>CM055070.1:15855345-15944083 GCA_029204045.2 Tillandsia leiboldiana
TACTATTTTGGTGTGTGCTGTGTCGAGTGACTTTGTAGTGAGGTTTTGAGTTGTATCTTTCTTTCCTGCTTTTCTGAGAGACTCTTGTATTCTGGTGAGGTTGGTCTGTATATTTGTGAGTTGTAGTTTTATTTTATGTATTTTATTCCAGCTTTTTCTCTTTCAGCTCTGATATCTGCTAGTGTAGACATTTCTTTGCAGGTTAGTCGCTACGCCTATACGGGGCTTCCCGTATGGGCGGCAGATCTGTCGGCGAGCCGGGGCGGAGTATCACCCCCGGGGCGTGACACTGATACCACTCTAATCTGTCACACCCCGTGGGTCGAAACTGCGACCCGGGCTCTCCAACAGATCCGCCACCTATGTGAAACCCCGCATAGGCGAAGCGTCCAACCTGCAAAGTACCATCTAACAACTAAACAGATATCAGAGCTGAAGCAAAACTGTTGTAATAAAAACCTGAATCACTGTACAACTGAAAAATACAAGTACAATATCCATCTCCCATAAATAATGATACAATAATCCGGTCCACCAAAACTGTAATACAAGTAAAGGCCACCTATACAACATCTATAAATCCAAAAAGGGAGATAAACTGAAATAATAAAATACAACTGAGTACAGTGAAACCCACAATCCGGTTTGGTACATCTATCCCACTGTAGAAATCAACACTGGTAGGGATCTATCTCGTGACTCCCTCGCCTCGAACTGTCAACCGAAGATCCGCAACTCCCGCAGCAGACACTGCAAAACAAAGGGAGGAAAGGGGAAAATCAACAATGGGGGTGAGAACCACTAGTAAAACCAGTAGCCTCCCCCTGTGGGTAAAGCCTCAAACCCCGACGTACCCACAAGTCTACCAGAGGCAAGAAAAAGAATAAGAGAGGTGGTAAGCTATAAACAGAACTACTGATAAAAGAGAGCTACCACTAAAATGCCTCTAAAATGCCCTGCAAAAAGAATAGCTAAAAGTATGCCTCAGAATGTCAAAGCCTGCCTGACCAAACCCAATCAATACACCAGTAAACACTGGTACTGCCTGCTCTGCTGTCAACTCAAGAACCCAGAATCTATCGGCACACGGCACGATCCCAAAGTATCCAATCGACCGGCACACGGCTCGGCCCTAAGCCTACTCCGGAGTGGCACTCGATGGGAGCGACCCACACGAGTAAAGTATGTAACCATAAGTATCTGATATAGCAGGACTGGATCAAGACTATAAGTAAGTGGGAAAAACCATCCACTAAGGAAGCCCGATCCCTCACCTCCAATCTGATGCAATAATGATAACCCGGTCAACCGCCCACAGTTCGCGGTTGCCGCAATCCCTGCCATCAGGCCCTGTCTGTCCCAAATCCCCAGAAACCTGACTACACTATCCCAAACCCCCTGCTCGCACCCGAGCCACAAATACCCAGAGTCTAAAATGAAAAGGAGAAAAGTATAAAGCATGGTTTCTCCTATGTCAAGTCCAACATGATAGTGTAGCAGAAAAAGATGGCCTATCTAGATGACCATACAAGCATGAAGATGTCCCAAGATGATATAAAGTAAACAGGTGTCGATGTTCTTACATTTATTAGAGCATGCTATCCAAAATACATAATCAATCTCATGAAAGAATTGGATATTAACATATCATACATCAAGTCTACACAAGTATGCACCTTTCACATTTGGAAATAAAGAGAGAATAGTATCCAACATGGTTTTCACATAACATGACTCAGGAGATAAATGACGATCATTACTTTCATAAAGAGTGAATCTCACATAGATAGATCAAGATTAATGTAGTCAGCTATTCTCACACAAACCACTAACCACCCTCATATGAAACATCCATTCACATATAGACTTGCCAAAGATCATTTAACACTACTTGAATATGGACATTCATTCCACTATCACCAATGAATAGACTAAGGATCAACAACTTTTATTGATCTCACATAGGATGCACATAGGATCTACCAACAACATCCCATCTCATTTGGAGGAATTAAGAGTCATTAACAAAGCTTGGTCTCATAGTGAGTAGGCCTCATCTCACAATGATAATCATCTTTTCATGAATGAATTAGGAGTCAAAAGCATAGGTCATTCGCACATCAACTAGATCAATAATCAACATCAACTCCCATTTTCACATAAGCTAGATCGAAGATCAATCAATTAATTATTCTCACATAAGCTACCAAGCACTTGTCACATAATCCCATCAAGTCCTCACATAAATCAACCAACCATTCACACATAACTATCACCATCATCCACCATAATTAGGTCAACCATTCATCACAAGGTGTAGGTTAAAGATTAAGTTCCCAATTACCCTCACATAGCATAGGTTTAAGAATGGTCACTTATAATGAACTTAATATGAGATAATACAACATCAATCAAACTATTCATTCACTCATGTATACACTGAGGATCAATTAACTTATCTAAACATGGATATCCAAGCATATTATACCGAGGAGAAGAGAACATCAACCACAATGCCATGCGGGAAACCAATAACCCGAGTGGGTAAATCGATGTTTTCGGCAAAGCACAACCACCCACCTGAAACTTGACGATCCGCTTCCCGCTGTAGCTGAAATTTGGCGTGAGTAATCCTTATCCTCCCAGGAGACCGATGCCGTGAAAATCATCCAAATCCGCCTCACGGATTGGGCGCAATCACTGAAACAATGCACGCTGCGTAATTAAATTCCAGAATTTCAGCAATTGAGACTAAGTTAAAGAAGATGTAAGTGCAGCCCCAAATACCTAAAAATGAAGTCCCTAACAATAAAACAAGGATGTCATCTTTCGTACAAACATCTCCAAGTCCTCAAAATCCACCATTAATTTCCCTAAACATTCAATTGTAGCAAGAATCACAATGCTGTCCAAAAATTGCTAACGTAAACTTGCTAGCATTTCCAAGCTTAATTAGGGGCTTTTCCAAAGGGATTTATTCACAAATCATAAAAGAGAATTTTCTCACCTTGAAGTTAAGAAGAAGTACCAACTTGAATTTCAGAAAAAGACCTTATATCGACTAAGTTATCTGCATTCCAAGGTGCATTTCTCAAATCAAAACTAAAACAGGGACTGCAGTAATCCATATAATAGCACTTGGAAAGATCATTAAAGTTACCTAATCAAACGTGCTCCAAATCCAGACTGAAATGAAGGGTCCCAAAGATGACCTTAAAACTCTGTAAAAATATGGGATATGAGGGGAGAGTTGAATACAAAGATTGTAGCCTTACCTCTTGTGAAAACGTAGAACCAAAAATGAGCTCAAAATTCCACGAAATGAGTCCAGGGGAATTTTCGCACTAAAATGCGATGGGAAGGTCCACCAACAGCAACAATGGTGGTGCTTGCCTCAAGGAGAAGATGATGGTGATGAAGCCCCTTTTGTCCATCTCTTTGCTGACGAGGATGAAGGAGGGTTGCTGGTGCAGCTCTGTCTGGAGTCCCCCAAAAAACCTTGGTCCAAGGAGGAAGAAGGAGGAGGAAGAAGAAGAGGAAGAAGAAGAGGAGAAGAAACACAATTAAATCCCCTCCCCCTTTCCCCCGCAGCTACAGAATGGGCCCGGCCCGCTCGGCCTGGCGGGCCGGACACGTGGCGGCCATCCGGGCCGCCACGTCGCCCGGGACGAGCCGCCCAGATCAAGCCACGCGGCTTGATCCGGTTGGCCGCGGCGCCACCAACGGGCGCGCGCCGCGTGTTCCCATGCTCGGGGACCGCGCAACGCGCCCAGGTGCGCGCGGCGGCGTGCCCAACCACGGCCCGCCACGCGTCCTCCCGCAACTCCCGCTGGACCACACGCCAACACCGGCCCAATGGGGTGCCGACACGTGGCACCCCCGGTCCACGGCCTTCCCCTGCGCCCGAATAATCCCCCGAACTTCCGGTTGCCCATTTTCGCTCATCCGGACTCCGAAAAATACAACCAAATAGCCGATTTTCATCGTTTTTCCACGCTGAATCCAAATTCGAAGTCCGTTTTGCAAGAATCCATTTCTAATTTTCGGCGAAACTCCCAAATAAGCAATCTTGATCCATTTCTCGCACTGAGTCTGTTTCTTGGGTCCGATTTGCGCGCAACCAACACTATTCACAGAAATAGGCCTCCACAAGCTGTCGATCACACTGTAATGACCACGAAGTTCCGGGTCTTCACATCCTCCCCCACAAAAAAAGAGTTTCGTCCTCGAAACTAACACAACTCAAACAGGAGTCACCATTACCAAGGATAAGTACTCAAAATCACCGTCTCCAGCTCCTAAGTCACCACTCACTCCTCGTGATTACTCCTCAACAACAGCAACAGCAACGACCAGTACGGCATAGCCCGATTGCATAAACCTCCAATCACATGAGCTAGAATTCGCAACGGGCGTCCCTCGTACTTCAAACATTCCTAAATCTCAAATGGGGTGAGTCAATCACGGACGAGGGATCCAAAACATAACCTTCCTGAGCTGAGACATGAAACACAACAGGGGTTCCATCAAAAGTTGGGGGAAACAAAATAACCGCCAGTGCAACACGCACCAAACCACAACTTGTGTCAACTCAACCAAGGCAACCCTCAGGGGCACAACCACAAGCCATGTTTGCCTCAACAGTCCACACAGCGCTAGCTGTGGAATCATCCAACTCGACCCCAGACAGCTTCCTGCTCCAGGTATCCGTCAACACAGTGGCACTGTCGGGGTGACCCAGAATGCTCAAAAGTAAACCAACGGTAACTCCAACGCTACAATGGGAGGCATCGCTATAACTCGAAAGTCCATCACCTCGCACTAACAATGCAAAAGTCGGTGCTGATATCAGTGTCATTATCCATTAGCTATGCTCTCCTGGCGCTGCCAAGTCCAAGAAGCTCCTCACCTTGACAATAATTGTCGACCTCGGCCAATTCCCAAATGGTATCCATATTGGCCGAATTTTCACCGCCACCCCTACGGCTAACACAATGTGACCCACGAAGGTAAGCTTCAGAAGCTAAAACTTGTATCTCAATAACTTGGCATACAGCTTCATCCAGACAGGCACGGTAGCACATCCCCAAGTGCCCCTCGTGCTCCAAGTCGCTTTGGGAGTAAATCAAATCTCCTCAGGGAACACCACTCCCAAACTGTCACGACCCGGGACCGACAATTTGTACGGTTCGGGCACGCCAACAGACCCGCCATTCAGGCACGACCTCACGCTACCCGAAAGGAACGGTAACATCCATCTCGAATCAAAACAATGCTTATGATGAGATATAATATCAGAGTAAGATCACTACTAATTTAAAACTTTCATTCAATAAACGAATAGTTTAAGCCGATATGAAAGCATGATAAGAATGAACCAGAATAAACTTTATTACATTTTACATCTCTCAACTTGCAAATAAGTTATTACAATTCTTTTACATCATTTCCTCACCATACAAGGTTCACTCGAAACATATAAAAGGGATACCTCTGCTAGACCATCTAGGTCCCTATGCTGCTGGGCCCTTGCCCCTGTCGTGTACCTCGCCGTCTGCCTCTGAACCGTCGCGATCGCTGCATCCATACCTGAACCTGTGGGGGGGGTGCACCCAAGGGGTGTGAGAACTCCTGACAGAGTTCCCAGTGGGTTCAACCACCGAGAAAAAGTGTCCTACACCATTTGGTCCAATGGAAGCAATAATAATAGTGCTAGGAAACTAAAAACCTCAATATCAAAATGCGGCTATGCAATATACAGGATCACTACACTATCTGTGTGTACTCATCGTCCCAGCACTACTCTGTCTAGTCATACTAGGCTACTAAGCACCAACTCGGCCGCTATGCCGCTGTACAAAGGGTTAAACTAACCCGGCCACCTTGGCCACTCTAATTTCTCTTTATTCTTTACGTTCTGGTGCTTTAGTTCAAGTTAACCCTCAGAAACTCTTATCCAACGGGCCCGAGCCCGGTAGTCCTGCTACCATAAGATAAGATTTCTAAGGTTGCCGATAACACCCGCGAGTGTTACCCCGTCCTACGAAGTAAATGTGCTCTTCGGACCACCGCTATCGGAGGGAGGGGGTTTCCCTGCGTCCGATCCTGATGCGCCCGGGGAGAGGGCAAGCCCCTTACGTCCCACAGAGCCACATTTACACCTTCGAAGGCACGCCCGTTTTATCTTTTTGTTTTCTTTCTCTTTTGCTTTAGTTCCTAGCCTCTTTGCTTTTGAACACTTGCTTTCCTTTCTTATTCGAGCTTACAGCTCCCAGTTTGCCACTGGCAAAACTCTTCCTCTTTTCTTTGAGGGCTTGGCTCTTTGCTTTCACTTTTAGCCCTTCGAAAGTACCTCGTCCGACGGGCCACTGCCCAGGGAGTCCTGCTCCACATGACGAGTCCCAAATTCGAAGGCGCCATTTGCATTCTCTTTATGCTCTTTAGCCATTTTTAGCTTGCTTTTAACTTTAAGCCTTTTTATCTTAAGCAATTTGCTTGTCTTGCTTATTAACCAAGTTTTAGCTCCGTCTTAAGCGATTTGCTTGTCTTGCTTATTAACCAAGTTTTTCATTCTTTACCCTAGGTCGTGCCTCACGGGTAACTAGAGAGTCTCCTGGACTCTTTAAACATTTCTCTTTCATTTTATTTAACTTCCGATTGAGGTTGAAGTTATTGTCCATTTGCCCGGACACCCTATGACTCTTTAGGGTTATACTTGTTTAATCCTTTAACCTTGGGATCTTATCCCACTTTCCTGATTCCTTACTGAATCCTAGAGTTCACTTGACTCTATTTTTTATTTCACTTTTAACTTAGGGTTACTCTGACTCTAATTCCTTGTCTCTGAGTTTAACTCCTCTGGATCACTTTAGGTTCCCTTTACCTAAGTTCCATATTATACTCATCCTAGAGTTCCTTGACTCTATGTTGATCACTCTATCCAGTGTCCTTAGGTTATCACCTAAGACAATGCCACTCGTCCAACCCTAGGATAATCTCCTAAGTTTTGATGTCACTCAGTGAACCCTGAAACTAGGTTTTCTCCTAGTCTTGCTACCAACATGTTTCCTTTCCTTATGTCACATGATTCCTAGGGTCATACCCTAACAGGATCACAATCATGATAGCTATTCCTTTTTCATGCATGCAATGATTTTCATCTTATTCATAAAATAATAATTATCTCTACGCATGCATAATCATCGTATGACTTTGGCGACCAACAATTGCACTTTTGCTCTGTGTCCATTTGCACATGCACATCTATTCCTCTATCTCTGGCAACCAACAGTTGCACTTTTCATCTGTGTCCTTCTACACAGGCAATCATAATCATAATTACCTAACGCCTCTAACAGGCTACTATCATGCTTCGAATCGAAAAGCAGAAGAACAAGGGGAGAGGTCACCCAATTTCGGCAGAATTCCCCACCTTGTGCTGTACCCGGAATTCCTTTCATATCACCACACTTGATCACTATTCTTCCAATTGCTTGTAGACACTTGCAATTGGCCTCCACGCGGCTCCACTTTGTACCTCGAGCTTGCACGCAAAACGGAGCATGCTTCTCTTAAGGCTGCACGCAAAACGATGCGCGATCTCTCTTGCCCTGTACGCAAAACGGTGCACACCATTAGTGACGGCACGCTAAACGGTGCGCGACAACGCGACCTGCACGCGAAACGGAGCACATACCTCAAATTGGCATGCAAAACGGTGCACGCTCCACGGTAAGGGTGCACGCGGAATGATGCACCTTCATCCAGTCCTGGTCGCAACACAAGATGTATCGTTAGAACCGGCACGCGAAACGGTGCACGTTAACACGAACCGCACGCGAAACGGTGCACGTACCTCGAAACTGCACGCAAAACGGTGCACATCCGACTGTGGGGTTGCACGCAAAACGGTGCATTTTCATCCGGTCCTGAACGCAATACATAATACATTGTTAGAGTCTGCACGCAAAACTGTGCGCGATAACACGAACTGCACGCGAAACAGTGAACGTACCTCAAAACTGCACGCAAAACGGTGCACATTTGACTGTAGGATCGCACACAAAACAGTGCATATTTTACCGACCCTGCACGCAAAACGGGGCGTATTGTTAGAGTCTACTCGAAAAACAGTGCTCGCCAGTCCGACCTGCGCGCAAAACGGAGCACATACCTTGTATCGGCACACAAAACGAGACGCGCCCAAAACGCCCGCAAAACTCGAGCAGTAAGACGGCACAGAAGAGTTGAGTCCCTAACATGTACGTGGGCAAAAGGCTCAAATCCAAAATCCAAAAAGGAAATGTAGAACTGTGCCAAAAATACCGCAAGAACGACACACGGGGCCTACCTCGACAATGCCGTGTCGTCCATCGCGTCTCTTAGTCTCTTTGGAGTACTTTGCACGCTCCACGGGGTCCACGGCGCGCTCGTGCGCCCTCGAGAACCCCGGCGAAATCGCCCTCCTCCCCTCCCCGCGCGCTCGGGTGAAGCCGAAAAGGGAAAAAGGAGGAAAAGGAAGTCATTTCGGGCCTTTATAGGCCTTTTCCGGACTTTCGGGCGCACCCTTTCGGGCGCCCGAAAGTTTCCGGGCGGCTACAGTAAAAGCCCCCGCCGCGGTCCACGAGTCCACGCTGCGCCACCTCAGCGCCACGTCACCATGCTCAGCCAACTAGGGGCCGACACGTGGCCGTGGACCCGTGCACCGCGACCAACGAAACGCGGCGGCCAATCAGGGGCCGCCACGTGGACCGCACTCACGCCTGCTCTGACGCCCGCCGCAGCGTCCCGTCGCGTCAGCGCGTCACATCGCGCTGACCAACGAATGGGAGGCCGACACGTGGCCTGTCCCGCTGACACCGCTACAGTGCCGCCGCGCCTTCCCCGCGCACGCCTGCAGCCCTCGGTCAGAGCGGCCAATGGCGGAGTGACGCGTGGCGCTCTCCACCCACCACGCGCGCCTCGGGCCGCGCGCCCCCGCGCCTCGCGCGGGAAATGCTTGCCTCGGGATTCGTGCCGCTGCCTCGGGATTCGTGCCCGATGCCTCGGGATCCGTGCCACTGCCTCGGGATCCGTGCCCGATGCCTCGGGATTCGTGCCACTACAGTAACTTCCGGGCGCGCACAGTGACCTTTCGGGCGCACTGTTCCGGACCGGGCTGCTACGTTAACCGGTTCGCTACAGTGCCCGAACCCGGTTCACTGCAGCCCGTAAACCGGGTTTGCTACAGTATTTTCCGGGTGCCCGGTTCCCACTTTCGGGCGCCCGAAACTTGGGCCCAAGCCCAGTTTCGCCCGTTTTCGTCCGTTCTTGCCCGTTTCTCGCCCGTTTCCGCTCAAATTTGACGGGCAGCCACAGTTTAACTTAATTTACCTCCTGGTACTTAAACTTTTCAGTTTGGACCACCTCTGGGTCACCAAAACTCCCACTGTATTCGAATTCGCTGGCGGAGTCCGTTCTCACTATCCGGGTGTCCGATCAACGCGAAACTCTTACTGTGGCCTTAAAACATATTTACGGAGCTCCCGTAATTTTCTCGGAATTTTCCGAGATTGTGAATTTTCCACTTGCAATCTGGGCCCAATTTCTCACATAAGATTCTAGATATCTTATTTTAATCCCGATTTGGGCCGAATTCATTTCCAGGTCATTCTTTACCTCAATTAACAATAGTATTTCATACTATTTTTATTTCCATTTATTGATATTCCAAATTCTGGTTCACTACATTCTACCCCCCTTAAAATAAGTTTCGTCCTCGAAACTTGAGTCACATCTCGACTCCTACTTGACCAAGAGGGGGAAATCATGCCCTCCCTACGGGGCCCACTGAACCTTGTGACCGGCATCACATTGCCTGCTCGCCCACAATTACACGAGCAGCTCATCCATGAATCCCTATCTCAACTTAGGGACAAACTCAGACCTGGTGTCTGACCACTTTCACCAAGTAGGGGTGAGACACATTTGAGCACTTGCTCTCTCAATTGCCACAAAGGCGAAGTCTCATCTTGCGAAATCTTCACTTTAATTCCGCGATCACTTTATCTTTCCCAAGGAGGTTGCGTCCACAACCAATTACGGTTACCGCAATTTCCGGTCACTCCGCTGCCTGATGTGGAGTGCAGAGGCCAATCCTCAAGTTCTCAGCCATCACACACGCTACTAGCGTTCTAAGTCCACGGGTTTTCAGCTAACCCGATATCTCGGACTACTCACAGGTTCACGGACCACGGTCCAATAGGGCCTATAGCCCGAAGCTAGTCCCACACTGTGCAATAGCTCTCGGTAGCACGCAGATCCAACGTCATACGGGTAGATCCACACTTAGGATTACTACCCCAATACTCCCACTAGGAGCTACAGTACCTCAATCACCACTAGCTCTACGGCCTGGTCATAACACACTCTCAGTGTACTAACAGCCTCAATGCTTACACGTGGCATTCCACGTTCCCGGGTCATCGCTTGGACTACCGCCCTGACCAAATCTCTATCATGCCCCGCCATCAGGTCTCGGGCCGCTGTCTCTCACAGCTGACTGCGCCTGCCCACTGGGCTACAGGCCCACAGTCCACAAACACGGTCCAGGCACGGATCGTCCCCAAGCGAACCCGCTAATCGTCGCCACGCGACCACTATGCTCCACTGAGCGAAAACCAGCTAACCAGTCGTCAATCCATGACCCAAACTCTCTATCGACTCTGGCCACACTGGGCAAAGGCTAATATGCCACCTAATCCGCACCCACTGGCTAAACGATACTTGTGCTCCAGGAGCACCCAAACAGTTGGGCGTCCAGCGCCCCCAACGCTAACTCGCGAAAACCCAGTGCTAAGCGACTTGCTTAAACACACCACGGCTCTCGTGCAACTCTCCCAACTAGGTCGAGGCACCACGCTAACTGTTTCACCAACTCTGGTGATTGACTCGCAAACCCTGTGGTGGCAACCCTTGCCATTATGCCGATCCCTCAGACCGGCGCCATAAAACTCCCGCTCACTTGCGAGGTTTTCGAATCTCGAAACCTATCCTGGGTCTTACCAGCCCCACCATGCGGCACTCAGCCATGAAGACATGCCACACAGTTACTACCGTCATCAGGGCGAACTTTCGCCACTGGGCCCGTAATTCTTTCTTGCCCTAACCTTTAGGACACCGCAACTTGGCTCTCGCAACAAAGCGATCCCCAGCGTTTCACGAGTCGGTCTCTCACTGGACCTCATCAACTACACTTTGCCGGAAAACCAGCTGACGCAAGCTTACGGCATCTTTCACAGAAGGTGCAGGGTGCGCCGACAAAGGTTCAGCGGCCACCTGCAACACTCTCTGCTGTTGCCTCTTAGCTTGATCTATTTCCCATTTTCTTGAGACAATGACACTCGCCCATCTAGGCGTCGTAATCCGCTTCCCTGCCGGCGGGAAACCTCCGCTTATCGGCAAGAAGCATCGGTCTGCTGCTGGACCACATCAACAAGAGCGGTCACCTGACCTCGCAGCTCGTATACCTTGTTTGACCCCGAGCCCTCCCGTGACTCGAGTCAAAACAGGTGCGTCTCCTTATGTGGTGTCACCGCTGATATGCACACCACAACGAAACAACTAGCCCAAACTTAGCCATTTGAGCAACACGTAGTCCGTATACCGACAAATAGGCTCGTCGACTCAATCATGCGAAAGTATGGGAGGGTACTCCTTTTCATCTCCAACATTACGTTGTCGGCCGCCCAACGTAATATCCGAAAATGAAAGCTCGTTGCCCTCGGTCAATTCCCAACATCCTTTGTGGGAACAAATAACAACCAATCAATTACTTTCGCCCAAAAATTCACGCACTCTCTCGTGCTAATCCCTAGGGTCTCTCTAAGGTTGCTAACCACCTAGGACTATTCCTAGGCTCTGATACCACTCTTATCTGTCACGACCCGGGACCGACAATTTGTACGGTTCGGGCACGCCAACAGACCCGCCATTCAGGCACGACCTCACGCTACCCGAAAGGAACGGTAACATCCATCTCGAATCAAAACAATGCTTATGATGAGATATACTATCAGAGTAAGATCACTACGAATTTAAAACTTTCATTCAATAAACGAATAGTTTAAGCCGATATGAAAGCATGATAAGAATGAACCAGAATAAACTTTATTACATTTTACATCTCTCAACTTGCAAATAAGTTATTACAATTCTTTTACATCATTTCCTCACCATACAAGGTTCACTCGAAACATATAAAAGGGATACCTCTGCTAGACCCTCTAGGTCCCTATGCTGCTGGGCCCTTGCCCCTGTCGTGTACCTCGCCGTCTGCCTCCGAACCGTCGCGATCGCTGCATCCATACCTGAACCTGTGGGGGGGGTGCACCCAAGGGGTGTGAGAACTCCTGACAGAGTTCCCAGTGGGTTCAACCACCGAGAAAAAGTGTCCCACACCACTTGGTCCAATGGAAGCAATAATAAAAGTGCTAGGAAACTAAAAACCTCAATATCAAAATGCGGCTATGCAATATACATGATCACTACACTATCTGTGTGTACTCATCGTCCCAGCACTACTCTGTCTAGTCATACTAGGCTACTAAGCACCAACTCGGCCGCTATGCCGCTGTACACAGGGATAAACTAACCCGGCCACCTTGGCCACTCTAATTTCTCTTTATTCTTTAAGTTCTGGTGCTTTAGTTCAAGTTAACCCTCAGAAACTCTTATCCAACGGGCCCGAGCCCGGTAGTCCTGCTACCATAAGATAAGATTTCTAAGGTTGCCGATAACACCCGCGAGTGTTACCCCGTCCTACGAAGTAAATGTGCTCTTCGGACCACCGCTATCGGAGGGAGGGGGTTTCCCTGCGTCCGATCCTGATGCGCCCGGGGAGAGGGCAAGCCCTTTACGTCCCACAGAGCCACATTTCCACCTTCGAAGGCACGCCCGTTTTATCTTTTTGTTTTCTTTCTCTTTTGCTTTAGTTCCTAGCCTCTTTGCTTTTGAACACTTGCTTTCCTTTCTTATTCGAGCTTACAGCTCCCAGTTTGCCACTGGCAAAACTCTTCCTCTTTTCTTTGAGGGCTTGGCTCTTTGCTTTCACTTTTAGCCTTCGAAAGTACCTCGTCCGACGGGCCACTGCCCAGGGAGTCCTGCTCCACATGACGAGTCCCAAATTCGAAGGCGCCATTTGCATTCTCTTTATGCTCTTTAGCCATTTTTAGCTTGCTTTTAACTTTAAGCCTTTTTATCTTAAGCAATTTGCTTGTCTTGCTTATTAACCAAGTTTTAGCTCTGTCTTGAGCGATTTGCTTGTCTTGCTTATTAACCAAGTTTTTCATTCTTTACCCTAGGTCTTGCCTCACGGGTAACTAGAGAGTCTCCTGGACTCTTTAAACATTTCTCTTTCATTTTATTTAACTTCCAATTGAGGTTGAAGTTATTGTCCATTTGCCCGGACACCCTATGACTCTTTAGGGTTATATTTGTTTAATCCTTTAACCTTGGGATCTTATCCCACTTTCCTGATTCCTTACTGAATCCTAGAGTTCACTTGACTCTATTTTTGATTTCACTTTTAACTTAGGGTTACTCTGACTCTAATTCCTTGTCTCTGAGTTTAACTCCTCTGGATCACTTTAGGTTCCCTTTACCTAAGTTCCATATTATACTCATCCTAGAGTTCCTTGACTCTATGTTGATCACTCTATCCAGTGTCCTTAGGTTATCACCTAAGACAATGCCACTCGTCCAACCCTAGGATAATCTCCTAAGTTTTGATGTCACTCAGTGAACCCTGAAACTAGGTTTTCTCCTAGTCTTGCTACCAACATGTTTCCTTTCCTTATGTCACATGATTCCTAGGGTCATACCCTAACAGGATCACAATCATGATAGCTATTCCTTTTTCATGCATGCAATGATTTTCATCTTATTCATAAAATAATAATTATCTCTACGCATGCATAATCATCGTATGACTTTGGCGACCAACAGTTGCACTTTTGCTCTGTGTCCATTTGCACATGCACATCTATTCCTCTATCTCTGGCAACCAACAGTTGCACTTTTCATCTGTGTCCTTCTACACAGGCAATCATAATCATAATTACCTAACGCCTCTAACAGGCTACTATCATGCTTCGAATCGAAAAGCAGAAGAACAAGGGGAGAGGTCACCCAATTTCGGCAGAATTCCCCACCTTGTGCTGTACCCGGAATTCCTTTCATATCACCACACTTGATCACTATTCTTCCAATTGCTTGTAGACACTTGCAATTGGCCTCCACGAGGCTCCACTTTGTACCTCGAGCTTGCACGCAAAACGGAGCATGCTTCTCTTAAGGCTGCACGCAAAACGATGCGCGATCTCTCTTGCCCTGTACGCAAAACGGTGCACACCATTAGTGACGGCACGCTAAACGGTGCGCGACAACGCGACCTGCACGCGAAACGGAGCACATACCTCAAATTGGCATGCAAAACGGTGCACGCTCCACTGTAAGGGTGCACGCGGAATGATGCACCTTCATCCAGTCCTGGTCGCAACACAAGATGTATCGTTAGAACCGGCACGCGAAACGGTGCACGTTAACACGAACCGCACGCGAAACGGTGCACGTACCTCGAAACTGCACTCAAAACGGTGCACATCCGACTGTGGGGTTGCACGCAAAATGGTGCATTTTCATCCGGTCCTGAACGCAATACAGAATACATTGTTAGAGTCTGCACGCAAAACTGTGCGCGATAACACGAACTGCACGCGAAACAGTGAACGTACCTCGAAACTACACGCAAAACGGTGCACATTTGACTGTAGGATCGCACGCAAAACGGTGCATATTTTACCGACCCTGCACGCAAAACGGGGCGTATTGTTAGAGTCTACTCGAAAAACAGTGCTCGCCAGTCCGACCTGCGCGCAAAACGGAGCACATACCTTGTATCGGCACACAAAACGAGACGCGCCCAAACCGCCCGCAAAACTCGAGCAGTAAGACGGCACAGAAGAGTTGAGTCCCTAACATGTACGTGGGCAAAAGGGTCAAATCCAAAATCCAAAATCCAAAAAGGAAATGTAGAACTGTGCCAAAAATACCGCAAGAACGCCTACCTCGACAATGCCGTGTCGTCCATCGCGTCTCTTAGTCTCTTTGGAGTACTTTGCACGCTCCACGTGGTCCACGGCGCGCTCGTGCGCCCTCGAGAACCCCGGCGAAATCGCCCTCCTCCCCTCCCCGCGCGCTCGGGTGAAGCCGAAAAGGGAAAAAAGAGGAAAAGGAAGTCATTTCGGGCCTTTATAGGCCTTTTCCGGACTTTCGGGCGCACCCTTTCGGGCGCCCGAAAGTTTTCGGGCGGCTACAGTAAAAGCCCCCGCCGCAGTCCACGAGTCCACACTGCGCCACCTCAGTGCCACGTCACCATGCTCGGCCAACCAGGGGCCGACACGTGGCCGTGGACCCGTGCACCGCGACCAACGAAACGCGGCGGCCAATCAGGGGCCGCCACGTGGACCGCACTCACGCCTGCTCTGACGCCCGCCGCAGCGTCCCGTCGCGTTAGCGCGTCACATCGCGCTGACCAACGAATGGCAGGCCGACACGTGGCCTGTCCCGCTGACACCGCTACAGTGCCGCCGCGCCTTCCCCGCGCACGCCTGCAGCCCTCGGTCAGAGCGGCCAATGGCGGAGCGACACGTGGCGCTCTCCACCCACCACGCGCGCCTCGGGCCGCGCGCCCCCGCGCCTCGCGCGGGAAATGCTTGCCTCGGGATTCGTGCCGCTGCCTCGGGATCCGTACCCGATGCCTCGGGATCCGTGCCACTGCCTCGGGATCCGTGCCCGATGCCTCGGGATTCGTGCCACTACAGTGACCTCCGGGCGCCCACAGTGACCTTTCGGGCGCACTGTTCCGGACCGGGCTGCTACAGTGACCGGTTCGCTACAGTGCCCGAACCCGGTTCACTGCAGCCCGTAAACTGGGTTTGCTACAGTATTTTCCGAGCGCCCGGTTCCCACTTTCGGGCGCCCGAAACTTGGGACCAAGCCCAGTTTCGCCCGTTTTCGTCCGTTCTTGCCCGTTTCTCGCCCGTTTCCGCTCAAATTTGACGGGCAGCCACAGTTTAACTTAATTTACCTCCTGGTACTTAAACTTTTCAGTTTGGACCACCTCTGGGTCACCAAAAGTCCCACTGTATTCGAATTCGCTGGCGGAGCCCGTTCTCACTATCCGGGTGTCCGATCAACGCGAAACTCTTACTGTGGCCTTAAAACATATTTACGGAGCTCCCGTAATTTTCCCGGAATTTTCCGAGACTGTGAATTTTCCACTTACAATCTGGGCCCACTTTCTCACATAAGATTCTAGATATCTTATTTTAATCCCGATTTGGGCCCAATTCATTTCCAGGTCATTCTTTACCTCAATAAACAATAGTATTTCATACTATTTTTATTTCCATTTATTTATATTCCAAATTCCGGTTCACTACACAAACTGTCCAAGTACATCTGGAACACACAATTCCTCAGATCTTGAAGACAATAGGGCATTAATTATTCCATTTGGCCCACTGTGCGCTCATAATGCCCCTACCAGATCCTGAATGCCATCTAGGCAAAGTCCTTGGCTGTCTGATTCCAAGTAGGTACTCGCATCATACAATAACTGTCGGAGTATGACTCCATCAAAAGGTTCTAGATACCACCTGGACCTGTCTACACTCGAATCATAAAGGACCCTCACAGTCGTGTATCAATGACGTGGCATCACCACCGTGTACCAACGGCGTGGCACTAGGTCAAACAGAACCCTCGATCCATCAGATCCTGCAACTGTGCCATCAGCTCTCTCAGCTCTACCGGCGATATCCAATGAGGTGCTGTCAAGGGTGGCGCGGTTCCCCGAACCACGTCAAACGCAATCTCTATCTCCCTAACCTGCGGCATTATCAACAGCTCAGGTGAAATCACACCCGCGATCTCAGGGGCAACAGAGATATCCTTGAGCCCCGGTGCCGCCGTGAGCACCTCTCACACTGTCACTAAAACCTGTGTGCTCTAACAATCTCAACAACCAAGCCTCCTCTCGTCTGCCTCGCATAAGGTCAACGTCCTCTTTCTCCTCAGTCAATATATCCTATGGCATTGTGCCAAACAATCTCAAGCACAGGGTCAAAATACCAAACTGCCACAATTACCAATAAATCTGTCGGTAACTCGTAGTCTCAGCTGCACTGGAGATGACCCACAAGCCTCCTCCACATGCACAACACTAACATGAACCTGTACCTCAAGTGCACGTGGTAACAAATCTGCCTCTAGTCCATGCAGGAATGCAATATGCTCTAACTCCGACTGCTGTGATGAAATCACACCTGCGACAACTCAATCCACTACCATGGTGCCCTGCAACCGGGCGGCACAGATTCGTCTGCTCGATGCAAATGGTCGTCGCTCAGTCTGCTAGAAAAATCACGACTAATCACAAAGGGAGCACGACCTCTGTCTCTGCTCACACTGAGGCGATGGATACAGTCCTCCGTAGATAACAAATCCACGCTACCGCTGCGCTACTCTGATATAGATGCTGATACTGCCATCGGGGTCCACCCGATCTCTGGCATCTCGGGAACTCGTTATCCTGGAAAAAGAAATCAGAAATGCCTCTGCCGGCCAATCTGTTCTCCAAAGGCTCCGACTCAACCTTACGAGTCGGGGTGGTTCATCTGCCAAATCTGGCTGAATAGATCGATCATGTCCCCTCAGCTCACCAGCTGTCAAATATCCACCCTGCCTCGGTGCCTCGACACTAAACATTGGCACAGAGGGGGCTACTCGCTCCATCGGTACCACAGAAATCCCTACCAGTGAGGATACTGTAACCGGGTGGTCTCAGAAGGAAACACTGTCGAGCTGCCCGCTGCTCCGACAACTGTATTATCCTATCCGCTGCCCACTCTGCCGCCAATATGCCACTGCCAATCCTGTCATCTGGGTCCGGAGCTCTCTGACCTTGTGAGGACCCGAATCCCCACTTAAGGGTTAACTGTTGGATTAGTGGCTTCGGGGAGCGTGTGTGCGCGCGTCGGGCCCAATAATTGGATTTCTAGAGTATTTGGAGCTTGTTTGCTTATCAGGAAGTCCGTTTTGGATGAATGAGGTTTTTAGCGCGCTTATTGGAACCAAGGATTTGACCCGGCATGAGAATGGATCAAGTTTACTTTTCCAGAAATTTTTGGGAAATTTTAGAAGTGGATTTTGGCCAATTGGACTTCGGATTTGGATTCAGCACGCGAAAACGGTCAAGATGGACTATTTACTTGAATTTTTCGGAGCCCGGACGCGAAAACACACATTTTGAGGTTTTGGGGTACTGTTCCGGCGGCCGGAGAGGTGCCGGCGGCGGCGGCGGACGGCGGAGCGCGGTGGTTGGCGGCAGCGGAGGCGCGCGGTCCACCGCGAAGGGCATGCACCGGGCGTGGGCCACGTGGCGCCTCCCTATTGGCCGGTGCGGTAGGCGCGGTCCATGGAAATGGCGCGGGTGCACGGTGAGCCGGGTGTGGCCACGTGGCAGCCTGTGGTTGGAGGGTCTTGGTGCGCTCGGTCCACGCGATGGAGGCGGTTGCCTCGGGACGCGTGCCCGACACGGCACCGGCGGCGGCGCGGCAGCGCACGTGGGCGCGGCGTGAGCGCTGTCGGGGTGACGTGGGGGCGCCACGTGGCGCCCTGTGTTTGGTCGGGCGCAGCGGAGCACAGCACAGTGTTGGGATACGTGGCGTTGCGTGGTTCGCTGGCTCAGGTGCGCCGGGTGCGGGGAGCGATGCTGGGCTATGTGGCGGCCCGTGAGCGTTTCGGGCGCACACAGTAACGGGCCCGGCCCGTTACTGTAGCAGCCCGAAACATTTCGGGCGCCCGAATTGTCGGGCCAAAGTCCAAATAGGTGGATTTTCGAGCTGGGCCTATAAATAGCTGTCTTGTGAGGGAGTTTTGCCCTCTTTCCCGAGATCCCCTGCCCATGGCCCCTTTAGGAAAGTTGTAGATCTTCGTGTTGTGCATCTTCTGGCAGAGGCCTGGATTTTTTGGAAGCCGCGGCGTCGACGACTTCGGCATCGGAGAGCAGTGCGACGATTTTCAATTGGAGGCCCGTTTCCGTCGCACTTCAGTCTGAGAGGTCTATAGAGCTACCCCTACTGTATTTTGGATAATTTTTGCGGCGTTGGATTCACGAGAGGTAAGTCTTCGACTTCCGTGTTGAGTGTTTCATCTAGATTTGGGTTTTTGGCACGGTTTTCGAGGCTTTATTGAGCCCCTTTTGTGCTGGTGAGGTTTCTGGACAGCAAGGCCTTCGTGGATTTTTATCTCCACATCTGGACATCGGAATTCGACGTTTCAAGGCTCTATCGACATCTACACTTCACGAGGATCGCCATCATATTTTTATTGGAATTTTTGGAGGTTGGTTTACAGGTGAAAATTTCGGATTAAGGGGACTATTCACACAAAATTTTGGGAACTTGGATTTTGAGTGGATTATGTGTAAATTTTGGATTATGCTTGTGTCCAGGACATTATGAGCACTACTACAGTGTTGCTAGCTTGGAGGATACTGCGATTTGGCCGTTTCTGGACCTTCTTATCTTTATGACCCTGGACAGTTGTGCACCTCCAGGTAGGTGGCCTTGTCTCCAAGACTTATGGAACGTTCATTAAATCTGCTATAGTAGGACCATGCATAATAGTGATACACTTGTGTAGTATGCTAGAAAGTGATAGCTGATAATTCTAGCGTTATCTGATGATCATGCAAATCTCTTGTTTCCTACTAGTTGTAAATTATTGTTATCTTGGAACTTGACCTAGCACCCCCGTCACATGCAGCATGTTCAACCAGACTTTAGAAAACTCCAACTGGGGCTAGGTTTATTCTGCTATAGACATCCACAATTTTATTCCTCCTGGACATAGTGTTTTACTAGCCCGGGTAGTGGGCCGAGTGGTCGGTTTTCTTTTAGTGTGGGATGCTTTCTACACTCGTGCTTGGGAGCAGAGTGGAGTCTGGTAGAGGTATTTGACCGTTTATCTGTGGCGGGAGCCGTTTGGGAGGACGGCGGTCCCGAGATATTCCATTTTTTGTTTTATTTGTTGCCGCTGTATTAGTGGCAGCAGTTTACCAGTGTTAGCAGAACCTTGAACCCAGAACTATTTTTGGACACATATATGATTTTAGTCAACCAATGTTTTCTTCCAAGCATCGTAGGGTCGCCCGAGTCTGTTCTTGTTTGATTGGACAAAGGCTATAGCTCTACGAGGCTTGGGTATAAAACTTGTTTTCAATTGTTTTCCTAAAAAGAACTAAAAATTATTAAATATGAATTTCTTAAGATCAAATGGCTTTCAGTAAGAAATGTCACCTGTTTCCCATAAAATTAACCACTTGAGATGATTCAAGTGGTCTGGGTTCTAAGGTCTACCTTTTCCTTTGTGACGAGAACAACGAGAGGCTATGCATAGAGCCTGTTCTTGTTTGATAGGGTTGTAGGTTCTAGTCTTTCGGGGTTCCCGGAACCTTTATTATCATCTGTTGTGGGGATAGTATAGCTATTTTGTTGAGTCATGCGGGTTAGCACCAGATTATCGACTCGGGTTTTGTTTCGACAACCGCGGATTGTGGGCGGTTGGACCGATTAGTGTTATGCATCAGTTGGGGCTGGGTTTTTGCATTGTGGATAGAGTGAGTCTCCACTTGAGCATAGTGTCGACTTATGCCTGCTTGACTGTGATACTTGACAGAGATACTGTGCAGAGATACTTGACATGAGTTACTTTTGACTCGAGCTGGTCGCTCCCCTCGAGTGCCACTCCGGAGTAGGCGAGACCGGGTTGTTGTAACCGGAGTTGAGATTGAGCTTTAGACCGGGTTGTTGTAACCGGCGTTGAGATTGAGCTTTAGACCAGGTTGTTGTAACCGGCGTGAGATTGAGTTCTTCTATCGGGGCTTGTCGATGCTTGTGTCCCTCTGGCTGAGCCAGTTTTGGCAGTCATGTCACGCCCCGGGGGTTCGAATCGCGCGGAAGAGGAGCCACCGATGCCCCTGATTCAGCCATATATTTTTTTTTTGTAAAACATTACTCCCCGGCGCGTGCACAGACCCGCCGCATACACAAATTCGCTCTGCAAATGAGCAGAGGCCCCTTTGTATATGCACGGCGTCTCAACTACAAAGTGTCTCACAAGGCGTAGTACATACAATCTCTAACCACATCAGTTGGGGTCTCGTACACATACAACCAAACAATTCACGTGACATTCTAGCATTCACTTAGAGCATAGAGGCCGGTGTTTTGAAAGGATAAATAATCACAAGGTTTTGAAAGCGGCATCCACACGATGCCCTCGTTTGTGAAAACAGTTCGTAAACACATAAATCCCACAAGGTTTATAAAGCTTGGTGCCCACACGACACCCACGTTTTAAAAATAGTTTTCGCAAACGGTTTTCTTTGTTTTTCATCGTTCAAAACGGCCAAGTAAGAGAGAACGTAGTATTCATTCAATTATTCAAAAAGAAAGGAAAGAAAAGGGCAACATCCACTTCGACCCCACGGGGGTGTCGCAATCCACAACTAGCTACCATGAATAATAAAAGAAAAGGGAAAGAAGAGTCACTGTATCTGAAGTCACCCATAAATCAGATCAGCACCCTAACGTCCTCACCGGCGCCCTAGCACTCGCCCCTGGACGAACCTGTCACGAAGTGGGAAGTCAGTGACTAGAAATAGCATGATAAGCGTAGTAAACAAAGATAAGGCAAACCACAAACACCGGAGCAACTATCCCTCCCATGCACCTTCCACCTTAACCACACCCTGTATCATTACGACATCGGGCACCTTCCCCGATGCCCACCGCCGAGCACCTGCCTCACAAAGCAACATCGGGCACCTTCCCCGATGCCCACCGCCGAGCACCTGCCTCGGCCGCCGAGCACCTGCCTCGACGTCACCGCTCACACCCCCCACCCATGGGGGCCCCCATTCCTAACGCCACCTCCGCGTGGGGTACACGGGTCAACGTACCACTTTTCCGGAAAAGCACACCCTTGCGGTGGCCAAACCGCGGGTGTGCGTGTAGCAAATTTGAGCCCCAGATTGACATTGAGTATCATAACATAACATAACAGGGTTAGTGCATAAACAGAAGGAGACTGACAATTCCACCTTGCCCCAACATGCTATTTCTAACAGTTAAACCCCATTCCCGAAACCCCCGGGAACGTACCCACCTTGTGTGCGTCGTCCTGCGTTCGTCCAGTCCGCGTCTGTGCTCCAGTCGCCCACAGCGCCCCGCACTCCTGAAGGAACATAGGCAAATCGAGACTTAGAAGTCCGAAACTTACAACGACTCCCTACAGCGTGCGGCGGAGTTCTTCGCACGGCACCGGCCCGTGCGACGAACACCCTGCCAGGGCGCAGCCCCGCGCGGCACCAGCCCGCGCGGCGCCCCTCCTGCGGCGGCCCCGCGCGGCCGAGCGCCGCGCGGGCGCGCGGCCCGCGGTGCGGGGCGACCCCGCGCGGCACCAGCCCGCGCGGGCGCCCCTCCTGCGGGCGGCCCCGCGCGGCCGAGCGCCGCGCGGGCGCGCTGCCCGCGGTGCGGGGCGACCCCGCGCGGCACCAGCCCGCGCGGCGCCCCTCCTGCGGGCGGCCCCGCGCGGCCGAGCGCCGCGTGGGCGCGCTGCCCGCGGTGCGGGGCGACCCCGCGCGGCACCAGCCCGCGCGGGCGCCCCTCCTGCGGGCGGCCCCGCGCGGCCGAGTGCCGCGCGGGCGCGCTGCCCGCGGTGCGGGGCGGCCCCGCGCGGCACCAGCCCGCGCGGGCGCCCCTCCTGCGGGCGGCCCCGCGCGGCCGAGCGCCGCGCGGGGCGCGCGGCCCGCGGTGCGGGGCGGCCCCGCGCGGCACCAGCCCGCGCGGGCGCCCCCCTCCTGCGGCGGCCCCGCGCGGCCGAGCGCCGCGCGGGCGCGCGGCCCGCGGTGCGGGGCGGCCCCGCGCGGCACCAGCCCGCGCGGGCGCCCCCTCCTGCGGGCGGCCCCCGCGCGGCCGAGCGCCGCGCGGGTGCGCGGCCCGCGGTGCGGGGCGGCCCCGCGCGGCACCAGCCCGCGCGGGCGCCCCCTCCTGCGGGCGGCCCCGCGCGGCCGAGCGCCGCGCGGGCGCGCGGCCCGCGGTGCGCGACGGCGCCGGGCCTCCTCCCTCCTCGTGACCAACAAAAGAAAGAAAGAGGGAGATTCCCCCGAACGAAACGCGTCCGACTCACCTTGATGTGCGAAAGAGGAGGAAGAGAGGGATCGTCCGCTTGCCTCCACCGGTCCACCCTTGCGGTGTGCTTGGTTTCTCTTTGCCGGCGGCTACGAGGGAGGAAGAAAAAGAAAAGAGGCGGCCACCAAAAGAAAAATAAGAGGAACCCTAATCCTCTTTCCCTCACGGCTACATATATATACTAAGAGAATTAGGGTTTACCTTAAAAGGTGTGCGGCTGCCAACACGGATCCCGAGGCGTCTAAGGGGGACCCCAACTTCGAGAATTAATTCTGGTCAGACCGGGAGTCGGAAAAATAAACCGATCGCGCCCACGCGCTCCGTTCCGCGAGCTCTACCGCCTAAAATTATTTGCGGGCCCCGACGGTCTGTCCGGAAAAATGCCAAAAATGAGGCCCCCGGTCAGGCATTACAAGAAGAGGGTGACCAGAAGGGTTAAGGAAAAGCCGGGGTCTTACAAGTCATGGACAAAGTCCCTCTGGCTGAGCCAGTTTTGGCAGCTACGGACATACCTACGGTAGACCCGTCCTGTTGAGGATGTGCGGCAGTAGGTAGGCGCAGGCTTGACTGGACCCGATGTGGCAGTCAGTTTGGATTGGGTGATCTGCGTTGAGGGTTAGTTGTGGCATCATATCCCTTCTGTTCCACTCTTGAGCATCTGGATAGGGGCATAGTAGCTGTAGAGATATTCTTTTCCAGCTCTTCTTTCAGTATTTCATTTTTTTTACCTTATGCCTCTAGTAGACTTGGTGGGCAGACCGTTGGGCTTGTTGACGGCACCCACTGAGAACTACTGTGGGATGTAGTTCTCACACCCGTCGTGGTGTATTTTTCCCCAGGGACTTCTACTCCTATTCCTGCTGTTCCAGCTGCTGTTTCTTCAGATCGAGGTAAGGGAGTCGCGAGCTAGTTCCCTACCGGTCGTCGTCGTCTAGAGAGTAGATGTACCCATTTTTTACATTTTGAGAGTTCTTGTTGAGAGACCTTGTAGTGAGGTATAGAGTTGTACTTTTCTTTCAGAGTTGAGTGACTTATGTTCTTTGGTGAGGACTTTGTATTGTATATATTTTATTTTTAGCAGTTTATTTTCAGCTCTGATATCAGTTTAGCGTAGCATATTTCTTTTGCAGGTTTAACGCTTCTTCTATACGGGGTTCACCGTATGGGCGGCGGATCTGTTAGCGAGCCCGGGTCGCAGTTTCGACCCCGGGGCGTGACAGACCTCAATCTGGGTATCCGGCCCGAAACTGCCTATCCTGGCCCACAAGCTGCAATAGGATGCACACGAGTTAAGGAAAAGCCGGGTCTTACACCACTTACCGCTAAAAACAAGTTTCGTCCCCGAAACTTAATCTTCCCCAGCGGCGAACAGGTCCGGGTAGCACTCCCTCATCTTTGACTCGGGTTCCCAAGTTGCCTCACGCTCTTCTTGATTGCTCCAAAGCACCTTTACGTAGGGAATCGTCCGACTACGCAGCTTTTTGTCCTCCCGGGCTAGGATCCGCACTGGTACTTCCGCGAAACTTAGATCCTCCTTGAGTTCAATCGCGGAGGCGTCAAGCACTCGCGATGGGTCGGGGAGGTATTTCCGAAGCATGGATACGTGGAACACATCATGAACGCGGTCAAGGTTCGGCGGTAGGGCGAGGCGGTAGGCTACCGGGCCGATGCGCTCCAGAATCTCAAACGGCCCTATGTACCGCGGGCTCAGCTTGCCCCTCAACCCAAACCGCTTCACCCCCTTCGACGGCGACACCCGCAGTAACACGTGCCCTCCCACCTGGAATTCCAAGTCGCGACGTCTCTGGTCCGCGTAACTCTTTTGCCGGCTCTGGGCGGTCGCCAAACGTCGCCTGATGAGGCGCACCCTTTCCTCTGTCTCGGCCACTAGGTCCGGCCCCAAAAACTTTCTCTCCCCCAGATCGTCCCAGCAGATCGGGGATCTACAGCGTCTGCCGTACAACGCTTCGTACGGCGCCATCTTAATGCTCGCTTGGTAGCTGTTGTTATAAGCGAACTCTGCAAGGGGTAGGTAGCGCGACCATCCGTCTCCCAAATCCAGCACGCACGCCCGAAGCATGTCCTCGAGTATCTGGATCACCCGCTCGGATTGCCCGTCCGTCTGGGGGTGAAAGGCTGAGCTGAAGTGTAACTTGGTCCCCAAGGCTCGTTGTAGACTCTTCCAAAAGTTCGAAACGAACCTCGTGTCCCTGTCCGAGGTGATCGTCGTTGGCACCCCGTGCAGCCTTACAATCTCGCTGAGGTAGACCTGTGCCAGCCGGTCACGTGTCCAGGTCGTGTGGATGGGTAGGAAGTGAGCTGACTTCGTTAGCCGATCCACGACAACCCATATAGCATCGTGTCCCTGTTGCGAACGGGGGAATCCGGTGACGAAGTCCATTGTGACTTGCTCCCACTTCCATTCGGGCACGGGTAGAGGTTGCAATTTCCCCGCCGGCCGCTGATGCTCGGCTTTCACCTGTTGGCAAATCAAACAGTGAGCCACGAACAGCGTCACATCTCCCTTCAATCTTGGCCACCAGAAGGTCTGTCGGATATCCCGGTACATCTTGGTGCCTCCAGGGTGCGCCACGTAGGGGGCGCAATGTGCTTCAGTCAGGATTTCTTTCTTTAGATCCGGCAGATCGGGCACGCAGATCCGCCCTCGGAACCGAAGGGTGCCGTCCGTTCCCACTGCAAAGTCTCCTTCTTGCTCCGGTGAAATCCTATCTCGTTCCAGCTGTAGCTGCGGATCCGCACCTTGGCCTTCCCGAATCCTCTCCAATAGGGTCGGCGCGACTGTTAGGGTCAACAGTCGCTCAACCGTCCCTGCTGGTACCACTTCCAACCTCAATCGTGAAAATTCCGCGATCAAGTCGTTCTGCTGCGTGATCGCGCCCGCCGAAGTTCCTTCTGCTTGTCCCTTTCGGCTTAGAGCGTCGGCTACCACATTTGCTTTCCCCGGGTGGTACTGGATGGTTAAGTCGTAGTCCTTCAGTAGCTCCAACCACCTCCTCTGCCGTAGGTTAAGCTCCTTCTGGGTGAAAAGGTACTTAAGGCTTTGGTGGTCCGAGAACACGTTGCAATGCACACCGTAGAGGTAGTGCCTCCACAGTTTCAGAACGAAGACCACTGCGGCAAGCTCCAAGTCATGGATCGGGTAGTTCTGTTCGTAATCCTTGAGTTGTCTTGAAGCATAGGCAATGACTCTTCCTTGCTGCATTAGTACTCCTCCCAGTCCTATTCGCGATGCATCGCAGTAGACTTCGTAGTCTTCTCCAGGGGTTGGTAAGGCAAGCACAGGCGCTCTTGTTAACCGTTTCTTAAGTTCTTCAAAGCTCTCTTGGCATTGGACCGTCCATATGAACTTTACTCCTTTCCGGGTTAGGCGGTTCAGAGGGGTCGCAATCTTCGAGAAACCCTCCACGAAACGTCTGTAGTATCCCGCAAGGCCCAAGAAGCTGCGCACCTCTGTCACTGTGGTCGGCTGGGGCCAGTCGGTCACCGACTCCACCTTCTTGGGATCCACTGCGACTCCTGCTGCTGAAATGATATGCCCTAGAAACCCCACTTCGCGAAGCCAGAATTCGCATTTCTTAAGTTTTGCGAACAGCTCCTGCTCCCTAAGGGTCTGTAGAACAATTCGAAGGTGCTCCTCGTGCTTCTCATCGGTGGTGGAGTAAATCAGGATGTCGTCGATGAAGACCACAACGAACTGATCCAGGAAGGGTCTGAAAACTCGGTTCATCATGTCCATGAACACCGCTGGGGCATTGGTAAGCCCGAACGGCATTACTGTGAACTCGTAATGGCCATACCGAGTCCGGAATGCCGTCTTCGGAATATCCTCGTCTCGAACTCTGAGCTGGTGGTAGCCCGACTGCAGGTCGATTTTTGAAAAGACAGTTGCACCCCGCAGCTGGTCAAAGAGGTCATCAATCCTAGGTAAGGGGTACTTGTTTTTCACTGTGACTTTGTTGATTTCCCGGTAGTCGATGCACAACCGCAAGCTCCCGTCTTTCTTTCGTACAAAGAGTACAGGTGCGCCCCAAGGGGACACACTCGGTCGGATAAACCCCTTGTCCAGAAGGTCCTCTAGCTGCGCCTTAAGTTCCTTCAGCTCCGCGAAGGCCATCCTGTAGGGGGCCTTCGTGATTGGTCGAGTGCCGGGTGGAAGCTCAATGGGAAAGACAACTTCTCGCTCGGGGGGTAATCCAGGTAGTTCGGCCGGAAAAACATCTGGGAAGTCCCTCACCACAGGGATGTCGGGGAGTGCCGTGGAGGATCCGGCGGCCAGGGCCACCGACACCAAGTAGGCCATACACCCGCCCTCTACCAGCTTCCTGGCTCGGGATGCAGGAATCATGGAAGAAAAGGAAACGCTCTTGCAAGCCAAGTACACGTTCTCCGGAAAATCGGGGTACATCAGTCGTACCTCGCGCTTCTCGCAGTCTATGACCGCAAGGTACCACGTGAGCCAATCCATTCCGAGCACTACATCATACTCTTTCAATGGAATGACTACCAGATCCCAGGGGCACGGAAGCCTTCCCATCCATATAGGGCAGGAAGGCACCATGTTGCGTGCCTCCAAGGATCCCCCCGCGGTGTGTACGGTCATCAAACTGGGTAAGGGTCTCAACTCAAAATCATGGGTCAGTGCGAAGTCTCGGGACATAAACGAGAGGGTCGCTCCGGTGTCAAAAAGGGTTCTAGCGCGATAAACAGAAGCAAGAGTGATACCTGCGACGACGTGCTCAGACGGGTGCGTCTCCTGCTGACCCATCGAATAGACGCGGCCTCCCGAAGGCGGTGGCTTTTCCCCTACAGATCGGGGTGCTGGCGGTCTGGGGGCTGACGTCATTGGCGCTTTCCCCCGCCCTGCGTGCTGGGGTGAAGGCACGGAGGCTGCTGAAGATGTGGTGCCTTGGTTCAGGGGACAGTTGAAACGGAAGTGTCCCTGCTTGCCACATCGGAAACAATGGTCCTGTCTCTTGGAGCAATCCATCACTCGGTGCGCCCCGCCGCAGATCACGCATGAGCGGTCCTCCGGGCGTTGTCCCTCTCCCGGCGCTCCCCTGGTCCTTTGCTGGGGCCTCCACCGCTTAGGGGGCCGATTCCCGCTGGAGGAGCCCCCTCCCCCTGAAGCCGTCTGGGTCCGCTTCCTGTCGTCTTGCTGGTGGGAGCCTTCCCTTCGGGCGCGCGTGACGGCAAAGCCTCGCTCCACGATGGTGGCTCGGTCGACCACCTTCTGAAAGGTATGCAGATCCGCCGCGTCCACCACTTGGAAAATGTCAGTCCTCAATCCATCCACAAACAGTTGTGCCTTATGGGATTCGTCCCGAATGACGAACGGGACACAGTTCGCCAGTCTCACGAACTCCCTCTGGTACTCCATTACTGTTTTGGTTCCCTGCCTGATGTGGTTTAGGTCGTCCTCCAGTTGTTTCTTCACGCTGTTGGTAAAGAACGCCCCGAATAGCTGCTGTTTAAAGGTAGTCCATGACGGAAGGGTAGCGCCCGACGCAGAGTCGGGGCGTACGGTCTTCCACCAAATGCGGGCGTTCCCCTCGAGCAAGTGGGCGGCCAGGGGGACCCGCTCATGGTCTTCCATCAATAGGTCCTCGAATAATTTCTCCATCGTATCCACCCATTTCTCCACAACCCAGGGGTCCGTCGTGTCCCCCTCGAACGTTGGCGGATCGTATTTCTTGAAGTCGGCCAGGTTGGCGCGCACACGGTCTCGCTCGTTTGGTAGGTTCGCCCCCTCCTTCGCGACGTTGGCGGTCGCGGCGGGAGTGGGTAACACTACCGTCACACTCGGAGCAATTCCGACGATTGGTGTCGCCGCCGGCCCTGCCGTTGCCGTCGAAGGGGCCACCTCTGGGGCCGAGGCCCGGGTGGGGGCAGCCCCTCCTTCGGTCTCCATCACCGGTGCAGCTGGCCCCGGGAGAGGGCCCGGGGCAACCTCTGCCGTCGCAGCGGCCTGCTGTTGCTGCGTCAGTTGGCGCACGCGGTCGTTCAGGGCTGCCAACTGTTCCGCCATCTCTTGTAGCTGCTGCCTTAGGAGCTGATTCTCCGCAGTCATCGCTTCCGCTGCGTCCGCCCCCGTGTCCTCGGCTGTGGATCTAGTCCTGGCCATGATCTGAACATTTGCACGAACCAGTTACTCCTAGTTTAAATAAGACGGCACGCCACTAGTGCTGGCACTAGAGGGAGAAAAGAAAAGAACACTAATTCCCTCCCCCCTTTTTCCCCCAACGAGCACTCGCGTTTTATTTATCCCGTGTTCACTTTATTACTCAGTAGCCAGAGTATTGCGCCCGTGGATGTTAGGCCCCGACTGTTGTGGTTAAAGTTTACCGCTCTGATACCATCTTAATCTGTCACGCCCCGGGGGTTCGAATCGCGCGGAAGAGGAGCCACCGATGCCCCTGATTCAGCCATATATTTTTTTTTTGTAAAACATTACTCCCCGGCGCGTGCACAGACCCGCCGCATACACAAATTCGCTCTGCAAATGAGCAGAGGCCCCTTTGTATATGCACGGCGTCTCAACTACAAAGTGTCTCACAAGGCGTAGTACATACAATCTCTAACCACATCAGTTGGGGTCTCGTACACATACAACCAAACAATTCACGTGACATTCTAGCATTCACTTAGAGCATAGAGGCCGGTGTTTTGAAAGGATAAATAATCACAAGGTTTTGAAAGCGGCATCCACACGATGCCCTCGTTTGTGAAAACAGTTCGTAAACACATAAATCCCACAAGGTTTATAAAGCTTGGTGCCCACACGACACCCACGTTTTAAAAATAGTTTTCGCAAACGGTTTTCTTTGTTTTTCATCGTTCAAAACGGCCAAGTAAGAGAGAACGTAGTATTCATTCAATTATTCAAAAAGAAAGGAAAGAAAAGGGCAACATCCACTTCGACCCCACGGGGGTGTCGCAATCCACAACTAGCTACCATGAATAATAAAAGAAAAGGGAAAGAAGAGTCACTGTATCTGAAGTCACCCATAAATCAGATCAGCACCCTAACGTCCTCACCGGCGCCCTAGCACTCGCCCCTGGACGAACCTGTCACGAAGTGGGAAGTCAGTGACTAGAAATAGCATGATAAGCGTAGTAAACAAAGATAAGGCAAACCACAAACACCGGAGCAACTATCCCTCCCATGCACCTTCCACCTTAACCACACCCTGTATCATTACGACATCGGGCACCTTCCCCGATGCCCACCGCCGAGCACCTGCCTCACAAAGCAACATCGGGCACCTTCCCCGATGCCCACCGCCGAGCACCTGCCTCGGCCGCCGAGCACCTGCCTCGACGTCACCGCTCACACCCCCCACCCATGGGGGCCCCCATTCCTAACGCCACCTCCGCGTGGGGTACACGGGTCAACGTACCACTTTTCCGGAAAAGCACACCCTTGCGGTGGCCAAACCGCGGGTGTGCGTGTAGCAAATTTGAGCCCCAGATTGACATTGAGTATCATAACATAACATAACAGGGTTAGTGCATAAACAGAAGGAGACTGACAATTCCACCTTGCCCCAACATGCTATTTCTAACAGTTAAACCCCATTCCCGAAACCCCCGGGAACGTACCCACCTTGTGTGCGTCGTCCTGCGTTCGTCCAGTCCGCGTCTGTGCTCCAGTCGCCCACAGCGCCCCGCACTCCTGAAGGAACATAGGCAAATCGAGACTTAGAAGTCCGAAACTTACAACGACTCCCTACAGCGTGCGGCGGAGTTCTTCGCACGGCACCGGCGCGTGCGACGAACACCCTGCCAGGCGCAGCCCCGCGCGGCACCAGCCGGCGCGGCGCCCCTCCTGCGGCGGCCCCGCGCGGCCGAGCGCCGCGCGGGCGCGCGGCCCGCGGTGCGGGGCGGCCCCGCGCGGCACCAGCCCGCGCGGGCGCCCCCTCCTGCGGGCGGCCCCCGCGCGGCCGAGCGCCGCGCGGGTGCGCGGCCCGCGGTGCGGGGCGGCCCCGCGCGGCACCAGCCCGCGCGGGCGCCCCCTCCTGCGGGCGGCCCCGCGCGGCCGAGCGCCGCGCGGGCGCGCGGCCCGCGGTGCGCGACGGCGCCGGGCCTCCTCCCTCCTCGTGACCAACAAAAGAAAGAAAGAGGGAGATTCCCCCGAACGAAACGCGTCCGACTCACCTTGATGTGCGAAAGAGGAGGAAGAGAGGGATCGTCCGCTTGCCTCCACCGGTCCACCCTTGCGGTGTGCTTGGTTTCTCTTTGCCGGCGGCTACGAGGGAGGAAGAAAAAGAAAAGAGGCGGCCACCAAAAGAAAAATAAGAGGAACCCTAATCCTCTTTCCCTCACGGCTACATATATATACTAAGAGAATTAGGGTTTACCTTAAAAGGTGTGCGGCTGCCAACACGGATCCCGAGGCGTCTAAGGGGGACCCCAACTTCGAGAATTAATTCTGGTCAGACCGGGAGTCGGAAAAATAAACCGATCGCGCCCACGCGCTCCGTTCCGCGAGCTCTACCGCCTAAAATTATTTGCGGGCCCCGACGGTCTGTCCGGAAAAATGCCAAAAATGAGGCCCCCGGTCAGGCATTACAAGAAGAGGGTGACCAGAAGGGTTAAGGAAAAGCCGGGTCTTACAAGTCATGGACAAAGTCCCTCTGGCTGAGCCAGTTTTGGCAGCTACGGACATACCTACGGTAGACCCGTCCTGTTGAGGATGTGCGGCAGTAGGTAGGCGCAGGCTTGACTGGACCCGATGTGGCAGTCAGTTTGGATTGGGTGATCTGCGTTGAGGGTTAGTTGTGGCATCATATCCCTTCTGTTCCACTCTTGAGCATCTGGATAGGGGCATAGTAGCTGTAGAGATATTCTTTTCCAGCTCTTCTTTCAGTATTTCATTTTTTTTACCTTATGCCTCTAGTAGACTTGGTGGGCAGACCGTTGGGCTTGTTGACGGCACCCACTGAGAACTACTGTGGGATGTAGTTCTCACACCCGTCGTGGTGTATTTTTCCCCAGGGACTTCTACTCCTATTCCTGCTGTTCCAGCTGCTGTTTCTTCAGATCGAGGTAAGGGAGTCGCGAGCTAGTTCCCTACCGGTCGTCGTCGTCTAGAGAGTAGATGTACCCATTTTTTACATTTTGAGAGTTCTTGTTGAGAGACCTTGTAGTGAGGTATAGAGTTGTACTTTTCTTTCAGAGTTGAGTGACTTATGTTCTTTGGTGAGGACTTTGTATTGTATATATTTTATTTTTAGCAGTTTATTTTCAGCTCTGATATCAGTTTAGCGTAGCATATTTCTTTTGCAGGTTTAACGCTTCTTCTATACGGGGTTCACCGTATGGGCGGCGGATCTGTTAGCGAGCCCGGGTCGCAGTTTCGACCCCGGGGCGTGACAGACCTCAATCTGGGTATCCGGCCCGAAACTGCCTATCCTGGCCCACAAGCTGCAATAGGATGCACACGAGTCAGAACTCTGCATCAGGGAGACACCGCTCGCTGCGACAAACCACACAACAAAACACACAACAAGCACTCGACCCAATCCAGCGAAAGTCTAAGACATGTCACCCACTCCATAACATTATGTTGTCTACAGCCAACATAATCACTTAGGAGAATAAACATGCCAATCGCTCGTCCCGTCCCTTGGGAGAGGTATAAAACTCAATCAGGACTCTCGCTATAAGTCACGACTCTCACGTAGTCATCCTAAGGTCCAACCACAAGCCTAGGGTTTCTAAGTCCATAATGACCTACATCCTAGGCTCTGATACCACTCTAATCTGTCACGCCGCGGGGGTCGAAACTGCGACCCGGGCTCGCCAACAGATCCGCCACCTATGTGAAACCCCGCATAGGCGAAGCGTCCAACCTGCAAAGTACCATCTAACAACTAAACAGATATCAGAGCTGAAGCAAAACTGCTGTAATAAAAACCTGAATCACTGTACAACTGAAAAATACAAGTACAATATCCATCTCCCATAAATAATGATACAATAATCCGGTCCACCGAAACTGTAATACAAGTAAAGGCCACCTATACAACATCTATAAATCCAAAAAGGGAGATAAACTGAAATAATAAAATACAACTGAGTACAGTGAAACCCACAATCCGGTTTGGTACATCTATCCCACTGTAAAAATCAACACTGGTAGGGATCTATCTCGTGACTCCCTCGCCTCGAACTGTCAACCGAAGATCCGCAACTCCCGCAGCAGACACTGCAAAACAAAGGGAGGAAAGGGGAAAAACAACAATGGGGGTGAGAACCACTAGTAAAACCAGTAGCCTCCCCCTGTGGGTAAAGCCTCAAACCCCGTCGTACCCACAAGTCTACCAGAGGCAAGAAAAAGAATAAGAGATGTGGTAAGCTATAAACAGAACTACTGATAAAAGAGAGCTACCACTAAAATGCCTCTAAAATACCCAGCTAAAAGAATAGCTAAAAGTATGCCTCAGAATATCAAAGCCTGCCTGACCAAACCCAATCAATACACCAGTAAACACTGGTACTGCCTGCTCTGCTGTCAACTCAAGAACCCAGAATCTGATTGGCACACGGCACGATCCCAAAGTATCCAATCGACCGGCACACGGCTCGGCCCTAAGCCAACGCCGGAGTGGCACTCGAGGGGAGCGACCCACATGAGTAAAGTATGTAACCATAAGTATCTGATATAGCAGGACTGGATCAAGACTCTAAGTAAGTGGGAAAAACCATCCATTAAGGAAGCCCGATCCCTCACCTCCTATCTGATGCAATAATGATAACCCGGTCAACCGCCCACAGTTCGCGGTTGCCGCAATCCCTGCCATCAGGCCCTGCCTGTCCCAAATCCCCAGAAACCTGACTACACTATCCCAAACCCCCTGCTCGCACCCGAGCCACAAATACCCAGAGTCTAAAATGAAAAGGAGAAAAGTATAAAGCACGGTTTCTCCTAAGTCAAGTCCAACATGATAGTGTAGCAGAAAAAGGTGGCCTATCTAGATGACCAAACAAGCATGAAGATGTCCCAAGATGATATAAAGTAAACAGGTGTCGATGTTCTTACATTTATTAGAGCATGCTATCCAAAATACATAATCAATCTCATAAAAGAATTGGATATTAACATATCATACATCAAGTCTACACAAGTATGCACCTTTCACATTTGGAAATAAAGAGAGAATAGTATCCAACATGGTTTTCACCTAACATGACTCAGGAGATAAATGACGATCATTACTTTCATAAAGAGTGAATCTCACATAGATAGATCATGATTAATGTAGTCAGCTATTCTCACACAAACCACTAACCACCCTCATATGAAACATCCATTCACATATAGACTTGCCAAAGATCATTTAACACTACTTGAATATGGACATTCATTCCACTATCACCAATGAATAGATTAAGGATCAACAACTTTTATTGATCTCACATAGGATGCACATAGGATCTACCAACAACATCCCATCTCATTTGGAGGAATTAAGAGTCATTAACAAAGCTTAGTCTCATAAGGAATAGGCCTCATCTCACAATGATAATCATCTTTTCATGAATGAATTAGGAGTCAAAAGCATAGGTCATTCGCACATCAACTAGATCAATAATCAACATCAACACCCATTTTCACATAAGCTAGATCGAAGATCAATCAATTAATTATTCTCACATAAGCTACCAAGCACTTGTCACATAATCCCATCAAGTCCTCACATAAATCAACCAACCATTCACACATAACTATCACCATCATCCACCATAATTAGGTCAACCATTCATCACAAGGTGTAGGTTAAAGATTAAGTTCCCAATTACCCTCACATAGCATAGGTTTAAGAATGGTCACTTATAATGAACTTCATATGAGATAATACAACATCAATCAAACTATTCATTCACTCATGTATACACTGAGGATCAATTAACTTAATCTAAACATGGATATCCAAGCATATTATACCGAGGAGAAGAGAACATCAACCACAATGCCATGAGGGAAACCAATAGCCCGAGTGGGTAAATCGATGTTTTCGGCAAAGCACAACCACCCACCTGAAACTTGACGATCCGCTGCCCGCTGTAGCTGAAATTTGGCGTGAGTAATCCTTATCCTCCCAAGAGACTGATGCCGTGAAAATCATCCAAATCCGCCTCACGGATTGGACGCAATTACTGAAAACATGCACGCTGCGTAATTAAATTCCAGAATTTCAGCAATTGAGACTAAGTTAAAGAAGATGTAAGTGCAGCCCCAAATACCTCAAAATAAAGTCCCTAATAATAAAACAAGGATGTCCTCTTTCATACAAACATCTCCAAGTCCTCAAAATCCACCATGCTGTCCAAAAATCACAATGCGGTCCAAAAATTGCTAACAAAAACTTGCTAGCATTTCCAAGCTTAATTAGGGGCTTTTCCAAAGGGATTTATTCACAGATCATAAAAGAGAATTTTCTCACCTTGAAGTTAAGAAGAAGTACCAACTTGAATTTCCGAAAAATACCTTATATCCACAAAGTTATCTGCATTCCAAGGTGAATTGCTCAAATCAAAACTAAAACAGGGACTGCAGTAATCCATATAATAGCACTTGGAAAGATCATTAAAGTTACCTAATCAAATATGCTCCAAATCCTGCAAGAGAGGTACCATTGGATTCCTTGTCGAGAGTAGATACAAATTGAGCTAAAGAACTCCAATTTGCATGCTCGGATGAAGGAGAAAACCGATAAACACTTTGAACTATCCACCAAGTTCCATCTGTACACGAATGCAGCAAGGTGCTCCAAAGATCATGCATAAACCCTAATAAAAACACAGATCTGGGGAAAATGGTACATACCAATATTGTAGACCTTCGAGTCCTGGAAATTTCCCCACAAAACTAATCCAAGAATTCCACTCCTACAATTCAGAAAAGCCAATACACTGAGGACTGTTCATGATTCCAGACTGAAATGAAGGGTCCCGAAGATTACCTTAAAACTCTGTAAAAACATGGGATATGAGGGGAGAGTTGAATACAAAGATTGTATCCTTACCTCTTGTGAAAACGTAGAACCAAAAATGAGCTCAAAATTCCAAGAAATGAGTCCAGGGGAATTTTCGCACTGAAATGCGATGGGAAGGTCCACCAATAGCAACAATGGTGGTGCTTGCCTCAAGGAGAAGATGATGGTGATGAAGCCCCTTTTCTCCATCTCTTTGCTGATGAAAATGAAGGAGGGTTGCTGGTGCAGCTCTGTCTGGAGTCCCCCTAAAAACCCTGGTCCAAGGAGGAAGAAGGAGGAGGAAGAAGAAGAGGAAGAAGAAGAAGGAGAAGAAACACAATTAAATCCCCTCCCCCTCTCCCCCGCAGCTACAGAATGGGCCCGGCCCGCTCGGCCTGGCGGGCCGGACACGTGGCGGCCATCCGGGGCGCCACGTCGCCCGGGACGAGCCGCCCAGATCAAGCCACGCGGCTTGATCCGGGTGGTCGCGGCGCCACCAACGGGCGCGCGCCGCGTGTTCCCACGCTCGGGGACCGCGCAGCGCGCCCACGTGCGCGCAGCGGCGGGCCCAACCACAGCCCGCCACGCGTCCTCCCGCAACTCCCGCTGGACCGCACGCCAACACCGGCCCAATAGGGTGCCGACACGTGGCACCCCCGGTCCACGGCCTTCCCCTGCGCCCGAATAATCCCCCGAACTTCCGGTTGCCCGTTTTCGCTCATCCGGACTCCGAAAAATACAACCAAATAGCCGATTTTCATCGTTTTTCCGCGCTGAATCCAAATACGAAGTCTGTTTTGCAAGAATCCATTTCTAATTTTCAGCGAACCTCCGAAATAAGCAATCTTGATCCATTTCTCTCACTGAGTCTGTTTCTCGGGTCCGATTTGCGTGCAACCAACACTATTCACAGAAATTGGCCTCCACAAGCTGTCGATCACACTGTAATGACCACGAAGTTCCGGGTCTTCACATCCTCTGTCACGCCCCGGGTGTATACCAGAACCCGGGCTCGCTAACAGATCCGCCGTGCACACAGAATTTTCCATGTACACGAAGCGCTAGTAACCTGCTCAGATATATAATATACAATAAAAGAGCATAAACAGAGCTGAACTAATAAAACTACAAGTAATCTCAGACTGAAATAAAGTAAAAGCTGAAATAAAAGTACAATAAACTCCCAGCTCACCACAAATATACAACCAGCTGGCCAAAGCCAGACCCAAAAGTAAACTACTGTAGTCTGAGATACAAAAGGGGATACAATAAAGCCTAGCTAATCTCTCGCTCGGGGTAGATGATCTAGCTAGTCGGCGATCCTCTTACCTCGATCTGCCGCTGAAGGCCCAGCAGCTCCCACAGACGACTCTGCAAAACAAAGAGGAAAAGGACAGAAAACAACAATGGGGGTGAGAACTACTAGATAAACCAGTAGCCTCCCCTAGTGGGTAAAACCTCTAATGTTGTCGCACCCACTAGGAATAAAGAGGCAAAAAGGAGGGAATAGTAGTAAGCTATAAAGGCTGCTGAGAAGGAACTGCTACTACAATGCCTCTAAATGCAATACTGAAATAGATGACTGTATGAATGCATCAGAAAACAGAACCTGACCAAATAAACCCAATCTAGACACCAGTAAAAACTGGCACTGCCTGCTCTGTCATCAATCTCATGAACTCAGTATCTCCACTGTCTGAATGACCGGAACCCAACACGGTCTAAAGCCTACTCCGGAGTGGCACTCGAGGGGAGCGACCCACACGAGTAAAGTATCTCTGTATCAAGAATCTCTGTAACCAATATCACAAGTATCTCTGTCAAGTATCTCAATATAGCAGGACTGGATCATGACTATGATCAAAGTGGGAATATCCATCCACTAAAGAAATCTGATCCCCAATCAGATGAAATAGTACTCAATAAGTGGGAAACACCATCCCCTAGAGAAATCCGATACCCAATCCGATGCAATAGTAAACATCCGGTCAACCGCCAAATGTCCGCAGTCGCCGCGACACCCCCCGCAAGACCCCAAATCTACAAAACGAGTCTAAACTGTCCCAGACACAAGGTCCAAACTACACTATCCCAAATCCTGCTCAAACTCGAGCATCGTGCATCGATAGAGAAGAATAACGATAAAACATGTTTTCTCCTAAGTCAAATCCAATAATATAGTGCAACAGTAAATAGTGGCCAAACTAGGTGTCCAAATAAGCATGCAATTATCCTTTTAAAAAGCATTAGAAAAGTGGCTATGGTTTATTGGAAAGAATTATTTTAAAATATTAATGTGGTACTTGTTTGCATGCGGGGTTAAGATATAGCAATTGTCCAACATAATTGTCCCAAATTTATCACATAGAGGTCATCAAATAAATTAGGGGGCATTGCACCAAGTTCATATGCTAACAGCTAGTTGTCACATTATAATTGGGGAACTCTAATACTCCTAGTGAGCATGTCAACGAAGAGGGAAACACAACCACCCACCTCAAAAAGCGTGCACAACACCCGAAGAAAAACCCTGCTATCCGCTGCCCTCTAAGTAGACAGTCAGCCGAAACAGTGTCCTACAACATCACACAATTGCACACGGTATAAAAATTACAAGTACCACAACAGATTTTGCTGTTTTTATAATCAGCACGCAAAACAAGGAATTTCACCTCTGTCCCAAGCTCCAAAAATCCCAGAAAAATCACGGTTGCGTTCCTCGCGAAAAGTAGCCCAAAATCGACTGTTAAATCGCCTCGATCTGATATTCCTACGCCAAGAAATAATTCGTCGAAGTTGCCGCTGTCCAAAAATCCAAATAGAAAAAGAGGGGGTCAAAACACCTCGGGAATCGTGCCAAGGAATCAGAATCCAGAGAAACCACCAACACGGAAAACGAAGCCCTACCTCTCAGGAACACACCGGCGAAGAAATCGTCGAAAAAGGACTCCTGTACTGCGCAGGGGACTCCTCGGACTGAAATGCGACGATAACGGGCCGAAAAAAATGGGGGAAAACCGAGGCACACTGTAAAATCCGGATCGCCGTTGTCGAGCCTCCGAAAAATTTGGGAACGCACCACGAGGTAGAGAATAAGGACATGATCAACTTCTCTATAGACCTCTCCCTCTCAATCTCTCTCAAACACTCGAAAAAAGCAGAAGAAGAGGGGAGGGGAGGCCTATTTATAGGCCAAAAGAAACAAATGGGAAAATTCCCATTATGTCCCGAATTCGGGCGCCCAAATCATTCGGGCCCCGAATCCAGGCGCAAACAGTGCCGGCCCAACTCGGCCCACTCCCCGAGCAAACGATCCGGCCGGACCGAATTCCGGTCCAACCCGCCCGGGCGTCCGACACGTGTCCCCCGCACAGGGGACAGCGTGCGCGACGAACCCGACGCGGCCACGCGTCCACCTGCGGGGGCGGCGGGGTGGGTGGCGCCAGCCGCTGGCGTGGTGCCACGTGGCGGGGCTTTCCCGCCCGTCACGCCAGCCGCTGTGCGTCTGCGCTCCTGCGCCCGCGTGCGCGTACGGCCGTAGGCGCGCGCCCGCGGGTGCACCGCGCGCACCTGCGCCGTCCAATTCGGGGCCGCCACGTGTCGCGCCCCGGTGCACCGTGCGCCGCGCCTCTGCCCCCCCGCCTGCCCGGCCTGCCCGCTCTGCCCGCGCGCGGTCCATGCGCCGCGCGCGCTGCACCGGCCCAACCGGCGCTTGCCACGTGGCCCGCCGGTCTACCGAGCACCGACGGCCCGTTCCGTGGACCGGGAAGCGTGCGCCGGCCCAAGAAGGAGCCGCCACGTGTCCTAGCCGGTCCACGGCTCCCCCCATGCACCATTTTGCGCAGAAAACTTCGGGGGGTCCGTTTTTGGGCATCCGGACTCCGAAAAATATAAATAAATAGCCGTTTTCAAGCGTTTTTCCGTGTTGAATCCAAATACAGCCTCCGTTCAGCCTGAATCCACTCCTAAAATTCGGCAAAAGCAGCCGAAGGTCAGGCTTGATCCCAATTCCTCACTGAGTCCAAATCAACACATCTCTTTGACATGTTGGGGCCCAACACACCAAGAATAGGTGTTCCACACCCCGAAACAGGGGGAAAACACTGGGGGACCTGGGACACTACATCCTCCCCCACTAACAAAAGTTTCGTCCTCGAAACGAAAATCATACCTCAATCCAGAGCCTCGAACAGGTAGGGGTAGGCGTCCATCATCTCTGACTCGAGCTCCCACGTCGCCTCGCGCTCATCATGATTGCTCCAGAGGATCTTCACATAGGGGATGGTCCGATTGCGCAATTCTTTCACCTCCCAATCTAGAATCCCCAGTGGGCGCTCCTCATATCTCAAATCCTCGCTGATCTCGAGTGGTGCAAAGTTGATGACGTCCGACGGGTCGAAGACGTACCTCCTCAGAGTGGAAACATGAAAAACATCGTGGACACCAGCAAGTCTCGGGGGAAGTGCAAGTCGATAAGCAACTGGCCCGATACGCTCCAACACCTCAAAGGGCCCAATGTAACGGGGCTGAGTTTCTCGCGAATGCCGAACCTCCTAATCCCCTTGGACGACGAGACTTTCAGAAATACATGATCTCCAACCTGAACTCTAAGTCTCGTCGCCGAACATCAGCATAGCTCCTCTGTCAACTCTGAGCGGTCTGAAGATGCTGTCGAATCACTCGGACCTTCTCCTCTGCCTCTAGCAGTATATCTGGCCCCAAGGTCCGTCTCTCGCCTACGTCACTCCAATAAAGTGGTGATCGACACTTGCGTCCATACAACGCTTCAAACGGAGCCATCTGTATGCTCGCTTGGAAGCTGTTGTTGTACGCAAACTCAACCAAAGGTACGTGTCGAATCCATCCTCCGCCGAAATCCAAGACGCAAGCCCTCAGCATGTCCTCCAAGATCTGTATAGTCCGCTCTGACTGCCCATCAGTCTGTGGATGAAAAGCTGTACTGAATCTGAGCTGAGTCCCCAAGGCGGTCTGCAAACTCCTCCAGAAACGCGAGGCAAACCTCGGATCTCTATCTGACTCAATGGAGGCGGGTACTCCATGCAACCTTACTATCTCATCAAGGTATAACTGGGCTAGTCGCTCAAGTGGCCAAGTAGTCTGCATAGGCAAGAAGTGCGCTGACTTGGTAAGTTGATCCACAACTACCCAGGTAGCATCTGCTCCGCCCTGTGCCCTCGGCAATCCGACCACGAAGTCCATCATAATGTGGTCCCATTTCCACTCAGGGATTGGGAGACTTTGTAACTTGCCAGCTGGCACTCGATGCTTAGCTTTTACTTGCTGACAAGTCAAACACTGGGCCACAAATCTCCCAATATCCCTCTTCATGCCATTCCACCAGAAATGTGCCTTGAGGTCCTTATACATCTTAGTCCCCCCAGGATGAAGGGTATAAGGTGTATAATGGGCCTCTCTCAATATCTGCTCTCTGATCTCAGCATCCACTGGCACACATGCTCGGTCCCTGTACCTCAGTACTCCCGCAGCATCCACTGTAAAATCCCCTGACTGATCACTCGGAATCTGATCTCGAATCCTGGTCAAATGGGGGTCCTCACTCTGTTTCTCCCTGATCATGTCCAACAGAGTGGGCTGCACGACTAATGACGTCAGTCTAGCAGAGACCCCAGGGGACACAACCTCTAACTCGAGCCGTCTCATCTCCTCTAATAGTGGCGCCTGGTCTGTGATCAACATAGACAAGCTCTGTGCTGCTCTCCTGCTCAATGCATCAGCGACCACATTAGCCTTTCCTGGGTGGTAAAGAATGTCCACATCGTAATCCTTTAGTAGCTCTAACCACCTGCGCTGCCTCAAATTCAGCTACTTCTGAGTGAACAGATACTTTAAGCTCTTGTGGTCAGGGTAGATCTCACAATGCTCTCCGTACAGGTAATGGCGCCAAAGCTTCAGTGCAAACACCACGGCAGCGAGCTCCAAGTCGTGGGTAGGGTAATTCTTCTCGTAATCCTTGAGCTGTCTCGATGCATAAGCAATTACCCTCCCTTCCTGCATCAACACGCAACCAAGTCCACTGTGCGATGCGTCACTGTAGATCACATATCCTTTTCCCATAATAGGGAGGGAAATGATAGGAGCGGTCATCAATCTATCCTTCAGCTCCTCAAAGCTCCTCTGGCAGTCCTCACTCCAGATAAACTTAACTCCTTTACGCGTCAACCGAGTGAGGGGTGTGGAAAGCTTCGCAAAGCCTTCCACAAACCGACGATAATAACCAGCTAAACCCATGAAGCTGCGCACCTCAAATACAGTCGTCGGTCGGGGCCAATCTCGAACTGCCTCAATCTTCGCCGGGTCTACATCTACACCGGCGGCGAAAATCACATGGCCCAAGAAAGCTACCTCCCGAAGCCAAAACTCGCACTTCGCCAGCTTGGCATACAACTTCTTCTCTCGTAGAAGTTGTAGCACAGTCCTCAAGTGCTCCTCATGCTCGGCCTCGCTCCGGGAGTATACAAGGATATCATCTATGAACACCACCACAAAACGATCCAGAAATGGCCGAAATATCCTGTTCATCAAGTCCATAAAGGCGGCAGGGGCATTAGTCAATCCAAACGGCATAACTGTAAACTCATAATGCCCGTACCGTGATCTGAAAGCAGTCTTAGGAATATCCTCGGCCTTCACCTTCAGTTGGTGGTACCCAGACTGTAAATCGATCTTGGAGAAGACACAAGACCCTTGCAGCTGATCAAAGAGATCATCGATGCGCGGCAAAGGGTACTTGTTCTTAATGGTCACTTTATTCAATCCCCTATAGTCCACACACAGTCGAAGTGACCCATCTTTCTTCTTCACGAATAGCACCGGCGCTCCCCAGGGCGGTGTTGGGTTATATGTAATAAGGATCTAAATAGGGGAAAAAACACCTAGAGGGGGGTGAATAGGTGTAAACGCATAAACACTCAAAAAATCGTTGCGATAAAAACCCAATGCGGAAATAAAAATAATACGCAAGATTTTTACGTGGAAAACTCCATCACCGGAGTAAAAAACCACGGGACCGATAACACGGCAGAAATCCACTAGAATTAAAACACGTACAAGGTGATTTACCGTACACACTTACGACTCAACCTTTTCCATACGCTCCTAGAGGATCTTCTCCGCTCGCTCCGCGACGCTTCTCGAATCCACGATCTGCGCCCAACGCCGAATCCACGGCGTCCAACGTCGAATCCACGACGTCCGACCGAATCCACGGTCTTCACCCAATAGCACCCTTCGAATCCACGAACGTGCCTCGCTCCGAATCCACGAGAGCGGTTGAACCTTGAATCCACAAGGACACGCGAATCCACGCGCCGATTTTTGGGGTAAATCGTTGTTTTGGGTGGTGATGATCCGCCGAATACTTAGATCAAAGATAGATCGGAAATACCATCTAAGTATTCATTAGTTTGATTCAACTCAAGATGTGAGTATGAAAACCTAGAATCAAACTAATCAATATAGATGAAGAAACATAGAGTATTCTCTAATGATTTCCTTTCTTCTCTATATGTGGATCTAGAGCCGTAAAAGATGATATATGAAAATGACGGCTATTTCGATTCACAGTGGATTAACCCTAGAAAAAGAATCATAGGGTCTATTTATAGGTTAGAAACCCTAGGAAGGAGATAAGAATCAAAAACCTAACATTTCTGGAAATTTTACGGACGGCGATCCGGATCGGACTAGCTGTGATCCGGATCGTCGTAACGAGTCAGCCAGTTCCAGAAAAACGAAGGTTCGGGATCCGGATCGAAGTGCTTGATCCGGATCGTTCATACAGTTCACCAAACATCAACGTTCGGGATCCGGATTGCGAAGCCTGATCCGGATCGTTCAAGGAAGATGGTAAACTAAGTGTTCGGGATCCGGATCAAGAGGCTACGATCCGGATTGAACTGGTGTATGAACGAACCACCTTCGGGATCCGGATCGAACAACCTGATCCGGATCCTGAACATGTCCCAAGTCCAGTTTTTGATTTTTATGCAATGAAAGATTCTTCCAAGTGTTTCTACACTACAATAAGTATTCGGATCACACAAAATCTTTAGTAAAACATACCTGATCCTTTTGAATTCTTCTTTCTTGAGATTGAGTTAAATGATCCAACTTTCTTCACCTTCAATCTTCAAGACTTGAGACTTTCACGAAACTACGCCAACTCAAATTCCGTAACAATCTCCCCCTTTGGCGGTTTCGTGACAAAACACAGATCCACTAAAGAAAATTCAAAAAGATATTTTTGTTGCTATCACCATACAACAAAAATTTACAATGGAGATCCAAAAATTTAAAAACATGAGATAAACTCCTAAAACAGACTCTAGACTTAGACATCTGTACTCTCTGCACAAAGAAATCATTCTTGACAAAAAGAGATCGTTAGATACCTCAAGAATATTTAGCATACAAAACCTAGTACAGAGATAGAGTTTATCTAATCATCATGACATTTGAGAATTCAGATATGTAAGAGAATCATAGTCAAAAACCAACATATCTTCTATGCAACTAAAGACCAAATGTCACACAATGTTAGTCCAACATCAACTTGTTAGTTATATTACATGCCCAAATAGTTAGTCAAATAGTTAGTCGAGACATGCAAACAATCACAAGATGAAAACCAAAGTTGAAGTTGAAGAGATACTTACCTTGATGTATACAAAATCTTCATCATCAAGATTTTCACAATCATTGTTCATTGTTCAAATCATTGTTCTAAACTCTCTCCCCCTTTTTGTCACAAATAAAGCCAAAGATTACAGAAGTGGAGAGAATGGTTAACAGTTTAAGTTAGAGAACTAAAAACTCAAATTAAAACTTAAAAACCTGCACAACAGAAGGATTTAAACATATGCATAATACCCAGAAATTAGAAGGATACGGATTATTCAGACTCGTCTGAACTGATACAGCCGAGGATTTGGAAAATCTTCTTTATTCGCTTGTTCATTGCTGATTGATTTTTATTTACCTTCTTTATTTCTTCCTTTACCTCAATTAGTTCATTTGATATACGTTCTTGCTCGTTGGAGAGCCTTTGCTGTTCTTTATAGATTGAGGTAACAGATGCATCATCATCAGAAGTTGATTGTGGTGCTTCTTGTGCCGGAGGTGCTGGTTGAACTGGAGGAGCTGCTGCCGGTGCAGAGGTTGTTGCTCGTTGTTGTTGTGCTCGTTGCCGGTGAGGAGGTATTATGGGTTCATCTGGCTTCGTCGAGAGAGACTTCACAATTGTCGTCTCATTAATGGTGCCCAAACTGTACATGTATGAGCTCGCGCTTGTATCGACTTTAAACTTTCTAAGGATGCGCATGATAATCATTGGGTAGGGTAGTCTTTCTGTGGGATGAGAGTGTTCCACATACCGCGCCATCCTTGACCAAATGAGATAGGGAATATTCAAGTTTGCTCCCATCAATGCGGCCGGATTTCCAAGAAGATAAAGGTATAACATTCTGTCCCATCGAAGAACCTTCGTATTCATGTTGGGAAGAATGTTGTAGCAGACAATGAAGTTTATATACCGATACTCTGGTCGTAGCTCTTTAGAGAAAACAGAATTTCCAGTCGACCGAGTATTTGGAAGACAAATTCCATTAACTACAACTCTCCAGGAGTTGTCGTTGAAGCTTTGGGTTTTTAGGTAATGGTGTTACGGCATTTTGGTATTGGCATATTTCGTGAGTCAAGTCAGTGAGTTGAGTCGGAGTCTTAAAGGGATCAAATTGTCAATCAGCAATCAAAGACTTAGAGAAGATTCAACAAGAGCTCAAGTTGACACTCAGTGTCTTGAATCTTGAAGATTGAAGTTGAAGAATTGTGGATCAGTTACATCAATCTCAAGAAGAAAGTATTCAAAAGGATCAGGTATGGTTAACTAAATAATTTTGGTGATCCGAATACTTTCTTATAGTATAGAAACACTTGGAAGAATTTTTAATTTCATAATAATCAAAAACTGGTGTTCGGACATGTTCAGGATCCGGATCAGGGCCAACGATCCGGATCCCGAAGGTTGTTGCTTCATACAAGACTTCGATCCGGATCCATGCAATTTCCGATCCGGATCCCGAATGTTAAGTTTTCTAATTTGTATGAACGATCCGGATCGGGCAATGCGATCCGGATCCCGAACCCTTGGTTTTCTGGAATCGTCAATCTCGTTACGACGATCCGGATCGCAGTAAATCCGATCTGGATCGCCGTCCTGAAAATTTCCAGATAAGGTAAGTTTTTGATTCTTATCTCTTTCCAAAGGTTTCTAAACTATAAATAGACACTTAGGGTTTCTCAAAAACGTGGGAGCTACGGCCGATCAATTTATAAAACACTTGAGAGCAACCCTAGAGGCTAGGTTTTTATCGATCTTCTTCATAGCCTCTTTTAGGTCAATTCGATGGTTCTTTCAAGAACATATCTTTTGTCGAATTGATCTAATCTTTGCTTAGAGATTTCTTCTACGGTTCCTCAATGAGAATCTAAGCAGAGGATCACCATCGAAGTCAATATTCTTATCGACTGAGTTTGCGTCGTGGATTCGACGTGGCATCGTGGATTCGGTGTGCTAAAGGCGTTTCGTGAATTCGAAGCGTGCGTTCGTGGATTCGAACGTGAGCAGTGGACGGGCAAAACGGTGGAGCGCGAGGTCCAAGAAATTGAAGGAGGGGTTAAATCCGTGGAGACGGTAATCACCTTGTTATTCTTCTTTTCTTAGGGATTGTTATTGCGTGGATATCCAACCGGTCAGCGCAAGGTCCGAAGAAGCTGAAGGAGGGGTTTGAGTCCGTGGAGTCGGTAATCACCTTGTTATTCTTCTATTCTTAGTGGATTGTTATTGCGTGTTGGTCCCGTGGTTTTTCTCCTGGATTGGAGTTTCCACGTATATCTCGGTGTGCTGTTTTTATTTTCCGCATTGGTTTTTATTTTGCACTGAGATTGAGTTTTTAAGTATTACACCTATTCACCCCCCCTCTAGTTGTTTGATAGTACCTATTTAGATCCTTTGGGATTCATAACTCTACAATTGGTATCAGAGAGGGTTTTAGGTTTATCTATCATGATGGGTGAAAGTGGTAATATTTATAGACCTCCTCTTTTTGATGGGACTAATTATGCTTATTGGAAAGTGCGGATGAGAGCTTTTCTCATCGCAATTGATGAGCGAGTATGGCAATCCGTGGAATGCGGTTGGGTGCATCCTGTTGAGGAAGTAGGAAATTCTACTACCCCAAAACCTCGCTCTAGATGGTCCAAAGAGGAATTTGAAAGATCTTCTTACAATGGGAAAGGTATGAACGCTTTATTTAACTCTCTTTCCTCGACTGAATTTACAAGAATTTCCGCGTGTGAAACCGCGAAGGAAATTTGGGATATTCTCAAAATTACACATGAGGGTACTAATCTTGTAAAAATTCAAAAGCTCCAGATGCTTACAAGTCAATTTGACTCTATTCATATGGAAGAGCATGAATTGTTTACAGATTATTACACTAGACTTCAAGATGTAATTAATACATGTGCTAATCTAGGAGAAAAGATCCCGGAGTCGAAAATTGTAAGAAAGATAATTCGGACTCTTCCGGAACGGTTTAGGGCAAAGGTTACCGCCATTGAAACCGTTAGTCATCCGGATGAGATGAGTGTTGAGGAATTAGTAGGTGCTTTGCAAACTTATGAATTGACTTTTCCTACTAATCAAGTTTCTTCCAAGTCTTCTTCTAAGCTTACAGGTATTGCATTCAAATCCACAAAGAAAGAAGATAGCGAATCGAGTTCCGACGATGAAATCTCTTTTGCCGATTTTGAAGAACAATTGGCGCGGATCACAAAGAAATTTCGTCGGAAATTTTGGAAGAATCGAACCGATGGATCTTCATCCACGAAACCATCTAAAGGATCATCGGGTTCTAAATCCTCTAACCTCAAATTCCTTGCAAAACCTTCTAAGGAAAAAGATGAATTCGAAGGGGAAATCCGATGTTATAGATGCAAAGGCTACGGCCATATTTCAACGGATTGTCCTACTCCGAAATTATATAAAAAGAAGGCTTTGCAAGCGAAAACTTGGGACGATTTTACTTCTAATGAATCAACCTCAAGTAAAGAGGAAAAAATCGTTGCTTCTCATGCCTCTCATTTTCCCTCTTCTAATAATTGTTTATCATCATTAGTCACTAACTCTACTCCTTTGATTTTGTATGAAACATCAACAACCGGCGGAGAGTCATCAAGTGAGGGGGAGTCGGACGAGGAAGAACTCGTTGAGGCATATCAACAACTTCTTGCGGAATCTAAGAAGATGGCCAAACATATCAAGAAGTTGAGAAAGCAACGACTTGAAGATCAAGACGAGAATCATGCTTTAAAGATCAAACTTCATGATCTCGAGGAGGAACGAGAGCTTTTATTGGATAATAATAAAATCCTCCAAGAAAAGATAAATCAATCGGAAACGGTCGTTAATTCCCATATTAACAAGATTGATTTTCTTGAAAAGCAGTTTGAGGAAATACATGTCACCAATCAAGCATTGACCAAGCAAGTTCATCAACTTAAATCCGACATACAAAGGATTTCAACCGGTTCCAAGAAACTTGAATGTATGTCCGGATTAGGTCAAACAAGCAAGGTTGGTTTGGGATTCAAAAAGAACCAAACTGTGAATGCTTCAAGTTCCACAATGAAATTGAAAGGAAGAACTTGTCACCTATGTGGACTTGAAGGACATTTGGTGAAGAATTGCCCGAAAAAGAGAAAGAAGAGTCCTTCGGCAACTTCATCTACGGAGCGAACTCAACGGAATCAAAAGACACATCAAGTCAAAGGAGTTCACTCAACCCACCAAAGGTCCGAGCCACAACATCAATCATTCAAGTGGATCACTGCGAGGCAAAGACCTAAGGTGGATCAATAGTCAAAGCGGACAACCCCCGGCCACAACGAATCAAGACAACCCAAAATCCAGCGATTTTGGATTCGGAAAGGTGATATCTTTCCTTGTCTTAAGTTCTAAATAGCTTATGACTGTATGTAATGCTTTGATTAGTTTTCCTTTCATATTTTTCTTAATCTTTGCATTACATGTTTCTCAATGCTCTTCGTTTTTATACTTTGTTTTTGAACAAAAGGGTTTTTACTGAACAAGTGCATTGAATAAAAAGGGCTTCACTTTTATTCACTCCAAATTAATTTTATTTGGATTATCAACTTTACTCCTTAATCATAATCTTGAAGATACTTCATTATAGGAGTTTTTGATTTTATAAGCATCAAATTTTAGAAATCATGTGTGATCTTTAGATGCTTAATCTATCTCGGTTGTGTGAATTCATTGTGATAAACGTGAGACAACCGATAGACTAAAATTTGGGATTTAATTCTTTCACGTAAGAGATTGCATTCTTTCAAGGGTATTGAAATGATTTGCAAAAGATGTGGAAAGAGTTACATCCGAAAGGAGTGTGAAAACTACCACCACATGTAGGAAAGAGCTGCCACCCCGGTCGTCCGGTTTGTGTGTGAAGCTACCACATGTTATGGATGCTTGATAGTATTTTATGAGAAAATCTTTAGTTGAAGCATTTGGAGATTTATATGCAAAACTCTTATATTTTGAACAATCTCCTGGTTGGTATAAGGTGGGATAGTTGAAAGATGCTCAAAGAGCCACCCTTAGGTATTTTAGTGCTTATCTCAATTTGAAAGGGTAGAATTCAAGATTGATGTCGTTTGGAAATCTCCGTATGTCATCTTTGTAAATCCGTTACATCTTGATAGACTTTGGATCTCAAGATTATTTTTGATGACTTGTGTTTGATGAATATAACATGAAAAACGGTTTATAATGTTTTACCTTTATTTTTCATGATTTTGGAGTAAATCTTTTTAATTTTGTGAAATTAATTGGATTGAATGACATCTGTGTGAATTCACTGTTTAAAGCACTTAAATTGATTTCTTGATGGAATACAAATCGGTATTTGAAAAGATTCTAAAATCTGGATTTGTTTCAAGAAATTATTTAATTTTTGCTTTCTGGTACCGGTACACAATCTGCATTTTTGTTATATATACCAGAACTGAGCTTTTATCTCTCTTTCTCCATGAACTAATTTTGTTAGTAATTTCCTTTTGTCTAGTATGTTCACTGTTTGACAATTTGTGACAAAAAGGGGGAGAAGAGAAATGACGGAGATGAGATCATCAAGAGAGGACAAACGAAACGAAAATGGAAAAATGGGGGAGAACGGAAAATGATGATCGTACCACAAAGGGGGAGAACATAGATGCTCAAGAACATGGAGAACATGTTAGAGATGCTCAAGATAGGGGGAGACAAAGAAAGGTTGAAAGAGCTGGGAAAAACAAAAGAACCAAAAGGATGAATCAAATGTAGGATTTTAATTTCTAACGACTGACGTTTGATTTTGTTTGGAGTTTTGTTTTGCAGGAATTACATCACTTTAAGACTCCAAGTCCTAAGTCATAGAGTATGTTCTAGGACTGTTTGGTTCAAATGTAATTTTGTATTTATTGGATCTTTCACGCAAAGAAAATCAATGTTTTGGTGATAACATTGAATTTCGATTTTTGGTTTAAGATAAGTGACTTGAGCGCTTTTATGTATTTTTGGGTTTTGTCACGAAATTGCCAAAGGGGGAGATTGTTACGGCATTTTGGTATTGGCATATTTCGTGAGTCAAGTCAGTGAGTTGAGTCGGAGTCTTAAAGGGATCAAATTGTCAATCAGCAATCAAAGACTTAGAGAAGATTCAACAAGAGCTCAAGTTGACACTCAGTGTCTTGAATCTTGAAGATTGAAGTTGAAGAATTGTGGATCAGTTACATCAATCTCAAGAAGAAAGTATTCAAAAGGATCAGGTATGGTTAACTAAATAATTTTGGTGATCCGAATACTTTCTTATAGTATAGAAATACTTGGAAGAATTTTTAATTTCATAATAATCAAAAACTGGTGTTCGGACATGTTCAGGATCCGGATCAGGGCCAACGATCCGGATCCCGAAGGTTGTTGCTTCATACAAGACTTCGATCCGGATCCATGCAATTTCCGATCCGGATCCCGAATGTTAAGTTTTCTGATTTGTATGAACGATCCGGATCGGGCAATGCGATCCGGATCCCGAACCCTTGGTTTTCTGGAATCGTCAATCTCGTTACGACGATCCGGATCGCAGTAAATCCGATCCGGATCGCCGTCCTGAAAATTTCCAGATAAGGTAAGTTTTTGATTCTTATCTCTTTCCAAAGGTTTCTAAACTATAAATAGACACTTAGGGTTTCTCAAAAACATGGGAGCTACGGCCGATCAATTTATAAAACACTTGAGAGCAACCCTAGAGGCTAGGTTTTTATCGATCTTCTTCATAGCCTCTTTTAGGTCAATTCGATGGTTCTTTCAAGAACATATCTTTTGTCGAATTGATCTAATCTTTGCTTAGAGATTTCTTCTACGGTTCCTCAATGAGAATCTAAGCAGAGGATCACCATCGAAGTCAATATTCTTATCGACTGAGTTTGCGTCGTGGATTCGACGTGGCATCGTGGATTCGGTGTGCTAAAGGCGTTTCGTGAATTCGAAGCGTGCGTTCGTGGATTCGAACGTGAGCAGTGGACGGGCAAAACGGTGGAGCGCGAGGTCCAAGAAATTGAAGGAGGGGTTAAATCCGTGGAGACGGTAATCACCTTGTTATTCTTCTTTTCTTAGGGATTGTTATTGCGTGGATATCCAACCGGTCAGCGCAAGGTCCGAAGAAGCTGAAGGAGGGGTTTGAGTCCGTGGAGTCGGTAATCACCTTGTTATTCTTCTATTCTTAGTGGATTGTTATTGCGTGTTGGTCCCGTGGTTTTTCTCCTGGATTGGAGTTTCCACGTATATCTCGGTGTGCTGTTTTTATTTTCCGCATTGGTTTTTATTTTGCACTGAGATTGAGTTTTTAAGTATTACACCTATTCACCCCCCCTCTAGTTGTTTGATAGTACCTATTTAGATCCTTTGGGATTCATAACTCTACAAATGGAGTCCATCAGCTCTGGCTGTCATACCTAGCACAACTCCAATCAGCTGGGGTGTGACTTTGATTTTGATATTTTTAACCAAAGTGTGAAATTCACGACGTCCATCCTCGTGATCAATCAAACTTGCAGCGTTCTGATAAAACATTCGAACTGAGTGTGGACAGTACCCAGTAGTCTCAGGGAAGTTGCAAATTTGAGCAAGACCAACTTGGTCAAACAAAGTCCCAAAAGCTACAGATCGTTCCTTCATTGGTTTGACATTGACATGTCTCTCGCCAATGCATTCCCTCTTCTCAAAATCCTTGATTCTGTCGGAGCTGATGAAGTCTTGTGGAGGAGGCTGCCTAGCAACTGGTTCCTCAATGGTAATTCCCTGAGCACTGCCTCTTTTTCTTGCACCGGTTTTTCTTTTTGTTCCAACTGGACTTGGTTCCATTGGTGCTTTCCCTTTTTCAGCTGCAGTAGGTTTTGAAGCTTCAGCAGTTGCTTTCCCTTTGGAGACAATGGGAGCAGCTTGCTCGATTTCGATGTTAACCCAGTCGATCGACTCTGTCTCTGATTCAGTGTCGGAATCAACCTTAGTCTTCTTTGCTTTCTTAGCCTTCTTTGTCACGCCCCGGGGTCGAAACTGCGACCCGGGCTCGCCAACAGATCCGCCATCTGTACGGAAACTGCCGTACAGACGAAGCGTCTACCCTGCAAGTCAGATCTATAACTATAATGTATCAGAGCTGAAAAAAAGAACCAGTAGCTACAGAAATCCACTGAACAACTGATATAAAGTAATCTCCACTAAAACACAAATCCTCAATATACACAGTCTCAAAATCACTCAGACTGTCCAGTACAAAAGTGGAAATATAAAATACAGGGTACATCTACCTCTGACTCTCAAAACTGGTAAGGAACTACTCAGCCACGTCCTCACCTCGATCAGCCGCCTCCGCGCGAACCAAGCCGGAACAGCTACCACAGGAACCTGTCACCGCAGCGGGTGTGAGAACTACTGCAAAGGTAGTTCCCAGTGGGTACCGTCTCAATATCCACGGTATGCCCACTAAGTCTACTGGAGGCACAACAGATAGGTATGCAGATAGATAGATAGATAAAAGCTGAAAGAAACTATAGCTATCATGTCTCAATCATCATGCTCAAGAAACTCTACAATGATGAAGATGTGCATACACTCGCTACTGCTAACATGCCTCAAGTATCATGCTCAAAGGAAAACTCATCTATGAACATGCTATGAAACTCACTCACACATATCACCCAATCCCAATGACTGTCCCTCTTTGGACCAGTCAATCAAACCTGCGCTCATCTACTGCCGCGCATCCCGTAGGAACGGACTTACGTAGGCATCCACTGCCGCACATCCCGGAGGAACGGACTTACGTAGGGTGTCCCTCTAGGACCATCTCAGTAATCACATCGCAGCCTCGTCAGGCTCGGTATCATCATCGCACCCGGGGCGTAGCTCGAGGGGAGCGACCCCACCGAACTCAAGTATCTCAAGTATCTCATAACTGGCATAGAATGCCAGGCTCAGCAGGCTATAATCCACGATCAAACAGATCGGAACTCAATGCTCAACTAGCATAACTCAGTCGGAGAAAGACTCCACGACTCGAACAGAAAAAGTCCAAACACTCACACAGCTATGTCGGAGAACCCTCAACGACTCAAGGCTATAACACACGATCAAACAGATCGGAACTCAATGCTCAACAAGCATACTCAGTCGGAGAAAGACTCCACGACTCGAACAGGAAAAGCCCAAACACTCTCACAGCTATGTCGGAGAACCCTCAACGACTCAATCTGATAATGCACAACCCGTGGCTGAGTCGGAAAACCTCCACGACTCGATCTGCCAGAGCCCCCAAAACTCTCACGGCTAAGTGGGAGAACCATCTCCACCACTAAATCAGAGCACAACCCATGATCTAGAGTAACCCAATCAGGGAATACATCCTCAATACCCCGCGAACTCAAGTATCTCAAAACTCTCTCATGACACTAGAAAGTCATCTCATAATGCTCTAAAAATCCACTCGGCCCTCTGGCACGAGAACACATGCATCCTGAACCTACTCAACCCCTCGGGAAGATCTCAATGTTTTAAAACTATTTTCAAAACCCAGTTTTCCTTAAAACAGTTCCGACGATTTTTAAAACGGTTCAGATGCCAATATAAAGCCAACTAAACATGCAGTCTAGTGTCCAATCACTTCTAGATCATGCTAAAAATATCTGGGGCTTGCAATTGTATTCCTACAATTTTCTAGGCAACTATCAGATTTACCAGCTATGCAAATAATTAAGCTAAACATGATCAACATGCATTCAATAGCTTTAACGGGCATTCCATACATCTTGAAGAAATTCCAACCCACCTCAAATGCTTTCCGAAGGCCGCGCCGAAATCGGAGAAGAAACGGGCGAAAACAGACGAAAAACTGCACTGTGCCTCTCACGCGCACGCGCGCCGTCGCGCGTCTCGGAAGAAATCCACGAAGCTCCGATCAATCCTCTATCACACTCCCCAAGGTCTCAGCATGCCTCTGCTCAGCTCAAGAGGGTCCCCCACACGTGCGCAAGAAGCAGACAAATCCTCGGATTTGCGCAGTAACCTCCCTGCTTGCACCCGAGAGCACAGGGAGAGAGGGAGAGAAAGGATGGAAATTAACTCAAAATCCCAATCAATTCCATCAATAAAACCCAAGAGGAGAACTATCGAATCCAAATCCACAATCTCCAACAATTAATTTACCTCAATTGCTCCTCGCGAGCGCACGTTGACTCGGTCAACTCCCACAATGCACGAGCCTGCTTCTCCTTCTACTACTTCATCTTCTTCTTCTTCTCTGGCAGTAAGAAAGGGAGGAGGAGATGATAAGGAATGAAGGGTGGAGAGGGAGCAAGAGTCTGGGTATAAAACATGACGGGAGTGGTTGGAACAGAAGAAGCCCATACCTCCAAGTACTATGCACCAATCCGAGCTCTTCGGGCATTTCCAGAGTCTGTGTTCGGGTACCAGCATTTGGGTACCGGAACACCACCTCTGGTTCCGGTACCAGGCAGCTGGTTCCGGAACCAAGGGGCCAGTTCCGGAACCAACTGCTTGGTTCCGGAACCCAGCCACCCAGAACCTCCAGAATCCTGCCAGAACCTTCCCGAATCGCGCCGATAACTCACTTCCTCGCCCCGGGACCTCCGCATCACCCCGAAACCAACCGAACACCTCTGTAAAATCATAATACACATGTCCCAAGGGATCAACTCACAACAAACCCATCCATGAAACCAATGCTTGACCCGCAAGCTCTCAATCCGACGCCAACTCACTTTTCTACAAGAATACTTCCGCGTCGCTCCGGGACCACCCGAACCTCTCTGTAAATACAAACAGAAACTGCTAAAGGTATTTCCACAATACCAGGCTGCCACGTGGAGTCGGCACACTGCTCGAAGCTCCGGTACTCTACATTCTTAGGCTTGGCAGTATCCTTGACATGTACCATGGCAGCAAGTAGGAAAATAATCCAAGTGATCACCATTTTGATTGCTAGTGAAAAATGTATCCTGTGAAGACCAACTCAAGAACACATGAAAAATTGTTAATTTTCAAAAATTTGAAAAATTGTACCCAAACAATCATAATCATGTAGAGCGACTAAGAATCAAATTAGTTTTGCAAAAGGACTTTTAAAAATAGATCAATTGCATGATATTCGAAAATCCTTATTATATGCCCTAAAACCGAAATTTTAGAAATCGAAGCCTAAAAATCCGTTAATCAGGAGAATACCTAGCATATAATCAAAACTAATCTACCCAGAGTTCTTATTTCAAAAGAAATTTGATCAAAAACCATCCACAAACAAAGTTGATCCAAGAAATTCATCACGTTTGAGGAGAAAAAGAGAAAAACGGTGAAAAACCGAGATTTTGATCAATAAAACTTGCTTGGAGTTGAAGAACTTGAGTTTGAAAGCTTCCAGGAAGGATGAAATCTAGAGAGAGAGGCTCTGGAAACTTTGGAACAAAAGATTGGAGTAAAGAAATCAAAACCCTTTTGTTCTTTATAAAACCCTAGCCGCGATCCGGATCATCCCGTGCTTGCGATCCGGATCGGCTACCCGCAGTGAGAAACTGCGTTCGGGATCCGGATCGTCAGACACAATCCGGATCGTCAGCCCGCAGAAGAATTCCTGCGTTCGGGATCCGGATCATCTTGCCCGATCCGGATCGGCTCCAACTTTTTCTTTAGAAAATTTTAGAGAAATTCAAGAAAAACCAGAAAAAGATTGTAAGCACAAATGTGTATCAACTTTAAACAAAAATCATCGTTTCATACAACAAGAATTAGATTATGCCAAATCTATCAATAATATCCAAAAATGAAACGAGAATTTACAAGAATTAAATCCCTTAAAGTTGAACACCTTCAATCACATCTAACTTGATCTTATGAGTAATGCCTTTATCAAATCATCAATTCAGTAAAGAAAATGAAATACAAAGATCAATAGATGTTTGAAATCCCAAATATAGTAGATAATGTATCTAGACAATCTGTTGAAGAGAGTGGCTCTTTGAGCATCTTTCATTAAAAACCCACCTTATACCAACCTTGAAATTTGACGGAGTCAAGTATTTCAACATGCATTTTACTTAATCAAAAATTTGAACAACCATGCTTGGTATACATGTGGTAGCTGCACACAATACTCGGACGACCGAGGTGGTAGCTCTTTCCTCCATGTGGTGGTAGTTTTCACACTCCTCATTGGGATGTAACTCTTTCCACATCTTTTGAGCATTTTACCTTTTCTAAGACTCCCCCTCAATTGGCTATCAATTATTTAAGATATAAAGTATTCAACCAAATATTGATCTCGATTTCATACTCGACTAAGCAGTCAAATAAGATAATGACTATACCAAGAGATCATAGAGAGAGAGAAATTGACTTTGATCACTTTAGAAGATGATTTAATTAACATAAATGATCATTGCAACAGTGAAATATTATGATGGCAAAAGCATAATAAATTTCTAAATGTGCGAAAAGATGCAATTAAAGTCAATTATGATCTATGCTCAATTAATGTCCTATGTACAAACATAGATAATGAACAAAACAAAAACAAATACAAAACCTATCCTAAGCAAAGATTTCAAAAAGAAGATTATTTCAAGGAAAGCATCCCAATTGCTTTTCGTAAATGAATAAAACGTTTTTGATCCAAAGGTTTTGTTAGAATGTCAGCTAATTGATCCTCAGTTGAAATATATGAAAGTTGAAGAGTATTTGATTCAACTAGCTCTCTAAGAAAATGATATCTAAGTTCAATATGTTTTGTTCTAGAGTGCAACACAGGGTTTTTAGAAATGTTAATTGCACTAGTGTTGTCACAAAGTATTGTTACCGAAGATGCTGAAATGCGGAAGTCGCTCAATACGCTTTTCATCCAAATGAGTTGAGTTGAGCAACTTCCAGCTGAAATGTATTCCGCTTCGGCAGTCGAGAGTGCTATGCAATTCTGCTTTTTACTATGCCATGCAACAAGGCAATGGCCAAGATAGAAGCATGCACCACTCGTGCTTTTCCGATCATCCACTGATCCTGCCCAATCGGCATCTGAGTATCCAACAATATCCAAACTTGTTCCCATAGGATACCAAATTCCGATATTAATTGATCCTTTGATATACCGGATGATCCTTTTCACCGCTTTCAGGTGAACCTCCTTTGGTGCGGATTGATATCTCGCGCAAATCCCAACACCAAAAGATATATCCGGGCGACTAGCCGTGAGGTAAAGTAGACTTCCAATCATACTTCGATACAGTTTCTCGTCTACATTCTCACTATGTGATTCACTTCCAAGTCCCTTGTGGCTAGTTCCCATTGGAGTCGGAAAATCTTTACAATTTTCTAGATCAAACTTTTTGACCAACTCCATTGCATACTTGGATTGACTCAAGTGAATACCTTCATCATTTTGTTTAATTTGCAATCCAAGGAAATAAGTCAATTCGCCCATCATGGACATCTCAAATTCGCTTTCCATGGTCTCCGCGAATTTAGAAGCATCGTTATCTCTTGTTGCGCCAAATACAATGTCATCGACATAGATTTGTGCTACAATGAAATTGCTTTGATAATGCTTCACAAAGAGAGTCCTATCAGCTCCCCCTCGAGTATAGCCCTTCTCCAAAAGGTGCTTTGTTAACCTTTCGTACCATGCTCGCGGTGCTTGTTTCAGACCGTAAAGAGCCTTTTTCAAACGAAAAACGTGGTTAGGTTGTTTATGATCTACAAAACCTTTCGGTTGAGCCACATAAACTTCCTCATTTAAAAACCCATTTAGAAATGCGCTCTTAACGTCCATTTGAAATAATTTGATTTTAAAATGACAAGCAATAGCAAATAGTATACGAATGGACTCGAGTCTAGCTACAAGGGCGAATGTTTCATCAAAGTGTATACCTTCTACTTGAGAGTAACCTTGAGCAACTAATCGTGCCTTGTTCCTGATGATAGTACCATCCTCATTTTTCTTGTTCTTGAAGATCCATTTGGTACCTATCACATTGTGTTGCTTTGGAGGCTTCGTTAATTCCCAGACTTTGTTTCGCTCAAATTGATGGAGCTCTTCCTGCATTGCTTTAATCCAGTAGTCATCCTGAAGAGCTTCATCTATGTTCTTTGGTTCGATTAAAGATACGTAGCAAGCGAATCCACAAACCAACTGCCTCCGAGTTCTGACTCCTTCTTGTGGATCTCCAATAATATTCGATTCCGGATGATCCTTGGAGATTCGTAACGTTTGTTGAAACGGAGTACTCGGAGATATATGAGATGATTCCTGCACATCAGATAAACTAGACGAACCATTAGATGCATCATTAATATTGGAAGTATTATTATGAGAAGATGCACTAGCAGGAGAATCATCATCTAGAGAGATATCGAGGGTAGATTTTCCAGTTTCAAAGTGAAAAGCTTCATCTACTTTAACATTTATAGATTCTACGATCGTCTTAGATTCAATGTTAAATACTCGATATGCTCTGCTATTCGTAGAATAACCCAAAAAGATCCCTTCATCACTTCGAGAGTCGAACTTTCCAAGATTTTCACGGTCACGTAAAATGTAACATCGACTCCCGAAGACACGAAAATATTTGATGTTGGGTTTTCTACTAAACCACAGCTCATATGGTTTATTTAAAGTTCCTGGGCGCAAGTAAACTCTATTAATGACATAAACAGCGGTGTTCACGGCTTCAGCCCAAAAATGTAGCGGTAAATTCCGGCTATGAAGCATCACACGCGCCATCTCTTGAACAACCCTGTTCTTGCGCTCAACAACACCATTCTGCTGAGGTGTATAGGGTGCCGAGAATTCATGTTTAATTCCATTTGTAGTGCAAAAATCAATGAATTTTGAATTTATGAATTCTCCACCTCTATCACTTCTAACACGAATGATCTTTTCATTCTTTTCAATCATAATACGATGGCAAATCTCATGAAAAGAGTCAAACGTATCAGCTTTCTCTTTTAAAAATGCTACCCATGAAAACCGAGAGAAATCATCAACCAATAAAAAAATGTACCATTTACCTCCCAAAGATGGTTGACGGGTCGGCCAAAAGAAAAAGAAGAAAAGAAAATAGTCTACATAAACTACACAAGATTTAATCGTAAAACGATTAAAGACAAGGAGGGGTTTCACCTTTGCATACCCAAACCTTTTGAGTTTTGGAGTATGTTGGCAATGGTTGAGAAGTTTTCCTTGATGAAGACGTCTTGCAAGATTGGTCTTTTTCTTTTGTCATCGTCTTGTTTGAAGTACTACCAATGTCCTTTTCTTTAGGAGAATCCTTCTTTGAATTCCATGGAGTGACCTTATTTGTAGCAGTTGCAAGATGTGGTTGATTTGATCCTTGAGCTCCAATCTTGCAATTTCTTCCAATGTGCCCTGCAAAATTACAATGAAAACATACCTTTGTGCTTGATGATTCTGATGAGGATGAAGTAGGCTTGTTGTCGTTGGTTGTCATGATTTCCGGTGTCGGAGAAGGAGATACCGACTGAGGCACAAAGACTGTCCCAACCGAACTAAAATTGTCTTCAGTTCGATTGTATCCGAGGCCGAACTTGTTTGTTTGACCAAGACCAAGAAGTTTATCCAACTTACTCCTTCCTAAAGAGAATTGCTATAAGTCATTCTTGAGTTGGAAAATGGTCTTTGTCATTTCCAGGTTATCCTGTCGAGCCTCGTTGTAGAGCTTTGAGAAGTGATTCGCGTTATCCACCAGATTTGTATGTTCCTTCTCAAGTTGCTCATTGGACTCTTGAAGGGAAGCATTTTCTTTTATCAGATTTTCCCTTTCCACTTCAAGAGCGTTTGAGAGAGAAGTCGCTCTTTTTGCTTCTTCTTCGAGATCATGCACTCTCCCTCTCAAACTCTTGTTTTGCTTAGCCACTTTCTTTGAGTCCCTCAAAAGTCTGTGGTAGGCTAGAGCAAAATCTTCACCTTCCGAATCATCCGATTCGTTGTCCGTTGCGTTCTTTTCAACAGTGGAGTTGGACAACGACTCAGATGTACTTGCCATAAAGCACATGAAGGGTGAAGATACGGACGCGTGGAATGCGGTGGAGCTCTTTTCTTCATCACTCGAAGACGACTCATTTGACGTTGAGTTGTCATCCCAAGTGACGACTTGCATCGCCTTCTTCTTTGCCGGATACTTGTTAGGACATTCCGTTGCAATGTGGCCGTAGCCTCGACATTTGAAGCATTGTAGTTGTCCTTCTGAACTTTTCTTATCCTTTGAGAAGTTCTCTTGCTTTCTTGACTTGTAACCTGAAGTACCCTTGCCTTTGTTCGACTTTCCGAAGGATGGAGATTTGCTTGAATTACCCCTTCGAAAGTTGCGGCGAAACTTCCTTGTCAAGAGAGCGAGCTGCTTCTCAAATTCCTCCATAGAAAGGTTCTCGTCATCGTCGGAGGAGGATGTATTCGCGTCTTCTTCCTTAGTTGTTTTCAACGCATAACCTGAAGACTTAGAAGTGGATGCCTTTCCAGAAGAATTGTTAGTAGTAAATGTCATTTCATAAGTTTGTAATGAACCAACTAATTCTTCTACACGTATTTCGTCCGGGTGTTTAATAGTTTCAATGGCAGTAACCTTTGGGCGAAATCGTTCAGGAAGAGTTCTTAAGATCTTTCTTACAATCTTAAATTCTGGAATCTTCTCTCCCAGATTAGCACATGAGTTTACGATGTCTTGCAATCGTGTATAGTAGTCCGTGAAAGATTCATTTTCTGTCATCAAGATAGAGTCAAACTTGCTCGTAAGCATTTGCAGTTTCTGAATCTTCACGAGGTTAGTTCCCTCATGTGTAACCTGAAGAACATCCCAGATTTCTTTCGCAGTCTCACATGCTGAGACGCGAGAGAACTCAGTTTGAGATAAGGCATTAAAAATAGCATTAATTCCCTTGCCATTGTAAGAAGATGAATCTAACTCTTTCTTGGTCCATTTCGACCTAGGTTTTAAGGTGCGAACATCACCAATAAATTCAGTTGGATTAGACCATCCTAATTCAATTGATTGCCACACCCGTTCGTCGATGGAAATTAAAAAGGCTTTCATCCGTACTTTCCAGTACGCATAATTTGTTCCATCGAAGAACGGGGGTCGGTTGATGTTTCCACCTTCAACCATTGTTTACAACCCTATTCCTTCTCTGATACCACTTGTTGGGTTATATGTAATAAGGATCTAAATAGGGGAAAAAACACCTAGAGGGGGGTGAATAGGTGTAAACGCATAAACACTCAAAAAATCGTTGCGATAAAAACCCAATGCGGAAATAAAAATAATACGCAAGATTTTTACGTGGAAAACTCCATCACCGGAGTAAAAAACCACGGGACCGATAACACGGCAGAAATCCACTAGAATTAAAACACGTACAAGGTGATTTACCGTACACACTTACGACTCAACCTTTTCCATACGCTCCTAGAGGATCTTCTCCGCTCGCTCCGCGACGCTTCTCGAATCCACGATCTGCGCCCAACGCCGAATCCACGGCGGTCCAACGTCGAATCCACGACGTCCGACCGAATCCACGGTCTTCACCCAATAGCACCCTTCGAATCCACGAACGTGCCTCGCTCCGAATCCACGAGAGCGGTTGAACCTTGAATCCACAAGGACACGCGAATCCACGCGCCGATTTTTGGGGTAAATCGTTGTTTTGGGTGGTGATGATCCGCCGAATACTTAGATCAAAGATAGATCGGAAATACCATCTAAGTATTCATTAGTTTGATTCAACTCAAGATGTGAGTATGAAAACCTAGAATCAAACTAATCAATATAGATGAAGAAACATAGAGTATTCTCTAATGATTTCCTTTCTTCTCTATATGTGGATCTAGAGCCGTAAAAGATGATATATGAAAATGACGGCTATTTCGATTCACAGTGGATTAACCCTAGAAAAAGAATCATAGGGTCTATTTATAGGTTAGAAACCCTAGGAAGGAGATAAGAATCAAAAACCTAACATTTCTGGAAATTTTACGGACGGCGATCCGGATCGGACTAGCTGTGATCCGGATCGTCGTAACGAGTCAGCCAGTTCCAGAAAAATGAAGGTTCGGGATCCGGATCGAAGTGCTTGATCCGGATCGTTCATACAGTTCACCAAACATCAACGTTCGGGATCCGGATTGCGAAGCCTGATCCGGATCGTTCAAGGAAGATGGTAAACTAAGTGTTCGGGATCCGGATCAAGAGGCTACGATTCGGATTGAACTGGTGTATGAACGAACCACCTTCGGGATCCGGATCGAACAACCTGATCCGGATCCTGAACATGTCCCAAGTCCAGTTTTTGATTTTTATGCAATGAAAGATTCTACCAAGTGTTTCTACACTACAATAAGTATTCGGATCACACAAAATCTTTAGTAAAACATACCTGATCCTTTTGAATTCTTCTTTCTTGAGATTGAGTTAAATGATCCAACTTTCTTCACCTTCAATCTTCAAGACTTGAGACTTTCACGAAACTACGCCAACTCAAATTCCGTAACAGGCGGCACACTGGGTCTAATAAAACCCTTATCCATCAAATCTTGCAGTTGTGCCTTAAGCTCTCGCAGCTCAGCCGGTGCCATCCGATAAGGAGCCTTAGAGATTGGCGCAGTTCCTGGAACTACGTCAATCACCAACTCGATCCCTCTGTCGGGCGGCATACTAGTCAGCTCGGGTGGAAACATATCCAGAAACTCGCGAACAATAGGAATATCCCCGAGTCCCGGTACCGCCGAAGGCCCCTCAACAACACTAGCCAAAAAGGCTACACATCCTCGATGAATCACCCGCCTCGCTCGGGAAGTCGAAACCATAGAGGCAAAGGAAGCACTCTGACATCCCCGGTATACCATCACCTCCTGGCCTGGCTCTCTAAAAGTGGTAGTCCTCTCGGCATAATCAATAGTCGCGAAATACCGAGCCAGCCAGTCCATCCTGAGAACCACATCAAAGTCCCTCAGCTGTCTTGTAGTACTCTAGAAATTTAAAGACTATGAAATACTTTTGGAATTTATTTAATAAGTAAATTTTAGCAAAATTTGGATCATAGTGGATCAAAGGTGGCCCAGAAATATCGACTTTTGTTCGGGGCCTGATCTCGAAAATCCGAGAGCACCATTGCGATCGTTTCGACGAAACATGAAAAGTTCATATTCACTTGTCGACGATCCAACGGCCGGATCTTCCTCAAAATAGCAAAGAAGAACGGGTCCCACAACTTAAGTTGTGAATAGTAACCTTGTAATTTAAATCCCCTTTCGACCACTGTTGGCCGATTTACTATCCAGAACCTTGACATAGGGGTATGAGTAGTCGAACCTAGCTAATTTCGACGTTCTGAGCACAATGGCACTGACGGTTTTCGCGTTTGGCGATCCGGGTGCATCGAAGTGTCTGCGTCAGACTATAATCTGTCGAATTAGATGGCCCGAGATTTTATACGAGTGCCGAACTAAACAAATGAATATGCTACTTGATAGGTCTCGACGAGCGGGACGTCGTGGCGAAGTCGGTTTCGCAATTCGCTGAGCGGATTTTCTCGAATTGCGTGAAGAGTGTCGAAAGATCAATTATTTTCTAAAAGAACCTATATATTTTATGTACCAAATACTTCAAGCTTAATGTATTGAGGTGCTGGGTGCATATTGTGTCCACTGAGAAGGTTTCGGAAGCTAGGGTATAGTGTGAACAGAGTTTAGGGTTATTTTGCAAAAGAATCACACATTTAATGAAAGTTGGCCTTTGGTATCCTTGGGGATGAAGCACGAGGAGTCAGTGAAGTATTCAAAGCATCACTTGATTCCCTGTGGTTTCCAGACCTAATCCCCGAAGTGCTGGAGAGTAGGGAGCACAAACCCTAGAGAGAACAACTCGAGAGAGAGAGAGAAAGAAGAAGTTGGAACCAACTTTGCTCAAGCTTGGATCTGGAATACTCTGAGGATTCTCTAGTGCCTGTGGAGTGTTCCTGGAGCTAGCCGAGGTTGCGCGTGGAGGAGGGACCAAGAACCGGCTTCTTCCTCTCTTCCACAACTCCGGCTAAGGTAAGGACTCTAAACCACTGGTTGTTTGCACCCTAGACCACTAGCAGTAGGTTAGTGAAGTTATTAGGATGCTCCCTGCACAAGCCCGAGCTCCCATGCAGGTTGGTTAGCCGGCGGGGGATTAAGATGGCCGGAAACCTAATCTTGCTCCGCCTCAGAAAAACTCTGCAACCAAGGAACTAAAATGAAAAATAAAATGATGGGCTTCTACTGTAGGAGATGAGGATCATCTTCACCAAAATTGGTGGAGTTTGATCTAGTGTGGAAGTGGCAGTTCTAAACCCTAGTTTTTCGGGTTTTGCATGTTGGCCGAGCTTTATGCTCCGGCGCCGGCGAGCTCCTCCGACGCCGGCCACATGCCCAGAAAAGTTGCTGGGACCAAGGAGACTTCAACCATGCACTTGCATGGCATCCATGCTGCACCAAAGCGGCGCGGCCATGGATGACCCGAGAATGGATCCAAACGCGGCCGCCGGCGCTCCGGCCATCTCCGGCCGGGGAGGGATGGTCGGGAAGCTTCCTATGGTCCATTAGAAACTTTCCATCCATGTTGGGGAGCTTCATACTGCCTCTGTAAAGATTCACCATTAGAGGTGAAAAGCTCCAACCGAGCTCTTCTCCTCCGCCGCCGCCGCCGTGTTCTGCTACTGGCCACTGGCACAGGAAGGTTTACTGAGGGTTTTAGCACTTGTTGGTGCATTTGGTTTGGTCCCAGAAGCCATGGTTGGATGGTCACACTTTTCAATGCAATAGCATCATCTTCAACCTTGGGAATCTCGGCTAACCTATGCAGCAAGGTTGTTCCAAGATGCTGGAAACACTTCTGCAACCTGGAGGATCATTTCCCTCCAAGTTTTGTAGAGTTTGGTTTAGTAATTGCTGAGAACCAACTCTGGGATAGTGTTGGGTAATTGTTTACATAAAGTGCATGCTAGATGTTTGATAAAATGCATGAGAGAATAAAACTGTGGAATTTGCTTTCGAGTTAAATATAAAAGTTGCTCAAAAATGTCCCCTGAGCTTGATGCTCACTTCAGATCAAGTTAGATCTATGTGGACTGAGGGTTGGAGCATTGTGCTTTATGTTAGTGAGCAAGGTTGATGGATCTTTTGATCCAGCCACTTCTGTGCTGCACTAGGGCAAGCACAGTGATTCTTGAGGCATTTTAAGCATGTGGCTAAAGCAGAATTTTACTTGGCACAGTAGAGGTTAAGTTCTAATGTAATCAAGCTCTAGAAGAAATGTTTGGCCAAAGTCCTATTTTTGGACTGATTGAAAAACGGTAACAGTGAGCTCTTGATTAATTTGGGGTCACTGGACGCGATGCTTGCGTTAAAAATTGATTTTGATAAGCCGGAGAAACAAAAATTCTTTAAGGCTAGGTTAGAGAAGAAATTTATGGCCCGAAGTTTTCCTCGGGTTCCGTGCTGCTGCAAATGGGTGAGCACGATGTTCAGCAAGTTAAATGTCACCTGCTGGAAGTGACGGCTCGTTAAAATGAGTTTCCAGTAGAAAGAACGAGCGAAAACAGTGCTAAAAATGGTTAAGTTGACTTGAAATAAGTTAGAGTTAAAATGGATCCCCGATCAATATGTTTGATTCAGGTCTGTCCAGTTTGCATCTGGTTCTGAGCGTACAGTTGATTCAGTCTAGTCGCCTGCGATTTGACAGGTAGGTTTATCTTCGGTCCGGGCTTTATCATTTCGGCCCTCTGGGTATAGTATTGGTTGGACCCCTGTTCTTGTAGCCTAGATGAATTTCGAGCCTGCCTTCCTTTTGATCAGTTTTAATTTTGCTATAAACATGATTTTAGTCAACCAATGTTTTGTCTCTAAGCATCGCAGAGTCGCCGGAGTCTGTTCTTGTTTGATAGGACGAAGGCATAGCTCTTCAAGGTTTGGACATGAAACATGTTTTCAAAATGTTTTCCTAAAAAGATTTTTAGTTTTGCATGATTGTTTTTTAGTTGCTTCCAGATATTATGACTCTATTCCTGGACATTTGCCATGCCTGATTGGTCATTAGCTAGCTTGCACATTTATACTTGATTATCAGTATATTCTGATCCATGTTCTAGAAGTTGTTGATTATATTCTGCATTGCACCCTTGTTGGGATTTTGGTCATTTCTAGTGCCTACCTGTTTATCAGTACCCCCTGATTATTCTGATCCATGTTATAGGAGTGGATGATTATTCCTACATATGAGTTGAGATTCAGTTGATTCTGATATTGCATCGTTGATTGGATTGTTTCGGCTTGTTGTTCACCCGTTATGCTGCTAAATACATGATTTTATTAAATAAATGTTTTTACCGAGCTTCGTAGGGTCGCCTGAGTCTATTCTTATTTGATAGGACGAGGGCAACGCTCTTCGAGGTTTGGACCTAAAACCTACCGAGCTTCGTAGGGTCGCCTGAGTCTGTTCTTGTTTGATAGGACGAGGGCAACGCTCTTCGAGGTTTGGACTTTTTCAAAATGTTTTTCTCAAAAATATGTGTTTAGTTTTGTATGTTTGGTTGGTCTGCATGATTGAGTTGAGATTTGCTGTTGATCTTATGTTGAGTTGAGATTTGCCTTTGATCTTGCATATGAGTTGAGATTTAGTTGATTAGTTGCTGATTATTCCTGCATGAGAGTTGAGATTCAGTTGATTGCATCCCAGTGGGGATTTTCCCGGCTTGTTGCGGATTACCCGGTCAGTGGACCGTGAGTTTGAGCATTTGCATTTGATCGCCCGCACCGTTGTACTTCACGAACATCAGCGGAGTCATGACCCGTGTAGATGTTCTTTACCGGTAAAGTGGTTAGCAATAGCAACCCGTGACCCCTTGTGGGGGGAATGTCAACCAGGTGGTGCCAGGTGGGCAAATTTGCCTGAGGTTTTGTGGAACCAATATGGTGACTTGTAATTGGGTAATTTGATATATCATTATTTGATGCATATGTTGCTTTTAGTCTGCTTTTATCATATCTCATGATTTCCTGGTTCCTACTTGAATTCATTCATTTATCATTAGCATTTGTTTGATACCTGCCTATATAGTTCTCAGCATGCTTAATTCAGTATTCTTGATATTAGTAGACCTGCTGATTGTTTATCCAGTTTACCCCTGCTGAAATATTGATGTATTTTCTTGCTGATTATTCATTCGCTTCATAATCTTGCTTACCTAATCTTGATTATTACTATCCTCTAGTAGATTGCCTGATTCTTCATCCTGATATGTTTATCAACCTAAGCTTGTTTAAAGATTTTGAAGAATTGCTTTAAATTACAGCTCCAAAGATATATCTGCTTTACCTAATATGTGATCTTTACTATCCGCTAGTATTGTATACCAGTAGGTACGATCTGCTATTTCTCGGCTCGTCGTGCCCACTGGGATACACTCCGGTGTGTCTCACACCCTCGGGTGACTGTTTTTCAGGTCGAGCGGGTGTTGGGATGTCGGGACGAATTGGCGAGGTATCGATATAGAGGTTGACCCAGGACAACCGAAAAGTTATGTAATAGATGTTGAGAAAAAGAAAGTTGTATTTTAGTTGTATATTTGTAAAGATAGTTGTAAAGTTTACTTGTTGTTGTTATTTGTAGTACGTAGTTAGTACTCTGATGTTGATGCCAAGCTAGCCGTGCATATATAGAAAAGGCTAAATCCCAAAGAGGATTGGGACTCTTCTATATATGTGGCGGTCTGTCATTGCCCTGGCTATTTTTGCAACTCTGATTTAAAAAAAAAATTAATTATACACTGGTTTTTGAACTCGGGGCGTGACATGTCTCAAGACCAACAGGTCTGCTGGCATAATCCAGGACTCGATCTGTATCGGGCAGGACCAACAACACTCCTCCACGTGCAAAGTGTGATCGGGAATCTGAACCTCTCATGCACGTGGTAAAAGTCCTACCTCTAACCCATGTGATAATGCAACTGATCTACTGATGAAAGAATGCGATGCTCGTATAACCAATAAGATATGAATCCAAATGTCAGAAATAGACCATACCTGCCATCACACAGTCAGCTGTAGCAGAATCCCCCGCCTGTGCTAAGCCATCGTGACCGCTCAACAACGGCTGTCTCTCACCAGAAGGGTGTGGAGGCGAAACTCGGTCTGCCCGGAGACCTGTCGGAGAAGCTCCCGGTCGCAGCTGGGAAGTAGTAGGAACGGACACTAAAGTAGGTGCCGCAGCCGTCCCCGAGGGGCACGCAACTCGCATGTGCCCGGGCTGTCCACACCCATAGCAGCGACCCCACCGCTGGTTGCAGGTACCGGGAAAATGCTGACCTCCACAGAAAATAGAACTGTAGGGAGCCCGTAATTATCGTGTCTGCTGCTGCTGCTGAGACCTCTGCTGGGATACAATAGGGGCCAACGCCGAAGAAGGTGCTACTAAGGTCGGAAGGGGGCATGTAGCTCGGATGTGGCCAGACTGTCCACATCGGAAGCATCGACCCCGCCTCAAGTCACAGGTACCTGATGGATGCTGTCCCCTACAGAAAACACACCTGCCGCGAAGCCGTGGCCGTCTACGAGAACTGGCCTGTCCAACAACATCCAGGGCTGGGCGTTTCCTCTCTAAACACTGCTCTGAAGCCCTGGCCCTCTCTCCAACCGCCGAATCACCCCTCTGCGCCAGCGGCTGCTCCAGGCGCTGGTCCTGTCGAAAGCTCCTCGCCACCAAATGGGTCACCAAGACCCGCAGTTCCCCCAGCTCGGTAGATACCGCCTGCTCGGGCTCCTCAGAAGGGGTGGGGATACCCCCGACGGAAAAACGACGATGGGGCGACATACTGTCACAAAAAGCCACAAATCAGCAATAAAACCCCACACGACCCAATCTAGCGAAAGTCAAAGACATCCCCCTATTTCTGCGACTTTATGTTGTCTGCAGCCAACATAACAGTCCACCAGAAATTAGGTATGTCGATCCCTCTTCACTCACTGGAAGAGTCCAATAAATAAATCAACGACTTTCGCGAAGTGTCACGTCTCTCACTCCCTATCATCCTAGGGTTTGCCAAAAGCCTAGGGTTTCCTAAGTCCCAACTGACCTATCCCTAAGCTCTGATACCAACTTAATCTGTCACGCCCCGGGTGTATACATGAACCCGGGCTCGCTAACAGATCCGCCGTGCACACAGAATTTTCCATGTACACGAAGCGCTGGTAACCTGCTCAGATATATAATATACAATAAAAGAGCATAAACAGAGCTGAACTAATAGAACTACAAGTAATCTCAGACTGAAATAAAGTAAAAGCTGAAATAAAAGTACAATAAACTCCCAGCTCACCACAAATATACTACCAGCTGGCCAAAGCCAGACCCAAAAGTAAACTACTGTAGTCTGAGATACAAAAGGGGATACAATAAAGCCTAGCTAATCTGTCACGCCCCGAGGTCGAAACTGCGACCCGGGCTCGCCAACAAATCCGCCACCTATGCCCGCCTGCATAGGCGAAGCGTCCTACCTGCAAGAAAAGTACTACAGCTAAACATAATATCAGAGCTATAAATAAAAGAATCTGCTTTATAACTAAAATCAATCACTGTACAACTGGAAATGATGGAACAATCTCCACCTCCCAAAAATGATAATCGTACAAAATCCTCAGATACAGAACTCATAGCTCAACAGGGAGGTATCTCCAATAAATACAACAGTGTGCAGGCTCTCAATACATATCATCCTCACTACAACAGTCTCTCAAAAGAGGAAATAAAACAACTAATCTACTGAAGCTCTCCTCTGAAGGGGGTACCGCTACTCCCCAAACATGGGTAGGGATCTAGCTCGCGACTCCCTCGCCTCGATCAACAACCGCAGAATCAGCAACACCCGCTAAGACTCTGCAAAACAAAGGAGAGGAAGGAAAAAAAAGGGGGAAAACCCCCAAGGGTGTGAGAACTACACCAAAGAAGGGAGTTCTCAGGGGGTACCACCGCCAGAACCGACGGTCTGCCCACCAAGTCCTCAAGAGACAAAAACTAACTAAAGCCGTAAAGACTGATAAAAGAAGCTGGAGCCTCTCAACAGCTATCATGCCTCTATGCTTGCTATGCCTGCCATGCCTGCTATGCCTGCCATGCCTGCCTATGCCTGCCATGCCTACTATGCCTGCCATGCCTGCCTATGCCTGCCATGCCTGCTATGCCTGCTATGCCTGCCTATGCCTGCCATGCCTGCCTATGCCTGCCTATGCGTGCCTATGCCTGCCATGCCTGCTCTGCCTGCCTATGCCTGCCTATGCCTGCTCTGCCTGCCTATGCCTGCCATGCCTGCCTGCCTGCCTATGCCTGCCATGCCTGCTCTGCCTGCCCATGCCTACTATGCCTGCCATGCCTGCCTGCCTGCCATGCCTGCCTATGCCTACTATGCCTGCCATGCCTGCTTGCCTGCCTATGCCTGCCCATGCCTACTATGCCTGCCATGCCTGCCTGCCTGCCTATGCCTGCCCTGCCTGCCTATGCCTACTATGCCTGCCATGCCTCCCTATGCCTGCCCTGCCTGCCTATGTCTACCCTACCTGCCTATGCCTACCATGCCTGCTCTACAATGGTCAACAACTCACAATGACCTTGGGACCACCGTATCCCCAAACGGTTCCCAACAACACTAGCACTGGTCCAAACACCGTCACTAGACTCCACTCGGTCCCCCTGACACGAGTGCAACCATAAAGCAAATGTCTGTAATAAGCCCAATCTAATGCCACCAGTAGAACTGGTACTACCTGCCGTGCCTGCCAAATCGGGTATGCCAGCCTACGCATAACACCGATAGGGATGGGAGTCTCGAGGACTCGAGGTCTGAAAATCGCACACTCCGGAGTGGCACTCGAGGGGAGCGACCCACACGAGTAAAGTGCCTCAGTAACAAGTATCATAAATCAGCAGGACTGGATCATAACTCGGATCAAAGTGGGAAACTCTGTCCACTAGAGAAATCAGATACCCAATCTGGTGCATAAATAAATGTCCGGTCAACCGCTCAATATCCGCGGTTGCCGCAAAGCCCCACAACTAATCCAACCTGTCCCAGACACCAAGTCCCGACTACACTACCTAGAACCCCTGCTCGAACCTGAGCAACACAGACCACCTGACTAACAAAGAAGGAGAAAAGGATAACATGGTTTCTCCTAAGTCAAGTTCCAAAAGTAGTGCAGCGGTAAAAGATGGCCTAACTACATGTCCATGCACGCATGCTTTGTTCTCAGAAATAATAAAAGTGGGTGAAGCATATATTAGTAAAGCATGCTAAAACATTCCTACTATGGTATACCAATCTCACCCAAGTGGGCCATTCCTTGCTTACCTCACGCTCATATCGGTTGTACATCAAATACGCCCGTTATCAATCCTAGAGGGGTGATATCCCCACATGTGCACTTACATTCACCATTATATAAAAAACCTTATACAGTTACTAAATTAAGCTTACCCACCTGAAGTGTTCAATCCAAGGCAAACCTGGAGTCGGCGAAGAGTGTAGACGCTCTCAGTCCAAAATCTGCTAAAACTGCTTCCTCGGTATATGTTGCGCAAGCCTTGGCTCCAAATAGCTAAAAGTACCCCGAAATCAAAGTCTACAGATCCATCGGGTCCAGCAACACATGTAAACACCCCTGGGTACAACAATAAGGTCCAACATTACACTTTCATTCCCAAAATTAACCACGCACAAACACACAGAAAATCAGTCCCAAAGATATGCTTATTTCACCTGCCGAAAGTGCCCAGAAAATTCCAATAAAAATAACACAGCAATCCTCGCGTCGATACCTTCGAAACGAGTACCTGCATGTCCAATTCCGAGCCCCGTAGGCCGAGTAACAAATTCCACAGTACAGGTGCGCAAAACCACACAGCAACATAACTGTAATTCCATTTACAGATAAGGGGAAGAACATATACCTTCGGGCAAAACTCAGAAAAATCCAAGAAAAATACTGTGATAATTCTTGCGTCGAGTAGATGAAAAAAGTGTACAAGCACGTCGCCATACGATGCCCAGTTGCGGAGATATCACCGAAAACCCACGCCGCTGTCCAAATCTCCATCACAGAAATGGGGTCACAGTAAGCTCGAAAAAACACCTTCAAAAGCGCGAAATAAGGGAAAGCCAAAGAGACCAAGATCGTAGATCTGTCCGTCGTGGATCCAGCGGCGAAGAAATCGCTCAAAAAGGAGGTCGGAGTAAGCCGGGGGAGCTCGCGCACCGAAACGCGATGAAGGGGAACCCAAATGGACGAGCGTCGCGCCGCGCCGTAAAAATGGAAACCTCGATAAGCGTGCCACAAAAAATCTCAAAACTTTGCAGATGGATGCAGCATAGCTCGGGGATCATCTTTGCTGAAGGCGCCATGGCGAGAGGAGGCTCGGAAATGCCGGAAAAAGGGGAAAGAAAGAAGCTCGGGTCGCTTTTATAGGCTCCAGGAAACAAATCACAAAATGCCGGTTTTGTCCCAATTTCCGGGCGCTGGGCAAGAACCGGGCGGCTACAGTGTTGGGCCCGGCCCAACACTGTTCACGCCCGGAATGCCCAGGGCCCGCCACGTCGCCCCCCGAATAGGCTACAGCAAAACTGGCCCCTCTCCGCTCGACACGTGGACCAACGAGGGATCGACACGTGGCAACCTCTTGGTCAACACCTCGCTGCCACGTCCACGTGCGCGCTGCCAGCGCCGCCTGCGCCCCCCTGCCAGGCACGCGCCCCGAGGCGGCCGTACCTGCTCCGTGGACCGAGCGCACGTAGACCGGCCAACCAGTGCGCGCCACGTGTCCACCCACCGGTCCACCGTACACCACGATCTATTCCGTGGACCACGACCGCTGAACCGGCCAATCATACCATGCCACGTGGCCTGCCCCCCGATGTACGACGGCGCCGTGGACCGTGCACCTGCCCGCGCGCTGCGCGCTGCCCGCGCCTGCCCGCCGCCGCTCCCGTGCCTGCCCGCCGCCGCGCCGCCGCCCTCCGCCGTCGCCGGCGCTGCCCGCCGTTGCCGGAGTTACTGTTCCGGCGTGAACAGTAACCGGTGCTCAAAAATAACAAGTGGGAAGTCCATTTTGACCGTTTTCGCGCGCTGAATCCGAATTTGATGTCCATTTTGCCAAATTCCAACTCTAAAAATTACTGAAGGCATCCGGGAAGATATTCTTTTGTCCAAACTTCGCGCTGAGCCCAATTTTAATATCCATTGCGTGCAAAACCACTTCTATGCATTCGATGGGGTCAATTGACTACTCTCGCGATCCATTTAACACCCCGGGTCCAACACTAGTGTCCAATTGGTGCACAAACACCACCAACGCGCCACATAGGCCTCCAGAAGCTGCTGGTCAACCAGTATTCTCGTCGTGGGGATCCAGGTCCTCACATAATCTCTCGCTCGGGGTAGATGATCTAGCTAGTCGGCGATCCTCTTACCTCGATCTGCCGCTGAAGGCCCAGCAGCTCCTACAGACGACTCTGCAAAACAAAGGGGAAAAGGACAGAAAACAACAATGGGGGTGAGAACTACTAGATAAACCAGTAGCCTCCCCTAGTGGGTAAAACCTCTAATGCTGACGCACCCACTAGGAATAAAGAGGCAAAAAGGAGGGAACAGTAGTAAGCTATAAAGGCTGCCGAGAAGGAACTGCTACTACAATGCCTCTAAATGCAATACTGAAATAGATGACTGTATGAATGCATCAGAAAACAGAACCTGACCAAATAAACCCAATCTAGACATCAGTAAAAACTGGCACTGCCTGCTCTGTCATCAATCTCATGAACTCAGTATCTCCACTGTCTGAATGACCGGAACCCAACACGGTCTAAAGCCTACTCCGGAGTAGCACTCGAGGGGAGCGACCCACACGAGTAAAGTATCTCTGTATCAAGAATCTCTGTAACCAATATCACAAGTATCTCTGTCAAGTAGCTCAATATAGCAGGACTGGATCATGACTATCATCAAAGTGGGAATATCCATCCACTAAAGAAATCTGATCCCCAATCAGATGCAATAGAACTCAATAAGTGGGAAACACCATCCCCTAGAGAGAATCCGATACCCAATCCGATGCAATAGTAAACATCCGGTCAACCGCCCAATGTCCGCAGTCGCCGCGACACCCCCCCCAAGACCCCAAATCCACAAAACGAGTCTAAACTGTCCCAGACACAAGGTCCAAACTACACTATCCCAAGTCCTGCTCAAACTCGAGCATCGTGCATCGATAGAGAAGAATAACGATAAAACATGTTTTCTCCTAAGTCAAATCCAATAATATAGTGCAACAGTAAATAGTGGCCTAACTAGGTGTCCAAATAAGCATGCAATTATCCTTTTAAAAAGCATTAGAAAAGTGGCTATGGTTTATTGGAAAGAATTATTTTAAAATATTAATGTGGTACTTGTTTGCATGCGGGGTTAAGATATAGCAATTGTCCAACATAATTGTCCCAAATTTATCACATAGAGGTCATCAAATAAATTAGGGGGCATTGCACCAAGTTCATATGCTAATAGCTAGTTGTCACATTATAATTGGGGAACTCTAATACTCCTAGTGAGCATGTCAACAAAGAGGGAAACACAACCACCCACCTCGAAAAGCGTGCACGACACCCAAAGGAAAACCCTGCTATCCGCTGTCCTCTAAGCACACAGTCAGCCGAAACAGTGTCCTAAAACATCACACAATTGCACATTGTGTAAAAATTACAAGTCCCACAACAGATTTTGCTGTTTTTATAATCAGCATGCAAAATGAGGAATTTCACCTCTGTCCCGAGCTCCAAAAATCCCAGAAAAATCACGGTTGCGTTCCTCGCGAAAAGTAGCCCAAAATCGGCTGTTAAATCGCCTCGATCTGATATTCCTACGCAAAGAAATAATTCGTCGAATTTGCCGCTGTCCAAAAATCCAAACAGCAAAAGTGGGGGTAAAAACACCTCGTGAATCGTGCCAAGGAATCGAAATCCAGAGAAACCACCAACACAGAAAACGAAGCCCTACCTCTCAGGAACACACTGGCAAAGAATTCATCGAAAAAGGACTCCTGTACTGTGCAGGGGACTCCTCGGACTGAAATGCGACGATAACGGGCTGAAAAAAATGGGGGAAAACCGAGGCACACTGTAAAATCCGGATCGCCGTTGTCGAGCTTCCGAAAAATCTAGGAACGCACCACGAGATAGAGAATAAGGAGATGATCAACATCTCTATAGACCTCTCCCTCTCAATCTCTCTCGAACACTCGGAAAAAGCAGAAGAAGAGGGGAGGGGAGGCCTATTTATAGGCCAAAAGAAACAAATGGGAAAATTCCCATTATGTCCCGGATTCGGGCGCCCGAATCATTCGGGCCCCGAATCCAGGCCCAAACAGTGCCGGCCCAACTCGGCCAACTCCCCGAGCAAACGATCCGGCCGGAACGAATTCCGGTCCAACCCGCCCGGGCGTCCGACACGTGTCCCCCGCACAGGGGACAGCGTGCGCGAGGAACCCGACGCGGCCACGCGTCCCCCTGCGGGGGCGGCGGGGTGGGTGGCGCCACGTGGCGGGGCTTTCCCGCCCGTCACGCCAGCCGCTGCGCGCCTGCGCTCCTGCGCACCTGCGCCCGCGTGCGCGTACGGCCGTAGGCGCGCGCCCGCGGGTGCACCGCGCGCACCTGCGCCGTCCAATCCGGGGCCGCCACGTGTCGCGCCCCGGTGCACCGTGCGCCGCGCCTCTGCCCCCCCGCCTACACGGCCTGCCCGCTCTACCCGCGCGCGGTCCATGCGCCGCGCGCGCTGCACCGGCCCAACCGGTGCTTGCCACGTGGCCCGCCGGTCTACCGAGCACCGACGGCCAGTTCCGTGGACCGGGAAGCGTGCGCCGGCCCAATAAGGAGCCGCCACGTGTCCTAGCCGGTCCACGGCTCCCCCCATGCACCATTTTGCGCAGAAAACTTCGGGGGGTCCGTTTTTGGGCATCCAGACTCCGAAAAATATAAATAAATAGTCGTTTTCAAGCGTTTTTCCGCGCTGAATCCAAATACGGCCTCCGTTCAGCCTGAAACCACTCCTAAAATTTGGCAAAAGCAGCCGAAGGTCAGGCTTGATCCCAGTTCCTCACTGAGTCCAAATCAACACATCTCTTTGACATGTTGGGGCCCAACACACCAAGAATAGGTGTTCCATACCCCGAAACAGGGGAAAAACACTGGGGGACCTGGGACACTACATCCTCCCCCACAAAAAAAAAGTTTCGTCCTCGAAACTAACACAACTCAAACAGGAGTCACAATTACCAAGGATAAGTACTCAAAATCACCGTCTCCAGCTCCTAAGTCACCACTTACTCCTCGTGATTACTCCTCAACAACAGCAACAGCAACGACCAGTACGGCATAGCCCGATTGCGTAAACCTCCAATCACACGAGCCAGAATTCGCAACGGCCGTCCCTCGTACTTCAAACATTCCTAAATCTAAAATGGGGTGAGTCAATCACAGGCGAGGGATCCAAAACATGACCTTCCTGAGCTGAGACATGAAACACAACAGGGGTTCCATCAAAAGTTGGGGGAAACAAAATAACCGCCAGTGCAACACGCACCAAACCACAACTTGTGTCAACTCAACCAAGGCAACCCTCAGGGGCACAACCACAAGCCATGTTTGCCTCAACAGTCCACACAACGCTAGCTGTGGAATCATCCAACTCGACCCCAGATAGCTTCCTGCTCCAGGTATCCGTCAACACAGTGGCCCTGTCGGGGTGACCCAGAATGCTCAAAAGTAAACCAACGGTAACTCCAACGCCACAATGGGAGGTGTGACACCCCCAGAATTTGGATTAGTCCTATATATAAATGATATAATATGACTAAATGTCACGCCCCGGGGTCGAAACTGCGACCCGGGCTCGCTAACAGATCCGCCATCTGTACGGAAACTGCCGTACAGACGAAGCGTCTAGCCTGCAAAAGACAAAACTACAGCTACACAGATATCAGAGCGGATAAAAAGCTGTACTATAAATTTTTTTCTCAACTACAAGCTGCTACAACTCATAGCCTATCTCCCAAAATCAGATGATACAAAAAGAAGTGCACCTATACAACATCTACAAATCCAAGGGGAGATAGCTAAACAGGAAACATAACCAACTCCCACAATCCGGGATGGTACATCTACCTCTCTCTAAAGTAACAATGCTGGTAGGGAACTATCACGCGACTCCCTGTCCTCGGTCCGTCCAGTCAAGCACAGCAGGAACGGAAGAAAGCCTCAGCAACCTGTCACCGACAGAGGGTGTGAGAACTACATCCTACAGTAGTTCTCAGTGGGTACCGTCTCCAAGAACCACGGTCTGCCCACTAAGTCTACCAGAGGCATAAGATAGAGAAAAGACTGATGAGAAATATAAATAAGCTGGAAAAGAATCTACAGCTATCATGCCTCTATCTACAATGCTCAACAAGAAGAGACTATGGATGATGGTATGCAGTCACTCACAGCTGACAACATGTCACAAGTACTAAGCCCAAGACGCTCTACTATGACACATGCTACACCATCACTCTCTCAGCACATCACAAATCTCAGCGACTGCCCACCCGGGTCCAGTCGAGTCAAGCCTGCGCCCCCTGGTGTATCAACCAGGGTGTCCCAACGGACAAACTCAATATCTCACACAGTGACCCCATGGTAGCACGGCCAGGGGTATCAAGCGACCACTAGTATATGAACTAGGCGCATCATCGCAGCCTCGTCAGGCTCGGTATCATCATCGCAGCCTCATCAGGCTCGGAATCATCAACGCACCCGGGGCGTGGTTCGAGGGGTGCGACCCCACCGAACTCAAGTATCTCATCAGTATCACTGTCTCACAAGTGGCTCCTGCAGGCTGTGGTCCTCGATCAAACAGATCGGTATCTCGATGCTCAAAGCACAAACTCAGTCGGAGAACCCTCCACGACTCAATCTCACAACACAGACCCACTCAACGAAGGTACTACACAGCTGGGACCACCGTCTCTCCCACGGCTCCCACAACACAACTCCACTGGACTCAACACTCAACTCACGGCCGGAGCTACTCCACGGCTAGATCTACGAAGGGTCCGAAACCCAGGGAGACTAACATCTACGTCCCCAAGAGAGAAAGCAGCCCTTAGAACCCAGATCACTCGAATCCACTCGGGTGGATAAGTTTATAAGAAACCATGTCATTTATTTCAGAAAACCATTCGATCTGAGAGAAATCCATCTTTTTAATGATTTTTAGTCTCTTTTAGGAAAACCCTTTGAAATCAAGTTTTATGCCCAAACCTCGAAGAGCTGATGCCTTCGTCCCAACAGACGAGAACAGACTCAAACAACCTTGCGAGGCTTGGAAGAAACATTGGCTGACTAAAATCATGTATTTATCCAAAAAGGTTCTGGGTTCAAGGTCCTGCTAACACACGTGCACCACGACCCCAACCTGGTGGTGACGAGAAGAACAGTGGAAAGGAAAAACCCCCGGGACCACCGTTTATCTGAAACGGCTCCCCAAAATGCTAACACTGGCCTAACCCAGCCACCAGACCCCACTCGGCCCCCCGGGCCCGAGTGCAACACCCGTCCCACAACACTCTGACCACTCGGCCCACTACCCGGGCGAGGAAACTCTAAGTCCCGAAGGATATGAAAAGTGCGGGATGTCTAAAGCATAAGGAACCTAGCCCAAATTAAGGTTCACAAATGGTCTGGTCAAAATCATGCACATATGACGGGGGTGCTAGTTAAGTTCCAAGAAAAATACTTAAACTAGCATGCAATCCTAAAACATTAGAATTAGAAGGAAGTCCGTAGACTTGGAGAGAAAACCAACCCACCTCAGAAAGCCACCAATTGCTCGTCGACACTTGCAATTGGCACAGCGGCTTACCTGGCCTCCAAGGGGTCCGCACGCAACCCGAAGCCCGATGCCAGAAACCGCACGCAAAACGGAGCACGCGGCGACCAACCACACGACCGCGCGCTCCGCGGAAGCGAAAACCGCACCGCAAGCTGTCAGAAGCGAAGAAATCGCAAAATCAATCAAAAAGGTCAAAACCGAGCATCCGACGGCGAAAAAACAGCTTCCGTCGGCGAAAACAGCCTCCGTCAGCGAAAAATCAGCGCCCGACGGCGAAAAACAGCCCGTCGGCGAAAACCAGCGCCCGACGGCGAAAACAGCTCCGTCGGCGCGAAAACTGCTCAAAAACAGCTTGCGAAAAACCAGCGAAAACTGCACAAACCGCTCGCGAAAACCCTGCGAAAACTGCGCAAAACTGCTCGCAACCTGCTCGCGAAAAACGGCGAAAACCTGCGCGAAAACAGCGAGCGAAAACAGCGAAACCGCTTGCGAAACTGCTCGCAACCTGCTCGCAAAAAACGACGAAAACCTGCGCGAAATCTGCGCGAAACGGCGCGAAAACCTGCGCAAAAACTGCGCGAAAACCTGCGCGAAACGGCGCGAAAACCTGCGCAAAAACTGCGCGAAAACCTGCGCGAAACGGCGCGAAAACCTGCGCAAAACGGCGCGAAAACCTGCGCAAAAACTGCGCGAAAACCCCCCCGCGAAAAACAGCGGCCGACGGTGGGAACCAACGGCGCCGGCACGCAAACCGAGGTGCCACCGCTGTCCCGGGAGCACGCCGAGCGGCGAAAAACCAGCCGCGCGACGAGGGAGGCCCGCCGCACGGCGCCCAACCAAGCGGCGCCGCGCAGCGACCCGCTGCGCGGTGCCGGAGCGCACCGCGCGGCGCCCAGCGGCGCTGCGCGCGGCGCCCAGCGGCGCTGCGCGCGGGCCCGCGCGCAGCCCACTGCGCTGCGCGCGGCCGCGCGCCTGCGCAGGCCCGCGCGCGGCCCGCGCGGCCCACGCAGGCCCGCGCGCGCCCTGCCGCGCGCCCCTGCGCGCGGCCAGAAGGTGCCGCGCGCACGCGCGCGGCCCTGCCGCGCGCACCCGCGCGCGGCCAGGAAATGCCGCGCGCACGCGCGCGGCCCTGCCGCGCGCCCCTGCGCGCGGCCCTGCCGCGCGCACCCGCGCGCGGCCAGGAGATGCCGCGCGCACGCGCGCGGCCCTGCCGCGCGCCCCTGCGCGCGGCCAGAAGGTGCCGCGCGCCCCCGCGCGCGGCCCTGCCGCGCGCACCCGCACGCGGCCAGGAGGTGCCGCGCGCACCTGCGCGCGGCCCTGCCGCGCGCCCCTGCGCGCGGCCAGGCAGCGCCGCGCGCACCTGCGCGCGGCCCTGCCGCGCGCCCCTGCGCGCGGCCAGGCAGCGCCGCGCGCACCTGCGCGCGGCCCTGCCGCGCGCACCTGCGCGCGGCCAGGCAGCGCCGCGTGCAGCACTTTGCCTGCACGCGGCGCCGCGCCCAGCGGCACCGCCACAGGGTGCTGCCAATAGCAGCACCCTGGCGCCGCGCGTGCGCCGTTGCGCGCTGCGCGCTGGCCGCCGGCGACGGCAAAATCAGAAAAAGCCCAATAAATCCGATTAAAATCCGAAAATCCCAAAAATCCAAGAATCCCATTTTTAGCACTTAAAATTCAATTATAAAATCCCTAAAGCTCAAAAACTCCAAGAAACCTCAAAAAGGAGAAATTGCTTACCTCGTTGTCGCACGCCGCACGCCCACGAGCTTCGCACGGCCTCCAACGGCGAGTCCAAAAATCCAAAAAGCTCCAATCCCTTTTCCTTCTTTTTCTTCTTCTTCCTTCTCCTCTCTTTTCTTTTCCTTTCTTTCTCTTTTCCTTTCTTTCTCTTTTTCCTGCTGCAGAGAGTGGGCTGGGGAAGCTTTTATAAAGCAAAAGCTTTATTAATTAAATCCGTTAATTAATTAATTCCAATAATCCAACTCCAACTCACTTTTTGCCTTCGGGCTCTCCGCCGCTGCCCGGAACCTCCCGAACTCCGCTGTAAATCGAAAATACACGCGCTCACAGCTTTTTCTCTCCAAAAAGCTCATCCGTTGAGGCGGGGTGCTCAAATCACTTACCGGCTCCAAAATTGCCAGTTCCAACTCACTTTTTGCCTCCGGGTCCTCCGCGTCAGTCCGGAACCTCCCGAACCTCGCTGTAAATCAAAAGTACACGTGTCCACAGCTTTTTCTCTCCAAAAAGCTCGTCCGTTGAGTCGGGGTGCTCAAATCAATTACCGGCTCCAAATTGCCAGTTCCGACTCACTTTTTGCCTCCGGGCCCTCTGCGTCAGTCCGGAACCTCCCGAACCTCGCTGTAAATCAAAAGTACACGTGTCCACAGCTTTTTCTCTTCAAAAAGCTCGTCCGTTGAGTCGGGGTGCTCAAATCAATTACCGGCTCCAAAATTGCCAGTTCGACTCACTTTTTGCCTCCGGGCCCTCCGCGTCAGTCCGGAACCTCCCGAACTTCGCTGTAATCAGAAAGTACACCTGTTCCACGTGTTCCTGAATTTCCGGCGCTCCACGGTGAAGTCCGAAATTCCCAATCTCATCCTCAATCGGCCTACAAAGCCCGGAAAAAACCCCGAATCGAGCTGGAGCTTCCGCGTTGATCCGAATCAACCCGGCATCCACTGTAAACTCAAATGCAACATGCTCAAGGCAACTCTCTGCTCCAAGTCATCTGTGTGGTCGGCGCGCTATCCAATGCCCCGGTACTTTACATTCTCCCCTCCTTCAAAAGGTTTCGTCCTCGAAACCAAGACACACACCCTACCCCAAGAAACAACCATCGGGAAAACACATCAACTCCAACTCTCTCTCAAAGAAAAGCAGCCGAAAATAGCGAAAAGTCCAAAATTTCCAACGGACCGATGCCTTCGCCCCGATCAAAACAGAACAGGTTCCCGCATCGCCTCCATTTCTGGAGTAGTCCTCCGAAATTTTTCATTCCGCCGCTATTTTCGGCGTTAAACGGAAAAACCAGGAGAGAGAGATGTTGAAGCTGTCCCAGCTGTGGCCGCAACCCAAAACCACAGTCCACCAACTCAACCAAGTAGGGGTGCAAAACTCTGATCTCAACCACAAGGAAAGGAAGTCATACCAAGTACCAAGCGATCCGCTAACCTGGCGCTCACCAATCGGCACCCAACTCATCCTCTCGGCTCTCAGGTGGTTGCTCTAACTCAACATACTGGCATCGCCGAACCTTCACTGGTAAAACCAACCGTAAATTCCATAACTTCACAAGCAAGAATTTCTTCAGTCGCTTCAGACAGCTCAAATCCTTGTTCGACTCCAACGAGGAAAAGCGATAAAGTGCGAGGGTTCAAATACACTTCCTCCTATCAAACAAAAATCACGGTCCAAACTCCCCGCGTAAACTCAAGTCTATAAACATAAACCTTTGCGGCTGGTGGCTTCCAAAAATCGAAGTCTCCAAAACGGCAAAACTCCTCCGTTGCTCCTTAGCAACCAAAACAATCAAGTCTCGCAGGTACATCCCTCGATTAGGCACCCAACATCTCCCCTCTTAGGAGTTGCTGCCCTAACCTCCAGTGATCTTGAAGCTCAAAGCCACTTCGGAAACAAATCCAAATATCCACGACGGGTCCGGCTGCTAACCCGTTCAAACACAGCTGGAGAACTCGATCCTTCAAATACTAACAACCGCAGGCCTCAGTCAATCCACTTGACCGCAAGGCAAGCTCAAAAGCCCCTACCGGTTTCTGAACACTAACCGAGCACAGCCCCCGGCTGCAAGGTTCCATAACCATGTCGACCACTATCACGGTCTCCAATCCAGTATCCTGGCGCCTCAACTGCCGAGAACCTCCAGGTCTCTGTCTCCTCTGAGACACACGACCCTGAGGCTGGCACCAAGGCAACCTCGATCCACTCCACTATCCCGAAATCAGGCAATACTGGAAGACTCTCTCTCTGGAGCTGGTCCCTCGATCTCCGTCCCTCCTGGACGTGATCAGCGATCCCCGGTCAATCCATCGCACATGCCCAATCGCTGCATCTACGGTCGGCACTCGCCGAGAATACACAATGAGATAAATATCCAGGTGCAGTCCCCTCTCAACATAAACAACCCCGAAGCCTCAACCTGGGTGACAAGGGGCCCACTGCTCAACCCCTCGCGGAAACTCGCTCCCGGTGGTCCAACAGGACGAACCCGACGCCACCAACTCTCGGCGTCCCAAACAAAAGGCGCAAGATCCCGCGCCCTGAAGCTTCTCCAGGATGAACAAATCCTTGAACAGCTTTTCCATAGCAGCGATCCAGTTCTCGGCCTCCCAAGGCCCCCAACTTAAATCCCAAAATCTGCAGGGGATGGAACTGGATGAAGTAGAATAACCGGTTGGCGACCTCTCGCTGCTCCTGCACCATCAGTGGTGCGACCAGGGTCGAAATCGTCAAAGTCGCGGCTGGAGTACTACTGGCGATACCCCGGGAGATGCTCTCAGCTCAAACATGCGCAACACACGCTCCATGTTCTTCTCCTGGCCGCCGCAAACGCCTCCGACATCTGGGCCACCCGAGCTCGCAGATCCTGTACCTCACCCTGCCTAGCCTGCTCGGCAGCCCGCCGTCCGGGCTCCTCGGCTGAGGTCAAACGCCCGCTCGTCGCTGCACGACGTCTCGGCGGCATCGCAAGTAGCTGAAACAAAACAAACATCAGGACACAACAACCATACGACCCAATCCAGCGAGAGTCTACAATTTGTTATCCCTCCTAAAGTATTATGTTGTCTGCAGCCAACATAACCACTTTGAGAGAATAACATATCAAATCACTCATCCCAACCCGAGGGAGAGGTAAAAACTCAATCTGGACTCTCGCTAAAAGTCACGACTCTCACGTAGTCATCCTAATGTCCAACCACAAGCCTAGGGTTTCTAAGTCCTCAATGACCTATAACCTAGGCTCTGATACCACTCTATCTGTCACGCCCCGGGGTCGAAACTGCGACCCGGGCTCGCTAACAGATCCGCCATCTGTACGGAAACTGCCGTACAGACGAAGCGTCTAGCCTGCAAAAGACCAAAACTACAGCTACACAGATATCAGAGCGGATATAAAAAGCTGTACTATAAATTTTTTTATCAACTACAAGCTGCTACAACTCATAGCCTATCTCCCAAAATCAGATGATACAAAAGAAGTGCACCTATACAACATCTACAAATCCAAGGGGAGATAGCTAAACAGGAAACATAACCAACTCCACAATCCGGGATGGTACATCTACCTCTCTCTAAAGTAACAATGCTGGTAGGGAACTATCACGCGACTTCCTGTCCTCGGTCCGTCCAGTCAAGCACAGCAGGAACGGAAGGAAAGCCTCAGCAACTGTCACCGACAGAGGGTGTGAGAACTACATCCTACAGTAGTTCTCAGTGGGTACCGTCTCCAAGAACCACGGTTGCCCACTAAGTCTACCAGAGGCATAAGATAGAGAAAAGACTGATGATAAATATAAATAAGCTGGAAAAGAATCTACAGCTATCATGCCTCTATCTACAATGCTCAACAAGAAGAGACTATGGATGATGGTATGCAGTCACTCACAGCTGACAACATGTCACAAGTACTAAGCCCAAGACGCTCTACTATGACACATGCTACACCATCACTCTCTCAGCACATCACAAATCTCAGCGACTGCCCACCCGGGTCCAGTCGAGTCAAGCCTGCGCCCCCCTGGTGTATCAACCAGGGTGTCCAACGGACAAACTCAATATCTCACACAGTGACCCCATGGTAGCACGGCCAGGTGTATCAAGCGACCACTAGTATATGAACTAGGCGCTATCATCGCAGCTCGTCAGGCTCGGTATCATCATCGCAGCCTCATCAGGCTCGGAATCATCAACGCACCCGGGGCGTGGTTCGAGGGGTGCGACCCCACCGAACTCAAGTATCTCATCAGTATCATGTCTCACAAGTGGCTCCTGCAGGCTGTGGTCCTCGATCAAACAGATCGGTATCTCGATGCTCAAAGCACAAACTCAGTCGGAGAACCCTCCACGACTCAATCTCACAACACAGACCCACTCAACGAAGGTACTACACAGCTGGGACCACCGTCTCTCCCACGGCTCCCACAACACAACTCCACTGGACTCAACACTCAACTCACGGCCGGAGCTACTCCACGGCTAGATCTACGAAGGGTCCGAAACCCAGGGAGACTAACATCTACGTCCCCAAGAGAGAAAGCAGCCCTTAGAACCCAGATCACTCCGAATCCACTCGGGTGGATAAGTTTATAAGAAATCCATGTCATTTATTTCAGAAAACCATTCGATCTGAGAGAAATCCATCTTTTTAATGATTTTAGTCTCTTTTAGGAAAACCCTTTGAAATCAAGTTTATGCCCAAACCTCGAAGAGCTGATTGCCTTCGTCCCAACAGACGAGAACAGACTCAAACAACCTTGCGAGGCTTGGAAAGAAACATTGCTGACTAAATCATGTATTTATCCAAAAAAGGTTCTGGGTTCACGGTCCTGCTAACACACGTGCACCACGACCCCAACCTGGTGGTGACGAGAAGAAACAGTGGAAAGGAAAAACCCCCCGGGACCACCGTTTATCTGAAACGGCTCCCCAAAATGCTAACCACTGGCCTAACCCAGCCACCAGACCCCACTCGGCCCCCCGGGCCCGAGTGCAACACCCGTCCCACAACACTCTGACCACTCGGCCCACTACCCGGGCGAGGAAACTCTAAGTCCCGAAGGATATGAAAAGTGCGGGATGTCTAAAGCATAAGGAACCTAGCCCACAATTAAGGTTCACAAGGTCTGGTCAAAATCATGCACATTATGACGGGGGTGCTAGTTAAGTTCCAAGAAAAATACTTAAACTAGCATGCAATCCTAAAACATTAGAAATTAGAAGGAAGTCCGTTAGACTTGGAGAGAAAACCAACCCACCTCAGAAGCCACCAATGCTCGTCGACACTTGCAATTGGCACAGCGGCTTACCTGGCCTCCAAGGGGTCCGCACGCAACCCGAAGCCCCGATGCCCAGAAACCGCCACGCAAAACGGAGCACGCGGCGACCAACCACACGACGCGCGCTCCGCGGGAAGCGAAACCGCACCGCAAGCTTCCTGTCAGAAGCGCCGGAAGACATCGCCAAAATCAATCAAAAAGGTCAAAACCGAGCATCCGACGGCGAAAAACAGCTTCCGTCGGCGAAACAGCCCCTCCGTCAGCGAAAAATCAGCGCCCGACGGCGAAAAAACAGCCCGTCGGCGAAAACCAGCGCCCGACGGCGAAAACAGCTCCGTCGGCGCAAAAACTGCTCAAAAACAGCTTGCGAAAAACCAGCGAAAATGCAAAAACGCTCGCGAAAACCCTGCGAAAACTGCGCAAAACTGCTCGCAACCTGCTCGCGAAAAACGGGAAAACCTGCGCGAAAACAGCGAGCGAAAAACAGCGGAAAACCGCTTGCGAAAAAACTGCTCGCAACACTGCTCGCGAAAAAAACGGCGAAAACCTGCGCGAAATCTGCGCGAAACGGCGCGAAACCTGCGCAAAAACTGCGCGAAAACCTGCGCGAAACGGCGCGAAAACTGCGCAAAAACTGCGCGAAAAAAACCTGCGCGAAACGGCGCGAAACCTGCGCAAAAACTGCGCGAAAAAACCTGCGCAAAACGGCGCGAAAACCTGCGCAAAAACTGCTCCGGCAAACTGCGCAAAACGGCCGCGAAAAACCTGCGCAAAAACTGCGCGGGAAACCCCCCCGCGAAAAAAACAGCGGCCGACGGTGGGAAACCAACGGCGCCGGCACGCAAACCGAGGCGCCCCCGCTGTCCGGGAGCACGCGAGCGGCGAAAAACCAGCCGCGCGACGAGGGAGGCCCGCCGCACGGCGCCCAACCAAGCGGCGCCGCGCAGCGACCCGCTGCGCGGTGCCGGAGCGCACCGCGCAGGCCCAGCGGCGCTGCGCGCAGCGCCCAGGAGCGGCGTGCGCGCGGCGCCCAGCGGCGCCTGCGCCAGCGCCCAGAGGCGCTGCGCGGGGCCCGCGCCGGCCGCGCTGCCTGGAGGGCCGCGCAGCGGCCCGCGCGGCCCCCGCAGGCCCGCGCGCGCCCTGCCGCGCGCCCCTGCGCGCGGCCAGAAGGGCCGCCGCGCCCGCGCCGGCCCCGCGGCCCCCCCCCCCTGCGCGCCCCTGCGCGCGGCCCTGCCGCGCGCACCTGCGCGCGGCCAGGGAGGCTGCGCGCGCACGCGCGCGGCCCTGCCGCGCGCCCCCCGCGCCGCCAGGGGAGATGCCGCGCGCACGCCGGCGCGGCCCTGCCGCGCGCCCCTGCGCGCGGCCAGGAGGTGCCCGGCGCACGCGCGCGGCCTGCGCGGCCCCTGCGCGCGCGCCAGAAGGTTTGCCGCGCGCGCCCCTGCGCGCGCGCCCTGCGCGCGCACCTGCGCGCGGCCAGGAGGTGCCGCGCGCACCTGGCGCGCGGCCCTGCCGCGCGCCCCTGCACGCGGCCAGGCAGCGCCGCGCGCACTTGCGCGCGGGCCCTGCCGCGCGCACCTGCGCGCGGCCAGGCAGCGCCGCGTGCAGCACTTTGCTGCACGCGGCGCCGCGCCCAGCGGCACCGCCACAGGGTGCTGCCAATAGCAGCACCCTGGCGCCGCGCGTGCGCCGTGAGCGCGCGCGCGGCCGCCGGCGACGGCAAAAATCAGGAAAAAACCCAATAAATCCGATTAAATCCGAAAATCCCAAAAATCCAAGAATCC
>CM055070.1:15944183-16025940 GCA_029204045.2 Tillandsia leiboldiana
CCAAGTCCTGCTCAAACTCGAGCATCGTGCATCGATAGAGAGAATAACGCTAAAACTGTTTTCCTCCCTAAGTCAAATCCAAATATAGTGCAAAGTAATAAGTGGCCCTAACTAGGTTCCAAATAAGTGCATGCCATTCTCCTTTTAAAAAGCATTAGAAAAGTGGGCTATGGTTTATTGAAAGATTATTTTAATATTAATGTGGTACTTGTTTTGCATGCGTGGTTAAGATTAAGCATTGTCCAACAGAATTGTCCAAATTTATGCAACTGAACGTCCGCAAATAATTAGGGGGCATTGCACCAAGGTTCATATGCTAATAGCTAGTTGTCACATTATATTGGGGAACTCTAATACTCCTATTGAGCATGTCAACAAGAGGAAACACAACACACCACCTCGAAAAGCGTGCACGACACCCAAAGGAAAACCCTGCTATCCCCGCTGTCCTCTAAGCACCATTCATCGCCGAAACAGTGTCCTAAAACATCACCAAATGCACATTGTGAAACAATTTACAAGTCCCACAACAGATTTTGCTGTTTTTTAATCAGCATGCAAAAGTGATTTCACCTCTGTCCCAGCTCCAAAAATCCCAGAAAAATCACGGTTGCGTTCCTCGCGAAAAAGTAGCCCAAAATCGGCTGTTAATCGCCTCGATCTGATATTCCTACGCAAAGAATAATTCGTCGAATTTGCGCTGTCCAAAATCCAACACGCAAAAGTGGGGTAAAAACACCTCGTGAATCGTGCCATGAATCGAAATCCAGAGAACCACCAACACCAGAAAACGAAGCCCTACCTCTCAGGAACAACACTGGCAAAGAATTCATCGAAAAAGGACTCCTGTACTGTCAGGGACTCCTCGGACTGAAATGCGGACGATAAGGTCTGAAAAAATTGGGGACAACCGAGCACACTGAAAACCGGATCTGCCGTTGTCGAGCGTCCGAAAAATCTAGGAACGCACCACGGATAGAGATAAGGAGATATCAACATCTCTATAACCCTCTCCTCTCAATCTCTCTCGAACACTCGAAAAAGCAGAGAAGAGGAGGGGATGCCTATTTATATGCCAAAAGAAACAATGGGAAAATTCCCATTATGCCCGGATGCGGGCGCCCGAATCATTCGGGCCCCGAATCCAGGCCCAAACAGTGCCGGCCCAACTCGCCAACTCCCCGACAAACGATCCGCCGAAAACTAATTCGTCCAACCCGCCCGGGCTCCGACACGTGTCCCCCGCACAGGGACAGCGTGCGCGAGGAACCCGACGCGGGCACTGCGTCCCCCTGCGGGGGCGGCGGGTGGTGGTGGCGCCACGGTGGCTGGCCTTCCCCGCCCGTCACGCCACCGCTGCGCGGCCTGCGCTCCTGCGCCTTCTCCCCTCGTGCGCGTACGGCCGTATCGCGCGCCCGCGGTTGCACCGCGCTCACGCTGCGCCGTCCAATCCGGTTCCGCCACTTGTCCGCCGCCCCGTTTCACCGTGGCGCCGGGCTGTCCTCTGCCCCCCCGCCTACACGGCCTGCCCTCGTCTACCCCGGCGGTCCATGCGCCGCGCGCGCTGCACGCGCCCAACCGTGCTTGCCACGTGTCCGCCTGTCTAAACGAGCACCGACGGTCCATTTCCTTTGACCGGAAGGGTTCGTCGCCGTCCCACAATGAGCCGCACGTGTCCTAGCCGGTCCACGCTCCCCCCATGCACCATTTTGCGCAGAAAACTTCGGGGTGTCCGGTTTTGGGCATCCAGACTCCGAAAAATATAATAAATAGTCGTTTTCAAGCGTTTTTCTTCCCGCGCTGAATCCAATCGGCCTCCGTTCAGCCTGAAACCACTCCTAAAATTTGTGCAAAAGCATCCGAAGGTCCAGGCTTGATCCAGTTCTCACTTAGTCCAAATCAACACTCCTGGACAGTGGGGGCCCAACACACCAATAATAGGGTTCCATACCCCGAAACAGGGGAAAAACACGGGGGACCTGGGACACTACATCCTCCCCCAAAAAAAAAAAGTTCGTCCTCGAAACTACACAACTAAACAGAGTCACAATTACCAGGGATAAGTACAAAATCACCGTCTCCAGCTCCTAAGTCACCACTTACTCCTGTGATTACTCCTCAAAACAGCAACACAACGACCAGTACTGCATAGCCCGATTGCGAAACCCCAATCACACGAGCCAGAATTCGCAACGCCGTCCCTCATACTTCAAACATTCCTAAATCTAAATGGGGGGAGTCAATCACAGGCGGGGATCCAAACATGACCTTCCTGAGCTGAGACATGAACACAACAGGGTTGCATCAAAACGTTGGGGAACAAATAACCGCCAGTGCAACACGCACCAAACCACAACCTGTGTCAACTCACCAAGGCAACCCTCAGGGCACAACACCAAGCCATGTTTGCCTCAACAGTCCACACAACCTAGCTGTGGAATCATCCAACTCGACCCAGATAGCTTCCTGCTCCAGTATCCGTGCAACACAGTGCCCTGTCGGGTGACCCAGAATGCTCAAAAGTAACCAACGGTAACTCCAACGCCACAATGGTAGGTGTACAACCCCCAGAATTTGGATTAGCCTATATGAATTATCTATATGACTAAAAAACATGTCACGCCCCGGGGTCGAAACTGCGACCGGGCTCGCTAACAGATCCGCCATCTGTACGGAAACTGCCGTACAGACGAAGCGTCTAGCCTGCAAAGACAAACTACAGCTACACAGATATCAGAGCGGATAAAAACTGTACTATAAATTTTTTTCTCAACTACAAGCTGCTACAACCATAGCCTATCTCCCAAAATCAATGATACAAAAGAAGTGCACCTATACAACTCTACAAATCCAAGGGGAGATAGCTAAACAGGAAACAAACCAACTCCCACAATCCGGATGGTACATCTACCTCTCTCTAAAGTAACAATGCTGGTAGGGAACTATCACGCGACTCCCTGTCCTCGGTCCCTCCAGTCAAGCACAGCAGGACGGAAGAAAGCCTCAGCAACTGTCACCGACAGAGGGTGTGAGAACTACATCCTACAGTAGTTCTCAGTGGTACCGTCTCCAAGAACCACGGTCTGCCCACTAAGTCTACCAGAGGCATAAGATAGAGAAAAGACTTGATAAATATAAATAGCTGGAAAAGAATCTACAGCTATTGCCTCTATCTACTATGCTCACAAGAAGAGACTATGGGATGATGGTATCAGTCACTCACTACAGCTGACAACAGTGTCACAGTACTAAGCCCAAGACCGCTCTACTATGCACATGCTACACCATCACTCTCTCATCACATCACAAATCTCAGCGACTGCCCACCCGGGTCCAGTCGAGTCAAGCCTGCGCCCCCGGGTGTATCAACCAGGGTGTCCCAACGGACAAACTCAATATCTCACACAGTGACCCCATGGTAGCACGGCCAGGGGTATCAAGCGACCACTATGTATGAACTAGGCGCATCATCGCAGCCTCGTCAGGCTCGGTATCATCATCGCAGCCTCATCAGCTCGGAATCATCAACGCACACCGGGGCGTGGTTCGAGGGGTGCGACCCCACCGAACTCAAGTATCTCATCAGTATCACTGTCTCACAAGTGGCTCCTGCAGGCTGTGGTCCTCGATCAAACAGATCGGTATCTCGATGCGCAAAGCACAAACTCAGTCGAGAACCCTCCACGACTCAATCTCACAACACAGACCCACTCAACGAAGGTACTACACAGCTGGGACCCACCGTCTCTCCCACGGCTCCCACAACACAACTCCACTGACTCAACACTCACTCACACGCCGGAGCTACTCCACGGCTAGATCTACGAAGGTCCGAACCCAGGGAGACTAACATCTACGTCCCCAAGAGAAAGCAGCCCTTAGAACCAGATCACTCGAATCCACTCGGGTGGATAAGTTTATAAGAAACCATGTCATTTATTTCAGAAAACCATTCGATCTGAGAGAAATCCATCTTTTAATGATTTTTAGTCTCTTTTAGGAAAACCCTTTGAAATCAAGTTTTATGCCCAAACCTCGAAGAGCTGATGCCTTCGTCCCAACAGACGAAACAGACTCAAACAACCTTGCGAGGCTGGAGAAACATTGGCTGACTAAAATCATGTATTTATCCAAAAAGTTGTCTGGGTTCAAGGTCCTGCTAACACACGTGCACCACGACCCCAACCTGTGGTGACGAGAAGAACATGGAAAGGAAAAACCCCCGGGACCACCGTTTATCTGAACGGCTCCCCAAAATGCTAACACCTATGCCTACCCCAGCCACCCAGACCCCACTCGGCCCCCGGGCCCGAGTGCAACACCCGTCCCACAACACTCTGACCACTCGGCCCACTACCGGGCGAGGAAACTCTAAGTCCCGAAGGATATGAAAATGCGGGATGTCTAAAGCACTAGGAACCTAGCCCAAATTAAGGTTCACAAATGGTCTGGTCAAAATCAGCACATATGACGGGGTGCTAGTTAAGTTCCAAGAAAAATACTTAAACTAGCATGCAATCCTAACACATTAGAATTAGAAGGAAGTCCGTAGACTTGGAGAGAAAACCACCCACCTCAGAAAGCCACAATTGCTCGTCGACACTTGCAATTGGCACAGCGGCTTACCTGGCCTCCAAGGGTTCCGCACGCAACCCGAAGCCCGATGCCAGAAACCGCACGCAAAACGGAGCACGCGGCGACCAACCACACGACCGCGCGCTCCGCGGAAGCGAAAACCGCACCGCAAGCTGTCAGAAGCGAAGAAATCGCAAAATCAATCAAAAAGGTCAAACGAGAGACATCCGACGGCGAAAAACAGCTTCCGTCTGCGAAAACCAGCCTCCGTCAGCGAAAAATCAGCGCCACGGCCGAAAAACATCCCGTCGCGCGAAAACAGCGCCCGACGCGAAAAAGCTCCGTCGGCGCGAAAACTGCTCAAAACAGCTTGCGAAAAACCAGCGAAAACTGCACAAACCGCTCGCGAAAACCCTGCGAAAACTGCGCAAACTACTGCTCGCAACCTGCTCGCGAAAAAGGCGAAAAACTGCGCTAAACAGCGAGCGAAACAGCGAAACCGCTTGCGAAACTGCTCGCAACCTGCTCGCAAAACGACGAAACCTGCGCGAAATCTGCGCGAAACGGCGCGAAACCTGCGCAAAAAACTGCGCGAACCTGCGAAAAACGGCGCGAAAACCTGCGCAAAAATGCTCGAAAACCTGCGCGAAACGCGCGAAAACCTGCGCAAAACGCGCGAAAACCTGCGCAAAACTCTCGCGCGAAAACCCCCCCCCGCGAAAACAGCGCCGACGGTGGGAAACAACGTCGCCGGCTACGCAAACCGAGGGGCCCCGCTGTCCCGGGAGCACGCCGAGCGGCGAAAAACCAGCCGCGCGACGAGGGAGGCCCGCCGCACGGCGCCCAACCAAGCGGCGCCGCGCAGCGACCCTGCGCGGTGCCGGATCGCACCGCGCTGCGCCCAGCGGCGCTGCGCGCTGCGCCCAGCGGCGCTGCTCGCGTTCCCGCGCGCAACCCACTGCGCTGCGCGCTTCCGCGCGCGCTGCGCAGGGGCCCGCGCGCGCCGTGCTGCCGCGCTGCCCCTCGCAGGCCGCGCGCGCCCTGCCGCGAGCGCCCCTGCGGCGCGGCCATAAGGTGCCGCGCTCACGCGCGCGGCCCTGCCGCGCGCACCCGCGCTCGCCGGCCAGAATGCGCTCCTGCCGCGCGCATGCCCTGGCCCGCGCGCCTCTGCTCCGGCCCTGCCGCGCGCTGCCCGCGCGCGCCAGAGAGTGCCTCGCGCCACCCGCGCGCGGCCCTGCCGCGCTCCCTGCGCGCGGCCAGGAGCCGCGCGCCCCCGCGCGCTGCCCTGCGCTCGCCCCTCCGCGCGGCCAAGGTGCCGCGCGCACCTCGCGCGCCCTGCCGCGCGCCCTCCATTAGCCCTGCGGCCGCGGCCCGCAGCGCCGGCGCGCCACCTCGCGCGGCCCTGCCGCGCGCCCCTGCGCGCGCCAGGGCATCGCCGCGCGCACCTGCGCGCGGCCCTGCCGCGCGCACCTGCGCGCGGCCAGGCAGCGCCGCGTGCAGCACTTTGCTGCACGCGGCGCCGCGCCCAGCGGCACACGCCACAGGGTGCTGCCAATAGCAGCACCCTGGCGCCGCGCGTGCGCCGTTGCGCGCGCGCGCGGCCGCCGGCGACGGCAAAATCAGAAAAAGCCCAATAAATCCGATTAAAATCCGAAAATCCCAAAAATCCAAGAATCCCATTTTTAGCACTTAAAATTCAATTATAAAAATCCCTAAAGCTCAAAACTCCAAGAAACCTCAAAAGGAGAAATTGCTTACCTCGTTGTCGCACGCCGCACGCCCACGAGCTTCGCACGGCCTCCAACGGCGAGTCCAAAATCCAAAAAGCTCCTCCCTTTTCCTTCTTTTTTTCTTCTTCCTTCTCCTCTCTTTTCTTTTCCTTTCTTTCTCTTTTCCTTTCTTTCTCTTTTTCCTGCTGCAGAGAGTGGGCTGGGGAAGCTTTTATAAAGCAAAAGCTTTATTAATTAAATCCGTTAATTAATTAATTCCAAATAATCCAACTCCAACTCACTTTTTGCCTTCGGGCTCTCCGCCGCTGCCCGGAACCTCCCGAACTCCGCTGTAAATCGAAAATACACGCGCTCACAGCTTTTCTCTCCAAAAAGCTCATCCGTTGAGGCGGGGTGCTCAAATCACTTACCGGCTCCAAAATTGCCAGTTCCAACTCACTTTTTGCCTCCGGGTCCTCCGCGTCAGTCCGGAACCTCCCGAACCTCGCTGTAAATCAAAAGTACACGTGTCCACAGCTTTTCTCTCCAAAAAGCTCGTCCGTTGAGTCGGGGTGCTCAAATCAATTACCCGGCTCCAAAATTGCCAGTTCCGACTCACTTTTTGCCTCCGGGCCCTCTGCGTCAGTCCGGAACCTCCCGAACCTCGCTGTAAATCAAAAGTACACGTGTCCACAGCTTTTCTCTTCAAAAGCTCGTCCCGTTGAGTCGGGGTGCTCAAATCAATTACCGGCTCCAAAATTGCCAGTTCCGACTCACTTTTTGCCTCCGGGCCCTCCGCGTCAGTCCGGAACCTCCCGAACTTCGCTGTAATCAGAAAGTACACCTGTTCCACGTGTTCCTGAATTTCCGGCGCTCCACGGTGAAGTCCGAAATTCCCAATCTCATCCTCAATCGGCCTACAAAGCCCGGAAAAACCCCGAATCGAGCTGGAGCTTCCGCGTTGATCCGAATCAACCCGGCATCCACTGTAAACTCAAATGCAACATGCTCAAGGCAACTCTCTGCTCCAAGTCATCTGTGTGGTCGGCGCGCTATCCAATGCCCCGGTACTTTACATTCTCCCCTCCTTCAAAAGGTTTCGTCCTCGAAACCAAGACACACACCCTACCCCAAGAAACAACCATCGGGAAAAACATCAACTCCAACTCTCTCTCAAAAGAAAAGCAGCCGAAAATAGCGAAAAGTCCAAAATTTCCAACGGACCGATGCCTTCGCCCCGATCAAAACAGAACAGGTTCCCGCATCGCCTCCATTTCTGGAGTAGTCCTCCGAAATTTTTCATTCCGCCGCTATTTTCGGCGTTAAAACGGAAAAACCAGGAGAGAGAGATGTTGAAGCTGTCCCAGCTGTGGCCGCAACCCAAAACCACAGTCCACCAACTCAACCAAGTAGGGGTGCAAAACTCTGATCTCAACCACAAGGAAAGGAAGTCATACCAAGTACCAAGCGATCCGCTAACCTGGCGCTCACCAATCGGCACCCAACTCATCCTCTCGGCTCTCAGGTGGTTGCTCTAACTCAACATACTGGCATCGCCGAACCTTCACTGGTAAAACCAACCGTAAATTCCATAACTTCACAAGCAAGAATTTCTTCAGTCGCTTCAGACAGCTCAAATCCTTGTTCGACTCCAACGAGGAAAAGCCGATAAAGTGCGAGGGTTCAAATACACTTCCTCCTATCAAACAAAAATCACGGTCCAAACTCCCCGCGTAAACTCAAGTCTATAAACATAAACCTTTGCGGCTGGTGGCTTCCAAAAATCGAAGTCTCCAAAACGGCAAAACTCCTCCGTTGCTCCTTAGCAACCAAAACAATCAAGTCTCGCAGGTACATCCCTCGATTAGGCACCCAACATCTCCCCTCTTAGGAGTTGCTGCCCTAACCTCCAGTGATCTTGAAGCTCAAAGCCACTTCGGAAACAAATCCAAATATCCACGACGGGTCCGGCTGCTAACCCGTTCAAACACAGCTGGAGAACTCGATCCTTCAAATACTAACAACCGCAGGCCTCAGTCAATCCACTTGACCGCAAGGCAAGCTCAAAAGCCCCTACCGGTTTCTGAACACTAACCGAGCACAGCCCCCGGCTGCAAGGTTCCATAACCATGTCGACCACTATCACGGTCTCCAATCCAGTATCCTGGCGCCTCAACTGCCGAGAACCTCCAGGTCTCTGTCTCCTCTGAGACACACGACCCTGAGGCTGGCACCAAGGCAACCTCGATCCACTCCACTATCCCGAAATCAGGCAATACTGGAAGACTCTCTCTCTGGAGCTGGTCCCTCGATCTCCGTCCCTCCTGGACGTGATCAGCGATCCCCGGTCAATCCATCGCACATGCCCAATCGCTGCATCTACGGTCGGCACTCGCCGAGAATACACAATGAGATAAATATCCAGGTGCAGTCCCCTCTCAACATAAACAACCCCGAAGCCTCAACCTGGGTGACAAGGGGCCCACTGCTCAACCCTCGCGGAAACTCGCTCCCGGTGGTCCAACAGGACGAACCCGACGCCACCAACTCTCGGCGTCCCAAACAAAAGGCGCAAGATCCCGCGCCCTGAAGCTTCTCCAGGATGAACAAATCCTTGAACAGCTTTTCCATAGCAGCGATCCAGTTCTCGGCCTCCCAAGGCCCCCAACTTAAATCCCAAAATCTGCAGGGGATGGAACTGGATGAAGTAGAATAACCGGTTGGCGACCTCTCGCTGCTCCTGCACCATCAGTGGTGCGACCAGGGTCGAAATCGTCAAAGTCGCGGCTGGAGTACTACTGGCGATACCCCGGGAGATGCTCTCAGCTCAAACATGCGCAACACACGCTCCATGTTCTTCTCCTGGCGCCGCAACGCCTCCGACATCTGGGCCACCCGAGCTCGCAGATCCTGTACCTCACCCTGCCTAGCCTGCTCGGCAGCCCGCCGTCCGGGCTCCTCGGCTGAGGTCAAACGCCCGCTCGTCGCTGCACGACGTCTCGGCGGCATCGCAAGTAGCTGAAACAAAACAAACATCAGGACACAACAACCATACGACCCAATCCAGCGAGAGTCTACAATTTGTTATCCCTCCTAAAGTATTATGTTGTCTGCAGCCAACATAACCACTTTGAGAGAATAACATATCAAATCACTCATCCCAACCCGAGGGAGAGGTAAAAACTCAATCTGGACTCTCGCTAAAAGTCACGACTCTCACGTAGTCATCCTAATGTCCAACCACAAGCCTAGGGTTTCTAAGTCCTCAATGACCTATAACCTAGGCTCTGATAACACTCTAATCTGTCACGCCCCGGGGTCGAAACTGCGACCCGGGCTCGCTAACAGATCCGCCATCTGTACGGAAACTGCCGTACAGACGAAGCGTCTAGCCTGCAAAAGACAAAACTACAGCTACACAGATATCAGAGCGGATAAAAAGCTGTACTATAAATTTTTTTATCAACTACAAGCTGCTACAACTCATAGCCTATCTCCCAAAATCAGATGATACAAAAAGAAGTGCACCTATACAACATCTACAAATCCAAGGGGAGATAGCTAAACAGGAAACATAACCAACTCCCACAATCCGGGATGGTACATCTACCTCTCTCTAAAGTAACAATGCTGGTAGGGAACTATCACGCGACTTCCTGTCCTCGGTCCGTCCAGTCAAGCACAGCAGGAACGGAAGAAAGCCTCAGCAACCTGTCACCGACAGAGGGTGTGAGAACTACATCCTACAGTAGTTCTCAGTGGGTACCGTCTCCAAGAACCACGGTCTGCCCACTAAGTCTACCAGAGGCATAAGATAGAGAAAAGACTGATGATAAATATAAATAAGCTGGAAAAGAATCTACAGCTATCATGCCTCTATCTACAATGCTCAACAAGAAGAGACTATGGATGATGGTATGCAGTCACTCACAGCTGACAACATGTCACAAGTACTAAGCCCAAGACGCTCTACTATGACACATGCTACACCATCACTCTCTCAGCACATCACAAATCTCAGCGACTGCCCACCCGGGTCCAGTCGAGTCAAGCCTGCGCCCCCTGGTGTATCAACCAGGGTGTCCCAACGGACAAACTCAATATCTCACACAGTGACCCCATGGTAGCACGGCCAGGGGTATCAAGCGACCACTAGTATATGAACTAGGCGCATCATCGCAGCCTCGTCAGGCTCGGTATCATCATCGCAGCCTCATCAGGCTCGGAATCATCAACGCACCCGGGGCGTGGTTCGAGGGGTGCGACCCCACCGAACTCAAGTATCTCATCAGTATCACTGTCTCACAAGTGGCTCCTGCAGGCTGTGGTCCTCGATCAAACAGATCGGTATCTCGATGCTCAAAGCACAAACTCAGTCGGAGAACCCTCCACGACTCAATCTCACAACACAGACCCACTCAACGAAGGTACTACACAGCTGGGACCACCGTCTCTCCCACGGCTCCCACAACACAACTCCACTGGACTCAACACTCAACTCACGGCCGGAGCTACTCCACGGCTAGATCTACGAAGGGTCCGAAACCCAGGGAGACTAACATCTACGTCCCCAAGAGAGAAAGCAGCCCTTAGAACCCAGATCACTCGAATCCACTCGGGTGGATAAGTTTATAAGAAACCATGTCATTTATTTCAGAAAACCATTCGATCTGAGAGAAATCCATCTTTTTAATGATTTTTAGTCTCTTTTAGGAAAACCCTTTGAAATCAAGTTTTATGCCCAAACCTCGAAGAGCTGATGCCTTCGTCCCAACAGACGAGAACAGACTCAAACAACCTTGCGAGGCTTGGAAGAAACATTGGCTGACTAAAATCATGTATTTATCCAAAAAGGTTCTGGGTTCAAGGTCCTGCTAACACACGTGCACCACGACCCCAACCTGGTGGTGACGAGAAGAACAGTGGAAAGGAAAAACCCCCGGGACCACCGTTTATCTGAAACGGCTCCCCAAAATGCTAACACTGGCCTAACCCAGCCACCAGACCCCACTCGGCCCCCCGGGCCCGAGTGCAACACCCGTCCCACAACACTCTGACCACTCGGCCCACTACCCGGGCGAGGAAACTCTAAGTCCCGAAGGATATGAAAAGTGCGGGATGTCTAAAGCATAAGGAACCTAGCCCAAATTAAGGTTCACAAATGGTCTGGTCAAAATCATGCACATATGACGGGGGTGCTAGTTAAGTTCCAAGAAAAATACTTAAACTAGCATGCAATCCTAAAACATTAGAATTAGAAGGAAGTCCGTAGACTTGGAGAGAAAACCAACCCACCTCAGAAAGCCACCAATTGCTCGTCGACACTTGCAATTGGCACAGCGGCTTACCTGGCCTCCAAGGGGTCCGCACGCAACCCGAAGCCCGATGCCAGAAACCGCACGCAAAACGGAGCACGCGGCGACCAACCACACGACCGCGCGCTCCGCGGAAGCGAAAACCGCACCGCAAGCTGTCAGAAGCGAAGAAATCGCAAAATCAATCAAAAAGGTCAAAACCGAGCATCCGACGGCGAAAAACAGCTTCCGTCGGCGAAAACAGCCTCCGTCAGCGAAAAATCAGCGCCCGACGGCGAAAAACAGCCCGTCGGCGAAAACCAGCGCCCGACGGCGAAAACAGCTCCGTCGGCGCGAAAACTGCTCAAAAACAGCTTGCGAAAAACCAGCGAAAACTGCACAAACCGCTCGCGAAAACCCTGCGAAAACTGCGCAAAACTGCTCGCAACCTGCTCGCGAAAAACGGCGAAAACCTGCGCGAAAACAGCGAGCGAAAACAGCGAAACCGCTTGCGAAACTGCTCGCAACCTGCTCGCGAAAAACGACGAAAACCTGCGCGAAATCTACGCGAAACGGCGCGAAAACCTGCGCAAAAACTGCGCGAAAACCTGCGCGAAACGGCGCGAAAACCTGCGCAAAAACTGCGCGAAAACCTGCGCGAAACGGCGCGAAAACCTGCGCAAAAACTGCGCGAAAACCTGCGCAAAACGGCGCGAAAACCTGCGCAAAAACTGCGCGAAAACCTGCGCAAAACGGCGCGAAAACCTGCGCAAAAACTGCGCGAAAACCCCCCCGCGAAAAACAGCGGCCGACGGTGGGAACCAACGGCGCCGGCACGCAAACCGAGGCGCCACCGCTGTCCCGGGAGCACGCCGAGCGGCGAAAAACCAGCCGCGCGACGAGGGAGGCCCGCCGCACGGCGCCCAACCAAGCGGCGCCGCGCAGCGACCCGCTGCGCGGTGCCGGAGCGCACCGCGCAGCGCCCAGCGGCGCTGCGCACAGCGCCCAGTGGCGCTGCGCGCGGTGCCCAGCGGCGCTGCGCGCAGCGCCCAGAGGCGCTGCGCGCGGGCCCGCGCGCGGCCGCGCGCCTGCGCAGGCCCGCGCGCGGCCCGCGCGGCCCACGCAGGCCCGCGCGCGCCCTGCCGCGCGCCCCTGCGCGCGGCCAGAAGGTGCCGCGCGCACAGCGCGCGGCCCTGCCGCGCGCCCCTGCGCGCGGCCCTGCCGCGCGCACCCGCGCGCGGCCAGGAGATGCCGCGCGCACGCGCGCGGCCCTGCCGCGCGCCCCCGCGCGCGGCCAGGAGATGCCGCGCGCACGCGCGCGGCCCTGCCGCGCGCCCCCGCGCGCGGCCAGGAGATGCCGCGCGCACGCGCGCGGCCCTGCCGCGCGCCCCTGCGCGCGGCCAGAAGGTGCCGCGCGCCCCTGCGCGCGGCCCTGCCGCGCGCACCCGCGCGCGGCCAGGAGGTGCCGCGCGCACCTGCGCGCGGCCCTGCCGCGCGCCCCTGCACGCGGCCAGGCAGCGCCGCGCGCACTTGCGCGCGGCCCTGCCGCGCGCACCTGCGCGCGGCCAGGCAGCGCCGCGTGCAGCACTTTGCTGCACGCGGCGCCGCGCCCAGCGGCACCGCCACAGGGTGCTGCCAATAGCAGCACCCTGGCGCCGCGCGTGCGCCGTTGCGCGCGCGCGCGGCCGCCGGCGACGGCAAAAATCAGAAAAAGCCCAATAAATCCGATTAAAATCCGAAAATCCCAAAAATCCAAGAATCCCATTTTTAGCACTTAAAATTCAATTATAAAAATCCCTAAAGCTCAAAAACTCCAAGAAACCTCAAAAAGTAGAAATTGCTTACCTCGTTGTCGCACGCCGCACGCCCACGAGCTTCGCACGGCCTCCAACGGCGAGTCCAAAAATCCAAAAAAGCTCCAATCCCTTTTCCTTCTTTTTCTTCTTCTTCCTTCTCCTCTCTTTTCTTTTCCTTTCTTTCTCTTTTCCTTTCTTTCTCTTTTTCCTGCTGCAGAGAGTGGGCTGGGGAAGCTTTTATAAAGCAAAAGCTTTATTAATTAAATCCGTTAATTAATTAATTCCAATAATCCAACTCCAACTCACTTTTTGCCTTCGGGCTCTCCGCCGCTGCCCGGAACCTCCCGAACTCCGCTGTAAATCGAGAATACACACGCTCACAGCTTTTTCTCTCCAAAAAGCTCATCCGTTGAGGCGGGGTGCTCAAATCACTTACCGGCTCCAAAATTGCCAGTTCCAACTCACTTTTTGCCTCCGGGTCCTCCGCGTCAGTCCGGAACCTCCCGAACCTCGCTGTAAATCAAAAGTACACGTGTCCACAGCTTTTTCTCTCCAAAAAGCTCGTCCGTTGAGTCGGGGTGCTCAAATCAATTACCGGCTCCAAAATTGCCAGTTCCGACTCACTTTTTGCCTCCGGGCCCTCTGCGTCAGTCCGGAACCTCCCGAACCTCGCTGTAAATCAAAAGTACACGTGTCCACAGCTTTTTCTCTTCAAAAAGCTCGTCCGTTGAGTCTGGGTGCTCAAATCAATTACCGGCTCCAAAATTGCCAGTTCCGACTCACTTTTTGCCTCCGGGCCCTCCGCGTCAGTCCGGAACCTCCCGAACTTCGCTGTAATCAGAAAGTACACCTGTTCCACGTGTTCCTGAATTTCCGGCGCTCCACGGTGAAGTCTGAAATTCCCAATCTCATCCTCAATCGGCCTACAAAGCCCGGAAAAACCCCGAATCGAGCTGGAGCTTCCGCGTTGATCCGAATCAACCCGGCATCCACTGTAAACTCAAATGCAACATGCTCAAGGCAACTCTCTGCTCCAAGTCATCTGTGTGGTCGGCGCGCTATCCAATGCCCCGGTACTTTACACTAAATCTCTAACCCGGCTATAGCATTTTGGATGGTAGCAAAATCCAAGAGGAACATGAGAGTTAAGCGTGCTAGAGCTAGAGTAGTTCTAGGATGGGTGACCCCCTGGGAAGTGGGGCGTCACAATTGGTATCAGAGCCATTTACCAGCCGAAAATGTGAGATGAGTCTCGGCTGAGCCAGGGTTATATAGCGGGTAGAGTGTGGCTCCCCGGCTAAATGACCGTTGTAGGTGAAGTGCAGCTCCCTACAAGGTCGGCTAAGGCTAGCGAGACGAGTCTCACATCGCCTGGTGCTTGTGAGTGTGCTTGAGCCTAACGTGGACGTCAGGGCTTAAACGGGGGAAGAATGTGACACACCCAGAATTTGGATTAGTCCTATATATAAATGATATAATAGGACTACAATCTCTAACCCGGCTATAGCATTTTGGATGGTAGCAAGATCCAAGAGGAACATGAGAGTTAAGCGTGCTAGAGCTAGAGTAGTTCTAGGATGGGTGACCCCCTGGGAAGTGGGGCGTCACAGGAGGCATCGCTATAACTCGCAAGTCCATCACCCCGCACTAACAATGCAAAAGTCGGTGCTGATATCAGTGTCATTATCCATTAGCTATGCTCTCCTGGCGCTGCCAAGTCCAAGAAGCTCCTCACCTTGACAATAATTGTCGACCTCGGCCAATTCCCAAATGGTATCCATATTGGCCGAATTTTCACTGCCGCCCCTACGGCTAACACAATGTGACCCACGAAGGTAAGCTTCAGAAGCTAAAACTTGTATCTCAATAACTTGGCATACAGCTTCATCCACACAGGCACGGTAGCACATCCCCAAGTGCCCCTCGTGCTCCAAGTCGCTCTGGGAGTAAATCAAATATCCTCGGGGAGCACCACTCCCAAACTGTCCAAGTACATCAGGAACACACAATTCCTCAGATCTTGAAGACAACAGGGCATTAATTATTCCATTTGGCCCACTGTGCGCTCATAATGCCCCTACCAGATCCTGAATGCCATCTAGGCAAAGTCCTTGGCTGTCTGATTCCAAGTAGGTACTCGCATCATACAATAACTGTCGGAGTATGACTCCATCAAAAGGTTCTAGATACCACCCGGACCTGTCTACACTCGAATCATAAAGGACACTCACAGTCGTGTATCAACGACGTGGCATCACCACCGTGTACCAACGGCGTGGCACTAGGTCAAACAGAACCCTCGATCCATCAGATCCTGCAATTGTGCCATCAGCTCTCTCAGCTCTACCGGCGATATCCAATGAGGTGCTGTCAAAGGTGGCGCGGTTCCCCGAACCACGTCAAATGCAATCTCTATCTCCCTAACCTGCGGCATTATCAACAGCTCAGGTGAAATCAGACCCGGGATCTCTGGGGCAACAGAGATATCCTAGAGTCCTGGTGCCGACGTATGCACCTCTCGCACTGTCACTAAAACCTGTGTGCTCTAACAATCTCAACAACCAAGCCTCCTCTCGTCTGCCTCGCATAAGGTCAATGTCCTCTTTCTCCTCAGTCAAAATATCCTGTGGCATTGTGCCAAACAATCTCAAGCATAGGGTAAAAATACCAAACTGCCACAATTACCAATAAATCTGTCGGTAACTCGTAGTCTCAGCTGCACTGGACATGACCTACAAGCCTCCTCCACATGCACATGTAGTAACCACATGTAAAAAGGGTTTTCAGTTTTAGTACTCCGCACCCCTTTTTGTGGGTCCGGAGGGCGGGCTAATAATTCTTTGTTTCTGGGCAGACCGTCGGGGCTCGCAGGTATTTTTAGGCAATAAAGCTCGCGAAACGGAGAACGGTGGCGCGATCGGATTCGAATTCCGACCCCGGGATCTCCCAGAATAAATTTCGGAAGGTTACAAGCGGTCTCGGGTGCATCAGAAAGCGTGCGGGAGATCGGCACGCTTTTCGAGGTAAGTGGACCCTGATCCGCACCCGATCGCTAAATTTTGAATCTAGGGTTTTAGGGTGCAATCCCGCCGCCCCCATTCTCACTCGTGCGATCATTTATATCTTTGGTTGGGGGCGTAGGGTTGGTTCCCACTTCCCTTCTCGGTGCGTAGTTTCCACCCGAGCGCGTGCGAGGAGGCCGACCCTAGCTTTTTCCCCTCCATTGGTTGGCGTGAAGAACCGAGGCGACGAGAGCAGGACGATCTTCCTCCTTCCACTCTTTACCGGCGAAAACGAGGTGAGCGTTTCGGGTTTTCCGTTCGTTTTGGTATGAGGTTTTCCCTTTTTCGTCGGTGTTGCGGGCGATACGGGATGTCGAACGGGAGGCCGTCGCTGCCGTTGTTAAACGGGAGGCCGCCGCCGCCGTTGTCGTGTCCACGGGGTCGTCGCCGCAGTCGCCGGGGTCGTCGCCGCAGTCGCCGGGGTCGCGGGGTCGCGATCGGAGCCGCGGGGGGCAAAAGGGAGCGACACTGTTCACGGCGTACGGATTGGCTGCCGCGCGGTCCACGGGGCCGTCGTGCACCCGGCGCACGGTTCCCGGGCCCAGGGGCGCGGACCCGGTGCACGGCTGCGTGCGCCAGGCCACGCGGTCCATGGGACCTGGCGTGCACCCGGCGCACGGCATCCGGGCCCCGAGGCGCGGACCCGGCGCACGAACGCGTGCGCCAGGCCCGCGCGGCCCACTGCCGAGGCGTGCACCCGGTGCACACCCCGTAGCCGAACGGCATGAACCCGGTGCGCGCCTCAACTCGTGCGCGGCCCGGCCCATGCCGCAGCGGTCTACCGCTGCGGCGTGCGCCTGGTCTACACCGCTGCCGCCCGCCGTCGTTGACCCGGTCCATGCCTGGATCCGTGCACCCATCTTCAGAAAATGGGTCCAGAAGCTCCGTTTTTAGCCCGTTTCTCCCCGTTTTTGAGTGTTTTTAACCACGACGATGGTTTTTAACAAATAATTTTTATTGTAGCTGTTCGGGCACATGGCGAGGGTACTTTTTTCAGTTGGAGCTCCCGCACGTTTCCTCCTTCGTGTTTGAGGTGGGTTCTTTTGCCTTGGTGTTTAGCGTCGGTTTCCGGCGGTCGTTTTTACTCTTGATTATACGTGATGTTACTAACATGATAGCGGTTGACGTGCTTACTCTTGAATATACATTTATGTTGCTAACGTGATAGCGGGTATGGTTTTATCACTGAGTATTGTTGGTATTTATCGGTTACTTTGCTCGAGGCAGCAGCACGCGCACCCGCGGTTTGGCCACCGCAAAGGGTGTGCTTTTTCGGAAAAGTGGTCCATGACCCGTGTAAACCCACGAGGTGACGTAGTGGGGCCCCCCGCAGGTGGGGGGTTTGAGGCGCCGAGGTGCGAGCGGTGGCTCTTTATGAGCGATGGCTCTTTATGAGCGGTGGCTCTTTATGAGTGGTGGCTCTTTATGAGCGGTGGCTCTTTGTGAGCGGTGCGACCAGTCGAAGTAGATGCTCGACGTGATCAGATTTTACAGGTGTTCGTGTTTCCCTTCCCCTCTTGGGAGGGTGGTTGCTCCGGATCGTCTAACGGTCGGCTTTACTACTTTTACTGCTTACATTTGGTATCAGAGCCAATAACCAGCCGGAAGTGTGTTACGAGTCTCGGCTGAGCCTGGGTCTAGATGACAGGGCTAGCGAGGCGAGTCTCACATCGCCTGGTGATCTTGGGCTTGTGTGTGTGTGTTTGGGCTGACGAGGACGTCAGGCCTAAACGGGGGGAGTCTGTGACGCCCCCAATAGTCCCACATCGGATGTGGATGGAATTGTGATTGGGTTTATATGAGACTTGGACACTAGTAATAATAACTGGGCTTAAGCATTTTGGGCTGTGATTTGGACCCAGCAAGTTATTATTGCTAGTGGGTCGGGTCGTTACAGCACAACACTAACATGAACCTATACCTCAAGTGCACGTGGTAACAAATCTGCCTCTAGTCCATGCAGGAATGCAATATGCTCTAACTCCGACAGCTGTGATGAAATCACACCTGCGACAACTCAATCCACTACCGTGGTGCCCTCCAACCGGGCGGCACAGATTCGTCCGCTCGATGCAAATGGTTGTCGCTCAATCTGCTAGAAAAATCACGACTAATCACAAAGGGAGCACGACCTCTGTCTCTGCTCACACTGAGGCGACGGATACGGTCCTCCGTAGATAACAAATCTACGCTACCGCTGCGCTACTCTGATGTAGATGCTGATACTGCCATCGGGGTCCACCCGATCTCTGGCATCTCGGGAACTCGTTATCCTGGAAAAAGAAATCAGAAATGCCTCTGCCGGCCAATCTGTCCTCCAAAGGCTCCGACTCAACCTTACGAGTCGGGGTGGTTCATCAGCCAAATCTGGCTGAATAGATCGATCATGTCCCCTCAGCTCACCAGCTGTCAAATATCCACCCTGCCTCGGTGCCTCGACACTAAACATTGGCACAGAGGGGGCTACTCGCTCCATCGGTACCACATAAATACCTACCACTGAGGATACTGTAACCGGGTGGTCTCAGAAGGAAACACTGTCGAGCTGCCCGCTGCTCCGACAACTGTATTATCCTATCCGCTGCCCACTCTGCCGCCGATATGCCACTGCCAATCCTGTCATCTGGGTCCGAAGCTCTCTGACCTCAATCTGGGTATCCGGCCCGAAACTGCCTATCCTGGCCCACAAGCTGCAATAGGGTGCACACGAGTCAGAACTCTGCGTCAGGGAGACACCGCTCGCTGCGACAAACCACACAACAAAACACACAACAAGCACTCGACCCAATCCAGCGAAAGTCTAAGACATGTCACCCACTCCATAACATTATGTTGTCTGCAGCCAACATAATCGCTTAGGAGAATAAACATGCCAATCGCTCGTCCCGTCCCTTGGGAGAGGTATAAAACTCAATCAGGACTCTCGCTATAAGTCACGACTCTCACGTAGTCATCCTAAGGTCCAACCACAAGCCTAGGGTTTCTAAGTCCATAATGACCTACATCCTAGGCTCTGATACCACTCTAATCTATCACGCTCCGGGGGTCGAAACTGCGACCCGGGCTCGCCAACAGATCCGCCACCTATGCGAAACTCCGCATAGGCGAAGCGTCCAACCTGCAAAGTACCATCTAACAACTAAACAGATATCAGAGCTGAAGCAAAACTGCTGTAATAAAAACCTAAATCACTGTACAACTGAAAAATACAAGTACAATATCCATCTCCCATAAATAATGATACAATAATCCGGTCCACCGAAACTGTAATACAAGTAAAGACCACCTATACAACATCTATAAATCCAAAAAGGGAGATAAACTGAAATAATAAAATACAACTGAGTACAGTGAAACCCACAATCCGGTTTGGTACATCTATCCCACTGTAGAAATCAACACTGGTAGGGATCTATCTCGTGACTCCCTCGCCTCGAACTGTCAACCGAAGATCCGCAACTCACGCAGCAGACACTGCAAAACAAAGGGAGGAAAGGGGAAAAACAACAATGGGGGTGAGAACCACTAGTAAAACCAGTAGCCTCCCCCTGTGGGTAAAGCCTCAAACCCCGACGTACCCACAAGTCTACCAGAGGAAAGAAAAAGAATAAGAGAGGTGGTAAGCTATAAACAGAACTACTGATAAAAGAGAGCTACCACTAAAATGCCTCTAAAATGCCCAGCTAAAAGAATAGCTAAAAGTATGCCTCAGAATGTCAAAGCTTGCCTGACCAAACCCAATCAATACACCAGTAAACACTGGTACTGCCTGCTTTGCTGTCAACTCAAGAACCCAGAATCTGATCGGCATACGGCACGATCCCAAAGTATCCAATCGACCGGCACACGGCTCGGCCCTAAGCCTACCCCGGAGTGGCACTCAAGGGGAGCGACCCACATGGGTAAAGTATGTAACCATAAGTATCTGATATAGCAGGACTGGATCAAGACTCTAAGTAAGTGGGAAAAACCATCCACTAAGGAAGCCCGATCCCTCACCTCCAATCTGATGCAATAATGATAACCCGGTCAACCGCCCATAGTTCGCGGTTGCCGCAATCCCTGCCATCAGGCCCTGCCTGTCCCAAATCCCCAGAAACTTGACTACACTATCCCAAACCCCCTGCTCGCACCCGAGCCACAAATACCCAGAGTCTAAAATGAAAAGGAGAAAAGTATAAAGCATGGTTTCTCCTAAGTCAAGTCCGACATGATAGTGTAGCAGAAAAAGGTGGCCTATCTAGATGACCATACAAGCATGAAGATGTCCCAAGATGTTATAAAGTAAACAGGTGTCGATGTTCTTACATTTATTAGAGCATGCTATCCAAAATACATAATCAATCTCATAAAAGAATTGGATATTAACATATCATACATCAAGTCTACACAAGTATGCACCTTTCACATTTGGAAATAAAGAGAGAATAGTATCCAACATGGTTTTCACCTAACATGACTCAGGAGATAAATGACGATCATTACTTTCATAAAGAGTGAATCTCACATAGATAGATCATGATTAATGTAGTCAGCTATTCTCACACAAACCACTAACCCCCCTCATATGAAACATCCATTCACATATAGACTTGCCAAAGATCATTTAACACTACTTGAATATGGACATTCATTCCACTATCACCAATGAATAGACTAAGGATCAACAACTTTTATTGATCTCACATAGGATGCACATAGGATCTACCAACAACATCCCATCTCATTTTGAGGAATTAAGAGTCATTAACAAAGCTTAGTCTCATAAGGAATAGGCCTCATCTCACAATGATAATCATCTTTTCATGAATGAATTAGGAGTCAAAAGCATAGGTCATTCGCACATCAACTAGATCAATAATCAACATCAACACCCATTTTCACATAAGCTAGATCGAAGATCAATCAATTAATTATTCTCACATAAGCTACCAAGCACTTGTCACATAATCCCATCAAGTCCTCACATAAATCAACCAACCATTCACACATAACTATCACCATCATCCACCATAATTAGGTCAACCATTCATCACAAGGTGTAGGTTAAAGATTAAGTTCCCAATTACCCTCACATAGCATAGGTTTAAGAATGGTCACTTATAATGAACTTCATATGAGATAATACAACATCAATCAAACTATTCATTCACTCATGTATACACTGAGGATCAATTAACTTAATCTAAACATGGATATCCAAGCATATTATACCGAGGAGAAGAGAACATCAACCACAATGCCATGAGGGAAACCAATAGCCCGAGTGGGTAAATCGATGTTTTCGGCAAAGCACAACCACCCACCTGAAACTTGATGATCCGCTACCCGCTGTAGCTGAAATTTGGCGTGAGTAATCCTTATCCTCCCAGGAGACCGATGCCGCAAAAATCATCCAAATCCGCCTCACGGATTGTGCGCAATCACTGAAACAATGCACGCTGCGTAATTAAATTCCAGAATTTCAGCAATTGAGACTAAGTTAAAGAAGATGTAAGTGCAGCCCCAAATACCTCAAAATGAAGTCCCTAACAATAAAACAAGGATGTCCTCTCTCATACAAACATCTCCAAGTCCTCAAAATCCACCATTAATTTCCCTTAACATTCAATTGTAGCAAGAATCACAATGCTGTCCAAAAATTGCTAACATAAACTTGCTAGCATTTCCAAGCTTAATTAGGGGCTTTTCCAAAGGGATTTATTCACAAATCATAAAAGAGGATTTGCTCAATTTGAATTTAAGAAGAAGTACCAACTTGAATTTCCGAAAAATACCTTATATCCACAAAGTTATCTGCATTCCAAGGTGCATTGCTCAAATCAAAACTAAAACAGGGACTGCAGTAATCCATATAATAGCACTTGGAAAGATCATTAAAGTTACCTACTCAAATGTGCTCCAAATCCTGCAAGAGAAGTACCATTGGATTCCTTGTCGAGAGTAGATACAAATTGAGCTAAATAACTCCAATTTTCATGCTCGGATGAAGGAGAAAACCCATAAACACTTTGAACTATCCACCAAGTTCCATCTGTACACGAATGCAGCAAGGTGCTCCAAAGATCATGCATAAACCCTAATAAAAACTCAGATATGGGGAAAATGGTACATACCAATATTGTATATGTTCGAGTTCTGGAAAGTTTCCCAAAAAAAATCATCCAAAAATTCCACTCCTACAATTCAGAAAAGCCAATACACTGAGGACTGTTTAGGATTCCAGACTGAAATGAAGGGTCCCAAAGATGACCTTAAAACTCTGTAAAAACATGGGATATGAGGGGAGAGTTGAATACAAAGATTTTAGCCTTACCTCTTATGAAAACGTAGAACCAAAAATGAGCTCAAAATTCCAAGAAATGAGTCCAGGGGAATTTTCGGACTGAAATGCGACGGGAAGGTCCACCAACAGCAACAATGGTGGTGCTTGCCTCAAGGAGAAGATGATGGTGATGAAGCCCCTTTTGTCCATCTCTTTGCTAATGAAGATGAAGGAGGGTTGCTGGTGCAGCTCTGTCTGGAGTCCCCCAAAAAACCCTGGTCCAAGGAGGAAGAAGGAGGAGGAAGAAGAAGAGGAAGAAGAAGAAGAGGAAGAAGAAGAAGGAGAAGAAACACAATTAAAGCCCCTCCCCCTCTCCCCCGCAGCTACAGAATGGGCCTGGCCCGCTCGGCCTGGCGGGCCGGACACGTGGCGGCCATCCGGGCCGCCACGCCGCCCGGGACGAGCCGCCCAGATCAAGCCATGCGGCTTGATCCGGGTGGCCGCGGCGCCACCAACGGGCGCGCGCCGCGTGTTTCCACGCTCGGGGACCGCGCAGCGCGCCCACGTGCGCGCGGCGGCGGGCCCAACCACGGCCCGCCACACGTCCTCCCGCAACTCCCGCTGGACCGCACGCCAACACCGGCCCAATGGGGTGCCGACACGTGGCACCCCTGGTCCACGGCCTTCCCCTGCGCCCGAATAATCCCCCGAATTTCCGGTTGCCCGTTTTCGCTCATCCGGACTCCGAAAAATACAACCAAATAGCTGATTTTCATCATTTTTCCGCGCTGAATCCAAATACGAAGTCCGTTTTGCAAGAATCCATTTCTAATTTTCAGCGAAACTCCCAAATAAGCAATCTTGATCCATTTCTCGCACTGAGTCTGTTTCTCGGGACCGATTTGCGCGCAACCAACACTATTCACAGAAATAGGCCTCCACAAGCTGTCGATCACACTGTAATGACCACGAAGTTCCGGGTCTTCACACACCAACACTAGGTGTTCTACAGAGTGGATTCACTAGAAAGGTTGCATGGGAAATCAGGACCACTACACAGGTAGCGATACTCCGGTCGAAGTTCTTTTGAAAAAATTGAGTTCCCCGTCGACTGAGTATCAGGAAGGCAGATCCCATTGACAACCACTCTCCAGGTTGTATTGCTAAAAACATGACCCTTTAGGTAATGAGCTCCGCCAACCCGGGCCTTCATTCCTAACACCTCTCCAATTAATTGAGGTGTAATCTTGATCTTAACATTTCTAACGGTTGTTAGAAATTCTCGTGGTCCGTCCTCAAGATCAACCAACTTTGATGAATTCTGATAAAACATCCTAACAAGGTGAAGACAATATCCAAGATTGTCCGGAAAATTGCAAATGGGTGCAAGTCCCGTTTGATCAAAAAGAGTCCCGAATAATGCAGAGCACTCCTTTAGAGCTTTAACATTCACATGTCGCTCAGCAATGCATTCTCTCTTCTCAAAATCCTTAATCCTCTCAGAGCTTATAAAGTCTTGTGGAGGAGGCTTGCTAGCGAGTGGCTCTTCAATAGATATACCTCGAGCACTCCTTCTTTTTCGGGCAACGCTCTTTCTCTTTGTCTTAGCTGGACTTGATTCCATTGGGGCTTTCCCCTTTTCAGCAGCGGTAGGTGGAGTCTGCGCCTTCGAGGTTGCGGCAGGGGCTTTCCCCTTTGAGGCAGTAGGTGCAGTGCCTTCTACCAAAAGCTCATCCCAATCAATAGAATCCGTCTCGGATCCTGAATCTGAACTGTCCTTTGTTCTCTTAGCCCTCTTGCACTTGTTCGCTGCTCTTGTATGCATCATGGCAACCAGAAGAACAATGATCGATGCAAACACCATTGTTGCTAGTGCTTAAGTGATTAAAGAAACCTGCGAGCAACTGTCACGCCCCGGGGTCGAAACTGCGACCCGGGCTCGCCAACAGATCCGCCACCTATGCCAAACCCGCGCAGGCGAAGCGTCCTACCTGCAAGAAAAGTACTACAGCTAAACAGATATCAGAGCTATAAATATAAAATCTGCTGTAAAACTAAAATCAATCACTGTCCAACTGGAAATAATATAATAATGTCTGTCTCCCAAAGATGATAATAATACAGTATCCTCATATACAAGCTCTGAATACAACTGGGAGGTATCACCAATAAATACAACAGTGTACAGTCTCTTGATACATATCATCCTCACTACAACAGTCTCTCAAAAGAGGAAATAAAGTAACTATTCTAATGAAGATCTCCTCTGAAGGGGGGGGGGTACCGCTACTCTCCAACGACGGGTAGGGATCTAGCTCTCGACTCCCTCGGAAACGAACAACGACCGCAGAATCAGCAACACAGGCTAAGACTCTGCAAAACAAAGGAGAGGAAGGAAAAAGAAGGGGGAAAACCCCCAAAGGGTGTGAGAACTACACCAAAAAGGGAGTTCTCAGTGGGTAACACCGCCAGACCCGACGGTCTGCCCACTAAGTCCTCAAGAGACAAAAGCTAACCAAAGGCGTAAAGACTGAAAAAGGAAGCTGGAGACTCTCAACAGCTATCAAGCCTCTATCTGCATGCCCAAAAGGGGAGAACCAAAGAGTGGTATGCAACCACCAGCACAAGAAGTGTACAATCGACCCAATCGATAGACCAGTAATCACTGGCTCTTCCTGCTATGCCTGCTATGCCTGTCATGCCTGCCATGCCTGCTATGCCTGCCATGCCTGCTATGCCTGCCTATGCCTGCCTATACCTGCTATGCCTGCCGTGCCTGCTATGCCTGCCTATACATGCTATGCCTGCCGAGCCTGCTATGCCTGCCTATGCCTGCCAATACCTGCTATGCCTGCCGTGCCTACTATGCCTGCCTATACCTGCTATGCCTGCCTGTACCTGCTATGCCTGCCGAGCCTGCTATGCCTGCCTATGACTGCCTATGCCTGCCTATACCTGCTATGCCTGCCATGCCTGCCATGCCTGCCTATGCCTGCCTATACCTGCTATGCCTGCCATGCCTGCCTTGCGTCTCGTACAACGGTCAACAACTCACAAAGACTTTGGGACAACCGTCGATCCCCAAACGGTTCCCAACAACACTAGCACTGGTCTAAACACGGCTACTAGACTCCACTCGGTCCCCCTGACACGAGTGCAACAGTAAAGTAAACATCTGTAATAGACCCAATCTAGTGATGCCAGAAATACTGGTACTGCCTGCTTCGCTGCCGAACTCATCTGCGGGAATACTGACCGACTACTGACCGGTACGGTCGCATCCCAAAATAGGTGACAGACCGACTACTGGCCGGTACAGTCGCACCCAAGATAAGTAATAGACCGGCTCCTGACTGGCACGGTCGTACCCAAAATAAGTAATAGACCGGCTCCTGACCGGCACGGTCGTACCCAAAATAAGTAATAGACTGGCTCCTGACCGGCACGGTCGCACACTCTAATCAATTGGGAAAGCTCAACCACTAAAGAAATCAGATACCCAATCTGGTGCATAAATAAATATCCGGTCAACCGCCCAATATCCGTGGTTGCCGCAAAGCCCCACACTAATCCAACCTGTCCCAGACACCAAGTCCCGACTACACTACCCAGAACCCCTGACTAATCAAAGGAGGAGAAGAGGATGACATGGTTTCTCCTAAGTCAAGTTCCAAAAGTACTGCAGTGGTAAAAGATGGCCTAACTACATGTCCATACAAGCATGCTTTTGTCCTCAGAAACGATAAAAGTGGGTGAAACATATATCAGCAAAGCATGCTAAAATATTCCCTCCATGGTATACCAATCACACCCAAGTAGGCCATTCCTCGCTTACCTTTCGCTCATATCGGTTGTACATCAAATATGCCTGCTGTCAGTCATCAAGGGGTGACATCCCCACAAGTGCACTTATATTTGCCATAACATAATCATTGCCTCATACAGTTACTGATATTAAGCTTACCCACCTGAAGTGCTCAATCCAAGGCAAACCTGGAGTCGGTGAAGAGCGTGGCCACTTGCACGCACAATCCGCTGAACTCGTATCCACGATACCTGTCGCGCAAACCTCGGCTCCTAGCAGTGTTCCGAAACCCTTGCGAATCCTCCTGGGTACAACAAAAGGTCCAAAGTTACACTTTATGCTAAAATATCCAAGTATACACCAACTGCTGAAACCAGCCCCAAAGATGTGCAGTTTTCACCTGCAGAACGGACTCAGAAAAATCCACCAAAAATACGAACGCGATCGTCGCGTCGAGCCCTTCGCAACGAGTACCTGCATGCCAAAATCCGAGTCCTGCAGGCCAAGTTACAAATTCCACAACGCGGTGAGCGCGAAAGTCCACAACATACACATCTGTATCACATTGCACAGGCGAACGGGAAAAGTATACCTTCGGGCAATTCCCGGAAAATCCCAGAAAATACGGTGATAATCCTCGCGTCGAGTAGATGAAAAAAGTATAGGCTCGCCTCGATCCGACGCTCGTACAACAAGTTGCACGCAAAACGGTGCACACTTTACGAGTCCACGCGCAAAACGAGGCGCGTCCGAAACGCCAGCAGCAGTCCGCGCAGTAAAATGGCACCGTAAAACACGGTCCCTAACACACACGAGAGTAAGGGGTCAAATCCAATGTCCAAAAGGACACTCCAAAACTGTGCCAAAAATACCGCAAAAATAACACGCGGGACCTACCTCGACCGCGTCGCGCCGCCCAACCGTCCCCCTGAAACACCTCGCGCGCTTCGCGAGGTCCACGGCTCACCGCCGCACCCCACAAAATCCGCTCCCTCACACTCTCTCTCGCTCAGTTGGAGAAGAAGAAGAAGGGAAGAAGAAATGGCGCGCGGGGAGGAAAAGGAAGAAGAAGAAAAGAAAGAGGAGAGGGGGGCCTTGGTGGACCGGGTCCACGATGCGCCTCCCTCAAGGGGCCCGCTGCCAGCGGCCCACCGCACAGGGGTGCGCGCGCCAGGCGCAGGCGCGCGCCCCCCCAGCCACGCGGCACGCGCCACACGGGCGCGTGACACCGCGCCACACCCATCGCGGGACACCGAGCGGACGCGCGCCCCCCGCGTCCGCGCGGGCGCGAATGGGGGCACGCCACGTGTCGGCCCCCCCGCGTCACCCGCGCAGTCAGGCGCGTTTTCCCAACGCGCCTGTCTGCGTTCCCCCCACGCGCAGCACACCCGAGCGCACCTCGGGATTCGCGCGCACCTCGGGATTCGTGCCGCGACGTCTCGAGATCCGTGCACGCCTCGAAAAACGCGCGCGTCAAACGGGCTCCGAAAAAAGCAAGTAGATAGTCCAATCTCAACGATTTCGCGCGCTGAATCCAAATACGGTGTCCGATTCTCCAAATTCTCATCCGAAAATTTGCCGAAAGCCCCCGGAAAGCCCACTTGATCCGATTTTCACGCTGAGTCCATTTCTAAAGTCCGATTTACCAAATTCCAACTCTAAAGATTCCCGAAGGCATCCGGAGAGGTGATTCTTTAACCAAACTTCGCCCCGAGTCCGATTTTAATATCCATTACGCGCGAAACCACTTCTAAGCATTCGACGGGGCCATCTGACTACTCTCGTGATCCATTTAACACACCGAGTCCATCAAAAGTGTCCAATTGGTGTATAAACGTCACCGACATGCCACAAAGGCCTCCAGAAGCGGCTGGTCAACCAGTAATCACATCGGGGAAAACCAGGTCCTCACAGCAACAACTCAAGAACACGAAAATATTGTTTATTTTTTAAAATTTATAAAATTGTACCCAAACAAACATTATCGTGTAGAGAGACTAGGAATCAAATTAGTTTTGCAAAAAGAATTTTAAAAATAGATCAATCCCATGATTTTCAAAAATTCTCATTATATGCCCTAAAACCGAATTTTCAGAAATCGAAGCCTAAAAATCCGTTAATCAGGAGAATACCAAGCATATAAACAAAACTAATCTACTCAGAGTTCTTATTTCAAAAGAAATTTGACCAAAAACCATCTAGAATCGAATTCCACTCATGATTTTCACTCACGTTTTGAACAATAATGTAAAACAGTGGAAAAATTGAATTTTGATCAAAGAAACTTACTTGAATCCGAAGAACTCGAGTTAGAAAGGCTCCAAAGTGGTTGTTTTCTAGTGAGAGAAACTCTGGAGACTTGGAAACAAAAGTTTATTGTAAAAAGAAATTAAAACCCTTTCGTTTTAATAAAAACCCTAACCGCGGTCCGGAACGGATCAAGAATCCAGTCCGGATCGGCTACCCGCAGAGAATTCTGTGTTCGGGATCCGGAACAGGTATTCCAGTCCGGATCGGCTCCAACTTTTTCTTCAGAAAAATTTAGAAAAATTCCAGAAAATCCAGAAAAAGTATGTAAGCACTTTTGCATGTCAACTTTAAACAAAAGTCATCGTTTCATATCGAAATAGATTATGCTAAATCTATCAATAATATCCAAGTAGTGAAACGAAAATTTATAAAAATTAAATCCTTTAAAGTTGATCAAGTTCAAGAACATCCATCACGATCTAATGAGTAATGCGTTTATCAAATCATTAATTTAGTAAAGAAGATGAAGTACCAAGATCGATAGATGTTTGAAATCCCAAATAAGTTAGATAATATATCTAGTCAATTTATTGTAAGTAGTGGCTCTTTGAGCATCTTTCAATAAAATCCCACCTTATACCAACCTTGGAATTTGACAGAGTCAAATATTCCAAAAATCATTTTATCTAATCAACTCGAAAACCATGCTTGGTATACATGTGGTAGCTGCACACAGTACTCGGACGACCGAGGTGGTAGCGCTTTCCTCCATGTGGTGGTAGTTTTCACACTCCTCATTGGGATTTAACTCTTTCCACATCTTTTGAACATAATTAAACATTTTGATAAACTGTCACGCCCCAGCGTCGAAATTGCGACCCGGGCTCGCCAACAGATCCGCCGCCCATACGGGAAGCCCCGTATAGACGAAGCGACTAACCTGCAAAAGAAAGATACTGTACTAAACAGATATCAGAGCTGAAAGTAAACTGCTAGAAATAAAATAAAATAATACAAGTCCAATTGATACAATCCAAGTCCTCACCCAAAAATACAAAACTCACTCTCAGCAATAAAGGAACGTACAACTCTATCCCTCACTATAAAGTCTCTCAACAAGAAACTCTCAAAATAATAAGGGTACATCTACTCTCAGGACGACGACTGGTAGGGATCTAGCTCGCGACTCCCTCACCTCGATCTGAAGAAGAAGCAACTGGAGCAGCAGGAACATGAGCAGATGTCCCTGGGGAAAAAGACACCACGACGGGTGTGAGAACTACATCCCACAGTAGTTCTCAGTGGGTGCCGTCAACAAGCCCAACGGTTTGCCCACTAAATCTACTAGAGGCATGCTGTAACAAATGAAATGCTGAAGGAAAGAGCTGGAAATGAATAACTCTACAGCTACTATGCCCCTATCTAGATGCTCAAAAAGTGGAACAGATGATAACATGGTCCATCTACTAACATATCAGTATAGTCACCCAATCTGAACTGACTGCCTCCTCGGGTCCAGTCAAGCCTGCGCCTACCTACTGCCGTTACATCCCAGAGGACCAGACTTACGTAGGGCGTCCGTAGCTGCCAAAACTGGCTCAGCCAGAGGGACTGCGTTCGTAACTGCCAAAACTGGCTCAGTCAGAGGGACGACTGTTAGTTGTATGCCCCAAAAGCCTATCAGGCTGACGCATTTTTTATATGGGACATATTTGTACTTGATCTTTATTATTATTTGGGCATCTTATGCCATTCATGTTTAATGTGTCCATGAATCGTCCTTTGAATTAATGAGATGATAATGTATATTCTTAACAGTTAAGAATTTGAGATACATATTATTGGTGATTAAGTCATAAATGCTCTCAATCGGAGGATCATCATGGGGACGATGATTGATCCGGTAAGATTGATGTATGTGCCGCTCTCTTTAAGGATGACGAGTCTCAAGTCATCAGTGTGGGGACACTGGAGCGAACGTGCAGGTGGTTGTTAGAGAACAAGGGCACTGAGCGTGACCAATTGCGAATAGTTACATGGATGTCTACTCATTCGTCAGTAACTGATTCGATGTTGCAGTAGTACAACTGATCCTTAGACCTGCGACACCACGGCCATTCAATATGAGGCTATTGTAGTTTGATTATGCAATAAACTCTGATCCGAGTCACGGGTCTTAGTAGTATATGTTGGCTGCAGTCGGTTCATATTAGGAATGGGTGTTTGTTTACAGGTGTGGTGGTCCAGATTTCCCATGTAACCTTTCCGAATGAATCCACTGTGTAGAACACCTAGTATTGGTGTGTCTGGCCCACGGTGCATCAAAGGGATGCAACAGATGGACCCTGTGAGCTACCTTTGGCTGATTTGGCCTTCGGCTGTGTTTGCCGAATTTTAGAAATGGAATTGGGCCAAACAGAGGTTGGATTTGGATTCAGCACGGAAAAACGCTTGAAAACGGCTATTTGCTTGTTATTTTTGGAGTCCGGATGACCAAAAACGGGCTACCGAAAGTTTTCAGGGAAATCTGGTGCATGGGGGTGACCGTGGACCGGCCGGAGCCACGTGGCGGCCTGTCATTGGGCCGGCTCACGCCACTCGGTCCACGGGAGATGCGCGGCTGGCGCATGGACCGCGCACGGGCCACGTGGCGTGTCCGGGTTGGCGGGTGCGCGCGGCGCGGTCCAGGGAGAATGGCGCAACCTCGGTGGGCCGGGTGTATGACGCGTGGCAGGATGGCATTGGCGGGCTCACATGGTCGCGGTCCACGGCTGACTCGGGTGGGTACGCGGCAGCAGGGCTGCCGACGCTTGGCGACCGCACTCGAGTGCGCCACGCGTCGCCACCCGCGTAGCGCACCCCATCTACCCCCGCTGACCGCGGGGGGGGGGGGGGGGGGTACGTGGCGCGCCCGGGGGAGCCTTGCACAGCTGTTTGCTGTTGCGGGGCGACGTGGCAGCCCCAGGGCATTTCGGGCGCGTCGGACGGGAGGTGGTCCGACCCTTTGGGCGGATTCGGGCGCCCGAATCTTGCGCCCGAATTCGGCCCAAAAGGGGGAGTGGGTTGGGCCTATAAATAGTGGATTGAGGGCCTCTTTTCTCCCTTTGCTTCGGGCTTTTTCATTGTGCAACCTTAAGGGGACTTCTTCCCCTCACAGATTAGCATACTTTGGTGGACTTCGAGGATTTTTCGAGATCATCACTCCGGTCTTTTCTGCGACGCGGGGCACAGTGACGCTTCTACTTCGACGACCCGTTTCGTCGCTTTTTCGTGCGCGGACTTCCCCGACTCACCCCGATCTCCGATTTCAGCGATTCTTGCGCCGTTGGACTCTAAACTGGTAGGACTCCAACTTGGATATTTTGAGTTTTCTCGGTTTCCGTACGGATTTTGGAGTTTCTTGGGTTTACATTTGACCCATTGTTCTTCGCGGATTTTTGGACAGCACGGCGGAGTTGTTGCTGTATCTTTGCGCACAGGCATCGGATCGAGGTGATTCAAAAGGAAATTCTCATCTAATTTTCGAATGGAATCTCCTGGATTTTTCTCAGAATTTTCTGAGTTGGGTTCGAAGGTGAGAATCTTTCTTCTGTCCGAGTTCTTAACACTGTATTTTGTACAGTTTAGTTTTGGGTGTTTCCCTGGCCGATTTTATATCTCAGCGTAGGAATCTCGGATTTGGGTGCGCAGGTACTCGTTTCGATGGGTTCATCACGTGGATTGTGACGGTATTTATCTTGGAATTTTCCGGGCATCTTTCCGCAGGTGAAAACTGTGAAACTTCGGACAGTTGGAAAAGAGGCAGTTTTGGACTGGAACAGTGTTTGTCTAACTGTGTATGCTCTATGTGCCATATTGTGCAGCATTGGGGATACTACTGGACTGAGCGTGGACTTAACTTTCGGGGACCAGGATTTAGCGCTCGAGGTGGGTACCGTTGTCACCTCTCACTTTCGACTACCCACTAGGCTTGTTAAGAAATACCCCGGAATCATGTTAATAGTTATGTTAGGGGGGGTGAACCTAGCATGCTTGAACCGAAATAATAGTGACATGTTAACAGCTTTAACACTTGCATCTTTAAGAAATAATTATTTCTTAGAAAAGGGGACTTATACAAATATAGGAATTAATGGACTACATGTTAAAACAAAGGCATATTCTAATCTGTATAAGAAAGGGAATTATTTGGATAATTAATGGACTTGCATGCTTGTATGGCCACCTTTATTACTACACTATTATATGGAATTTGACTTAGGAGAAAACATGTTTTATTATCTTTTCTCTGGACCCCTAGACATAGGGGATAGTATGCTCAGATTCGAGGAGGAACTGGAATAGTGTAGTCAGTTATTGGGGAATAGGGGACAGGAAGGTTGAGGACAGGGTATTTGCGGCAACCGCGGATTTTGGGCGGTTGACCGGACTGTTTTATTGCATAAGATTCAGGGATAGGGGATCGGGATCTCTTTAGTAGATAGGTTTTCCTACTTGTTCGGGTCTTGATCCAGTCGTACTGTACCAGGATACTTTTGGCGACTTATTATACTCGTGAGGGTCTCTCCCCTCGAGTGCCACTCCGGAGTGTGTGTACTTATGACCGTGCAAGTCCGGAGCCGGTCTGTCGCCTAGGGGTAGGACCGTGCCGGTCAGGAGCCGGTCTATTACCCTAGGGGTGAGACCGTGTCGGTCAGGAACCGGTCTGCACCCCATAGCTGAGGTGTGAGTCAGTAGACATAGCGGATAGTGCCGGTGGTTACCGGTGTCCAGGTTGGGTTACCCAGGCAGGCTCATAGATTCTGATGCATGCATTTAAGCTATTTGGTTAGCTCATCCTTTTAGGGGCATATTAGTGGTAACTTTTGCAAATTGTTATTGTTTAGAGCATACCACCCTTGCTTACTTTTGCCTCTTGTAGTCCTAGTGTGCAGTTCGGAGTTTTGTGGTTTACCCACTAGGGGAGGCTACTGTTTATAGTAGTTCTGACCCCCACTGCTTTTCTTTCTTTTGTCCCCTTTGTTTTGCAGAGTCATCTGCTGGAGTTGCGGGACCTTCTACCCAGGAGCGAGGTAAGAGGATCACTGATTAGCTAGCTACTTCCCCGGTCCCGAGTTCTGTAGTTTTGTTGTACCTTGGACACTCAGACAGTTGTACCTTTCTTTTATTTTGGGGTCTGGCTTTGGCCAGCTGGTTGTGTTCACTTCGTGGGCTGGGAGAGACATATGTACTTATTTGAGAGCTTATTGTACTTTCATTTCCAGCTTATGTCTGAGGTGTATTTAGTTTTTTTTTAGCTCTGCTTTATGCTCCAGTATTACTTCTTTCGTATCTGAGCAGGTTACCAGCGCTTCGTGTACACGGGAAATACCGTGTGCACGGCGGATCTGTGGACGAGCCCGGGTTCCGGTTTACACCCGGGGCGTGACAGATTAGGTGGTATCAGAGCTTAGGGATAGGTCATTTGGGAGTTAGAAAACCCTCAGCTTTTGGCAGACCCTAGGATGGCAGGGCGTGAGTGACGCAATATTTTGCGAAAGTCGGCAGATTACTATTAAACTCTTCCAGTGAGTGGAGAGGGACTGGCATATCCTATTTCTGGTGGACTATCATGTTGGCTGCAGACAACATGAAGTTACAGAAATAGGAAGATGACCATGACTTTCGCTGGATTGGGTCGAGTGTGGTTTTGGTTACTGACCCGTGGTTTCTTGTGTGACAGGATACCTCCTAGGCGGCAGATTTCTACCCGGGGGACCCCTATACCCCCGGAGGAGCCGGAGCAGTCCGGATCTTCTGAGATTGGGGAGCTGAGGGCCATGGTGGCCCAGTTGGCGGAGAGTCACCGCCGACAGGAGCAGAGGATGGAGCAGTTGCTTGCGCAGGTTAGGGCACCTCCCCCTACTACTGTTGGGGCCCCTGTACCACCGGTTGCACCGCCGATTATTCCACCAGCTCCTATGGCACCATCGTCGAGCAGTGGGGCCCAGGGGGTATTCAGGCCGTTGACCCCAGTAGAGGAGCAGGATTTTGCTGACCGACTTACCCAGTTTTGTCAGCGGAGACCGCCTAGGTTTTCAGGGCGGAGCACTCACTCGTGGGAGATAGGGTCATAGCTGGCAGCAATGGAGAAGTTATTTCGAGACTTCTTCATTGATCATAGATACAGAGTGCACATGGCAGTACACTGTTTAGAGGGGGATGCTGATGCTTGGTAGCGTCGGGTTGAGCCGTTGGAGTTCCAGGTTACCCGACAGCTACCGTGGTCAGAGTTCAGACGGATGATCCTTCACACATATTTCTCCATGAGCGTAAAGAAAAAGATAGAGGATGATCTGAAGAATCTCCAGCAAGGTGATCGGGCGGTTTGGGATTACTTTCAGGAGTTCACGCAGTTGCTCAACTGCGTACCTTATGTTGCTAGGGACGGGCCGCACCAGGTGGAGCTCTTTGAGACGGGTCTGCGCCCGGAGATTTATACTTTGGTGCACGCCCAGAGGCTTCAGACTCTGTCAGAGGCAGTTGACCAGGCACAGTGGGTAGAGAGGGGGGATCATGTTGTCCCGAGACGTGGAGGCGTGGTCGCTCAGAGCTCTGAGAAGAAGCGACCTGTGGTGACCCGGATCTTTGCAGGGCTTCTACAGTGTGACCAGCAGCTTCTGGAAGCCTACGTGGCATGTCGGCGGTGTTCGCGCGCCAGTTTGGACACAAGAGATGGACTCGGGGCTTAAAATGGATCTCGTAGGTAATCGGGGGACCCCATCGGATGTTTAGAATAGTTTATGCGAGGAGTGGATATCAAATTTTGGCTCGGCGTGGAATTCGGATTAAAAATACCTTTCCGGGAGCCTCCGGCAAATTATATGATTGGAATTTGGCAAAATGGATGCCGGATTTGGAATCAGCGCGCGAAAACGGTCAAGATGGGCTATTTACTTACTGTTTTTGAGCTTGCGGGTACTGTTCATGCCGGAACAGTATTTCCGGCGATCGCCGGCGGCGGCCGGCGGCGGCGGGCGGCGTCGGCGGGCGGCGGCGCAGCCTCGGGCAGGCGTTTGGCGGCCGCGGGCAGGCGGCTGAGGGCGCGGGCAGGCGGCTGAGCGCGCGGGCAGGCGCGCGGTCCACCGCGGAGGTCGTGCACCGGGGGCGGGCCACGTGGCGCTCTCCGGTTGGCCGGTTCAGCGGGAGCGGTCCACTGAAATTGGGCCCGGGTGCACGGTAGACCGGGTGGACACGTGGCGTGAGGTGATTGGTTCGGTGTTGTGCTCCCGGTCCACGCAACCGGTGGAGTGGGTGACCGGGGCAGGTGGCCGTACGGCCCGGGTCAGCCGCGACGTGCGCGGTCCACGGCGCGACGTGCGTGGTGCACGGGTTGCCGGGCCACGTGTCGCGTCGCCATTTGCGGGCGCAGGTGCACCGGGTGCAGTGGGGCCCGGGGGAGTAGTGGACTGAGCTGTGTGGTGGACCGGGCCGCACTGTGCGCGCCCGAAACTTGGCGGGCCGGGCCGCACTGTGCGCGCCCGAATTCGGGCGGACCGGACCGGGCGCCCGAAAGTTGGGACACAATGGGAATTTTTCCAATTGTTTCCTCAGCCTATAAATAGGCAGCCCGAGCCCTCTTCTTTGGCTCTTTTCTCTCAGCCCACGCACCATCTGCCCGAGCACCTTGAAGAAGACTTGTTCAACTCTTAATTCTTGATCTTCCTGCCAAGTTCTACGATTTTAGGAGCACGCATCCCGAGGTTCTGGATTTTACGGTGCGGCGCGATGTTGCTTTCTAGTGTTCTTCTTCGGCGCAGCGGCAGTGTTTTGGCTCCCCTGGGCTACCCCGAGATCATTTTGCAGTGATTCTTGCGCCGACAGACTCCTAAGAGGTAGGGCTTCATCTTTCGTATTGATCGCGCTTTCCTGTTTCGAGTTTTTGGCACGGATCCCGAGGCAACACTGTGACCCTTTTTCTGTTTGGCTTTGTGGGACAGCATCGAGGTGTTTTGGCCATATCTTTGCGCACAAGCGTCAGCCGGAAACGAGCTTATACAACTTTTTCATCTACAGATCGCAAGGAACGCGCTCGTATTTTTCTTGGATTTTTCTGAGATTTCATCAGAGGTGAAAATTACTGTTTTCTCAGTGAACAGTGTACAGTTTTAATACAGATTTTTGTATGAGTGTACCCCCTTGCCGAATTTTATCTTGACTTACCGAACTCCGATTTGGGCGTGCAAGGTACCGTTTCGAAGCTATCGACGCAAGGATTGCTGTGATATTTTTATTGGAATTTTTTGGGCAGTATCTGCAGGTGATAATTTAACAGTTCAGAATTCGAGGTTGTATGCGGTTTTAAGTGCTATATTTGGGAGCCTAGTGTAATTAGTGGACTTTGTATTGTGCCAGGAGTGTTACGGGTGTGCTGAACTTATTGGAGCAAGGGATTAGAGTTATTTGGTGTTTTCAGCTGTTGGGCTTTGGACAGTCAGCTTTTCAGGTGGGTGCCTTATTCCCGGAACCGGTGGACGGTTCTCTAAATTTTCATATGTTAGCATTGCATGCAGGTGAATGGTACAATAGCTGGGATTGATCGGTAAGTTTAACAATGAGGATTTTATGGAAATTGCAAGTGAATTATTCACAGTATGACAATGGTATTAATCAAATAGTCATGTTGATGATTAGTGAAAGCTTATCTAAGGCAAGGATACCCTATATGATTAATCATCATGCCATATTAGCACATAACCTTTTATGAGGATGGTTTATGCATTGGGATAGGATTATGTAGTTATGTGCAGGTTCTACTCTGAGGAGCCATTATGGATTGAGAATTATGGACAGGTATGGTCATTGATAATTTTGGCATGAGGTTTATTTTCTTTATTCTTCTTGAGGACAAATGCATGCTTGTATGGACATATGTGTATGGACATATAGTTAGGCCATCTTTTACTGCTGCACTACATATTGGAATTTGACTTAGGAGAAACCATGATTGCTTTCTTTCTCCTTTTTATTTAGACTTTTGAGTCATGTTGCAAGGGTTCGAACAGAGGTTTGGGATAGTGTAGCTGGGACCTTAGGGTCAGAGACAGGGTGTGCTTGATGTTGGATTGTGGGTTATTGCGGCAACCGCGGACAGTAGGCGGTTGACCGGATCTTGATTAATTTACCCAATTGTGGATTGTGGGTTATTGCGGCAACCGCGGACAGTAGGCGGTTGACCGGATCTTGATTAATTTACCCAATTGTGGATTGTGGGTTATTGCGGCAACCGCGGACAGTAGGCGGTTGACCGGATCTTGATTAATTTACCCAATTGTGGATTGTGGGTTATTGCGGCAACCGCGGACAGTAGGCGGTTGACCGGATCTTGATTAATTTACCCAATTGTGGGTTGTGGGTTATTGCGGTGACCGCGGACTTTGGGCGGTTGACCGGATGTTGACTATTGCATCAGATTGGGTATCAGATTTGTTCTAGTGGATGGTGTTTCCCACTTTTTGAGTACTATTGCATCAGATCGGGGTTTTGTTAGTGGACGGAGTTTCCCACTTTGATCATAGTCTTGATCCAGTCCTGCTATTATGAGACAGTGGTTACAGAGATACTCGATACAGTGATGCTTGATACAGTGATACTTTACTCGTGTGGGTCGCTCCCCTCGAGTGCCACTCCGGAGTAGGCTTTCCACGGTGTGAGCGCCGGGCACCAGGCAGGGTTCTTGAGTTCGACAGCAGAGCAGGCAGTACCAGTGATTACTGGTCTATCGATTGGGTTTATTCAGGCAGATACTTTTTGTTACACTCGTGCCTGGGGGACCGAGTGGAGTCTAGTAGCTTTGTTTAGACCAGTGCTTGTATTGTTGGGAACCATTCGGGGTTTGACGGTGGTCCCGTGGTCGTTGTGAGTTCTTTGACCATTGTGTGAGAGGTTGAGCATCTTGAGTCTATCCGTTCTGAGAGAGAGAGCATGGATTATGACTATAGCCTGCATGAGCCACTACTCAATAGCGAGTTAGTCCGTTTGGACGCCCTACGTAATTCCTGCCCGTCAGCGGGAGGTGGTTGTAGGTGGGCGCAGGTTTGACTGGACCCGATGTGGCAGTCAGCTCGATTGGGTCAATTGAGCACCTCGTGTGCGAGTGTTGCATATCTTCATCAGAGTTTCCCCATTTGAGCATTTGGATAGAGGCATGGTAGCTGTAGAGTGTTTCCAGCTTCTTCTTTCAGTTTTACTGCATCGGTTATCTTTTGCCTCTAGTAGTCTTGGTGGGCAGATCGTCGGGTCTAGTGGCGATACCCACTGAGAACTCCCTTATTGCGTAGTTCTCACGCCCGTTGGGGGTTTTCCCCCTTTTGTCCTTTCTCCTCTTTGTTTTGCAGAGTCTTGGCGGGTGTTGCCGTTCTGTGGTTGCTGTGCGTGGTGAGGGAGTAGCGAGCTAGATCCAGACCCATCTTTGGAGAGTAGCGGTACCCCCTTTGGAGGAGATCTTCAGTATAGTCGGTAGATTGGTATTTATTTCCTCTTTTGAGAGACTGATGTAGTGAGGATATGATGTATTGAGAGCTTATACACTGATGTTTTATTTGAGATATCTCCCTGTTGAGCTATGAGTTTTGTACTCGAGGTTAATGTATGATTATCATTTTTGGGAGATGGACCTTGTTGTTTTATCTTCAGTTGTACAGTGGTTGATTTTATTCTACAGCAGTTTTATCTTTTAGCTCTGATATCTGTTAGCTGTAGTTCTTTTGCAGGTAGGACGCTTCGCCTATGCGGGTTTGGCATAGGTGGCGGATCTGTTGGCGAGCCCGGGTCGCAGTTTCGACCCCGGGGCGTGACACGACCAGCGCCAGATGATGGGGGACAGGCCAGCTCCTGGAGGCCGCCCCGACCGCCGCCGCCTCAGTTTACGGGCCCTGGGCGTTCGGAGCGGCGAGGGCCTAGGGGATCCCAGAGGCCCCCACAGCAGCAGCAGCAGCAGCCCCAGCAACAGCAGCAGAACTCGCAGCAGTTGAGGTCGCAGTCGCGACAGCAGGGGTCACAGCGGCAGAGGCAGCAGCAGCAGCAGTCCAGGCGGTCACGGTCTACGGTTGGGTGTGTCTTCTGCCGGGGTCAGCACCCCTCCGATACTTGTGATTTGAGGTATGGTCGTTGTTACAGGTGCAGGCAGTCAGTTCATCTGCGAGCGCCTTGCCCCTTTTCGACATCACCGGCTCCTTCCGCAGTATCAGTACCTTCGGCACCTCAGCAGCGGCCCTATGCTCCAGCGAGCAGGGCTTCTTCCTCTCACCCTGCAGACTACCGATCACCGGCACCGAGCGGGCGAGTCTACGCCGCCCAGGTAGAGGACTCCTCAGCGGCCGACCATGTGGTGGTAGGTATCACTTTACTTTTCGGTACTAGGGCTCGTACTTTGTTTGATACCCGTGCATCACATTCCTTTATTAGTAGTTCCTTTGCATCATCTCATGGACTAGAGTTAGGTCGGTTGCCACATGCATTAGAGGTACAGATTCCTGATCATACATTGCATGTAGAGGAGTGTTGTTGGTCTTGCCCTGTACAGCTTGAGTCTTGGATTTTGCCAGCGGACCTGATGGTCCTTAGTCAGCTGCGAGATTTTGACGTTGTACTGGGGATGGATTGGCTGGCTCGCTATTTTGCGACGATTGATTGCGCCGCTAGGACTGTTACTTTTAGCGAGCCAGGCCAGGAGGTGTTTGTTTACAGGGGTTGCCAGAGTTCCTTCTTCGCCTCAGTCGTTTCGACTTCCCGTGCGAGGCAGATGATGCGCAGTGTATGCGTGGCCTTTTTGGCTTCTGTGGTTGAGGAGTCTACCGCGGCACCGGGACTCACGGATATCCCTATTGTCCATGAGTTCCCGGATGTGTTTCCTCCAGAGCTTATTAGCATGCCGCCGGACAGGGAGATCGAGTTTTTCATTGACGTAGTTCCAAGAACTGCGCCAATCTCTAAGGCTCCTTACCGAATGGCACCGGCTGAGTTGAGAGAGTTAAAGGCGCAACTCCAAGATTTAATGGATAAAGGTTTTGTAAGGCCTAGTGTATCGCCTTGGGGAGCACCGGTGCTATTTGTGAAGAAGAAGGATAGTTCACTTCGATTATGTGTTGATTACCGAGAGCTGAATAAAGTGACCATCAAGAACAAGTACCCTTTGCCGCGCATTGACGATCTCTTTGATCAGCTGCAAGGGTCTTGTGTCTTTTCCAAGATTGATTTGAGGTCTGGTTACCACCAATTGAAGGTGAAGGCCGAGGACATTGCAAAGACTGCATTCAGGACGCGGTACGGGCATTATGAGTTTTCCGTCATGCCTTTTGGATTGACAAATGCCCTTGCTGCTTTTATGGATTTAATGAACAGGATCTTTCGACCCTACCTTGATCGGTTTGTGGTGGTATTTATTGATGATATCCTGATTTATTCCCGAAGCGATGTGGAGCACGAGGAGCACCTGAGGATTGTGCTGCAGCTTCTCAGAGAGAAGAAGTTGTATGCCAAGTTATCCAAGTATGAATTTTGGCTTCGGGAGGTTGTCTTTTTGGGCCATGTGATATCAGCCGCAGGTGTGGCAGTAGACCCGGCGAAGATTGAGGCAGTCCGGGATTGGCCCCGACCGACGACGGTATCCGAGGTCCGCAGTTTCGTGGGCTTAGCGGGATATTACCGTCGGTTTGTGGAAGGCTTTGCAAAACTTTCCACACCCCTCACCCGTCTGACTCGTAAAGGAATCAAGTTTATTTGGAGTGAGGATTGCCAGAGGAGCTTTGAGGAACTAAAGAACAGATTGATGTCAGCTCCTATCCTTTCCCTCCCCGTTATGGGGAAAGGATACGTGATTTATAGTGATGCATCGCACAGTGGGCTTGGTTGCGTGCTGATGCAGCAGGGAAGGGTAATTGCTTACGCCTCTCGGAAACTAAAGGATTATGAAAAGAATTACCCTACCCATGACCTGGAGCTAGCTGCAGTGATTTTTGCACTTAAATTATGGCGTCATTACTTGTATGGGGAGCACTGCGAGATTTATACTGACCACAAGAGCCTGAAATATCTGTTCACACAAAAGGAACTCAATTTGAGGCAGCGAAGATGGTTGGAGTTGTTGAAGGACTATGACGTAGACATACTATACCATCCAGGCAAGGCCAATGTGGTCGCTGATGCCCTGAGCAGGAGAGCAGTGCAGAGTTTATCATTAATGATCACCGAGCAGGCGCCATTACTTGAGCAGATGAGACGGTTAGAGCTTGAGGTTGTATCCCCTGGGGTCTCTGCTAGACTTATGTCTCTAGTCGTGCAGCCCACTCTGTTGGACAGGATTCGAGAGAAACAGAGTGAGGACCCCCACCTGATGAGGATTCGAGAGCAGATTCAGACTAGTGTGATAGGGGATTTTTCAGTTGATGCTTCGGGAGTACTACGGTACAGGGACCGAGCTTGTGTGCCCATGGATGCAGAGATTCGAGAGCAGATTTTGAGGGAGGCCCACTATACACCTTATACCATCCATCCTGGTGGGACTAAGATGTATAGGGACCTCAGGGCACAATTTTGGTGGAATGGGATGAAAAGAGACATTGGGAGATTCGTAGCACACTGTTTAACTTGTCAGCAAGTAAAGGCTGAGCATCGTGTACCTGCTGGCAAGTTGCAGAGTCTCCCAATCCCTGAATGGAAATGGGAGCATGTGACTATGGATTTTGTCGTCGGATTGCCTAGAGCACAGGCTGGGGCGGATGCGATCTGGGTGGTTGTGGATAGACTCACCAAGTCCGCTCACTTTGTCCCGGTTCAGATGACTTGGCCGATGGAGCGACTGGCACTGGTGTACTTGGCAGAGGTGGTTAGATTGCATGGGGTACCCGTTTCCATCATATCAGATAGAGACCCGAGGTTTGTCTCGCATTTCTGGAGGAGTTTACAGACAGCCTTAGGGACACAGCTCCGGTTCAGTATAGCATTCCACCCGCAGACCGATGGACAGTCAGAGCGCACTATTCAGACCCTTGAGGATATGTTGAGAGCTTGCGTTCTGGACTTTGGAGGAGGGTGGTACCGACACTTGGGATTAGTTGAGTTTGCGTACAACAACAGCTATCAAGCGAGCATTCAGATGGCTCCGTTTGAAGTGTTGTATGGACGCAAGTGTCGGTCACCCCTATATTGGAGTGACGTGGGTGAGAAAAAGACTTTGGGTCCTGATCTTTTAGTTGAGGCAGAGGAAAAGGTCAGATTGATACGTCGACATCTCGAGACCGCCCAGAGTCGACAGAGGAGCTATGCTGACACTCGACGGCGAGACTTACAGTTTCAGGTAGGCGACCATGTCTTTTTGAAAGTCTCACCTTCGAAGGGGATTCGGAGATTTGGGATCCGTGGGAAACTGAGCCCTCGTTATATTGGTCCTTTCGAGGTATTGGAGCGCATTGGGCCAGTTGCCTACAGGCTTGCACTTCCTCCCAGACTTGCTGGTGTCCACGATGTTTTTCATGTATCGACTCTGAGGAGGTATGTGTATGACCCGTCGCACATCATCGACTACACTCCATTGGAGATTGCTGAGGACTTGAGCTATGTTGAGCGGCCGTTGAGGATCTTGGATCGCGAGGTTAAGGAGTTGCGCAGTCGAGCCATTCCTTATGTGAAGATCCTCTGGAGCAGCCATGATGAGCGGGAGGCTACTTGGGAGCTGGAGTCAGCGATGGTGGACGCTTACCCTCACCTGTTCGAGGCCCCGGCTTGAGGTATGACTTTTGTTTCGAGGATGAAACTTTTTTCTTGTGGGGGAGGATGTGGTGGTCCAGATTTCCCATGTAACCTTTCCGAATGAATCCACTGTGTAGAACACCTAGTATTGGTGTGTCTGGCCCACGGTGCATCAAAGGGATGCCACAGATGGACCCTGTGAGGTACCTTTGGCTGATTTGCCCTTCGGCTGTGTTTTCTGAATTTTAGAAAAGGAATTGGGGCAAACAGAGGTTGGATTTGGATTCAGCGCGGAAAAACGCTTGAAAACGGCTATTTGCTTGTTATTTTTGGAGTCCGGATGACCAAAAACGGGCTACCGGAAGTTTTCAGGGAAATATGGTGCATGGGGGTGACCGTGGACCGGCCGGAGCCACGTGGCGGCCTGTCATTGGGCCGGCTCATGCCACTCGGTCCACGGGAGATGCGCGGCTGGCGCATGGACCGCGCACGGGCCACGTGGCGTGTCCGGGTTGGCGGGTGCGCGCGGCGCGGTCCAGGGAGAATGGCGCAACCTCGGTGGGCCGGGTGTACGACGCGTGGCAGGATGGCATTGGCGGGCTCACATGGTCGCGGTCCATGGCTGACGCGGGGGGGTACGCGGTAGCAGGGCTGCCGACGCGTGGCGACCACACTCGAGTGCGCCACGCGTCGCCACCCGCGTAGCGCACCCCACCTACCCCCGCTGACCGCGGGGGGGGGGGGGGGGGGGGGGTACGTGGCGCGCCCGGGGGAGCCTTGCACAGCTGTTTGATGTTGCGGGGCTACGTGGCAGCCCTAGGGCATTTCGGGCGCGTCGGACGGGAGGTGGTCCGACCCTTTGGGCGGATTCGGGCGCCCAAATCTTGCGCCCGAATCCGGCACAAAGGGGGGAGTGGGTTGGGCCTATAAATAGTGGATTGAGGGCCTCTTTTCTCCCTTTGCTTCGGGCTTTTTCACTATGCAACCTTAAGGGGACTTCTTCCTCTCACAGATTAGGATACTTTGGCGGACTTTGAGGATTTTTGGAGATCATCACTCCAGTCTTTTCTGCGACGCGGCGCACAGTGACGCTTCTACTTCGACGACCCGTTTCGTCGCTTTTTCGTGCGCGGACTCCCCCGACTCACCCCGATCTCCGATTTCAGCGATTCTTGCGTCGTTGGACTCTAAACTGGTAGGACTCCAACTTGGATATTTTGGGTTTTCTCGGTTTCCGTACGGATTTTGGAGTTTCTTGGGTTTACATTTGACCCATTGTTCTTCGCGGATTTTTGGACAGTACGGCGGAGTTGTTGCTGTATCTTTGCGCACAGGCATCGGATCGAGGTGATTCAATAGGCAATTCTCATCTAATTTTCGCAAGGAATCTCTTGGATTTTTCTCAGAATTTTCTGAGTTGGCTTCGAAGGTGAGAATCTTTCTTCTGTCGGAGTTCTTAACACTGTATTTTGCACAGTTTAGTTTGGGGTGTTTCCCTGGCCGATTTTATATCTCAGCGTAGGAAACCCGGATTTGGGTGCGCAGGTACTCGTTTCGACGGGTTCGTCGCGTGGATTGTGACGGTATTTATCTTGGATTTTTTCAGGCATCTTTCCGCAGGTGAAAACTGTGAAACTTCGGATAGTTGGAAAAGAGGCAGTTTTGGACTGGAACAGTGTTTGTCTAACTATGTATGCTCTATGTGCCATATTGTGCAGCATTGGGGATACTACTGGACTGAGCGTGGACTTTACTTTCGGGGACCAGGATTTAGCGCTCGAGGTGGGTACCGTTGTCACCTCTCACTTTCGACTACCCACTAGGCTTGTTAAGAAATACCCCGGAATCATGTTAATAGTTATGTTAGGGGGGGTGAACCTAGCATGCTTGAACGGAAATAATAGTGACATGTTAACAGCTTTAACACTTGCATCTTTAATAAATAATTTTTTCTTAGAAAAGGGGACTTATACAAATATAGGAATTAATGGACTACATGTTAAAACAAAGGCATATTCTAATCTGTATAAGAAAGGGAATTATTTGGATAATTAATGGACTTGCATGCTTGTATGGCCACCTTTATTACTACACTATTATATGGAATTTGACTTAGGAGAAAACATGTTTTATTATCTTTTCTCTGGACCCCTAGACATAGGGGATAGTATGCTCAGATTCAAGCAGGAACTGGAATAGTGTAGTCAGTTATTGGGGAATAGGGGACAGGCAGGTTGAGGACAGGGTATTTGCGGCAACCGCGGATTTTGGGCGGTTGACCGGACTGTTTTATTGCATCAGATTCAGGGATAGGGGATCGGGATCTCTTTAGTAGATGGGTTTTCTTACTTGTTCGGGTCTTGATCCAGTCGTACTGTACCAGGATACTTTTGGCGACTTATTATACTCGTGAGGGTCGCTCCCCTCGAGTGCCACTCCGGAGTGTGTGTACTTATGACCGTGCCGGTCAGGAGGCGGTCTGTCGCCTAGGGGTAGGACCGTGCCGGTCAGGAGCCGGTCTATTACCCTAGGGGTGAGACCGTGTCGGTCAGGAACCGGTCTGCACCCCATAGCTGAGTTGTGAGTCAGTAGACATAGCGGATAGTGCCGGTGGTTACCGGTGTCCAGGTTGGGTTACCCAGGCAGGCTCATAGACTCTGATGCATACATTTCTTCTATTTGGTTAGCTCATCCTTTTAGGGGCATATTAGTGGTAACTTTTGCAAATTGTTATTGTTTAGAGCATACCACCCTTGCTTACTTTTGCCTCTTGTAGTCCTAGTGGGCAGTTCGGAGTTTTGAGGTTTACCCACTAGGGGAGGCTACTGTTTATAGTAGTTCTGACCCCCACTGCTTTTCTTTCTTTTGTCCCCTTTGTTTTGCAGAGTCATCTGCTGGAGTTGCGAGACCTTCTACCCAGGAGCGAGGTAAGAGGATCACTGATTAGCTAGCTACTTCCCCGGTGCCGAGTTCTGTAGTTTTGTTGTACCTTGGACACTCAGATAGTTGTACCTTTCTTTTATTTTGGGGTCTGGCTTTGGACAGCTGGTTGTGTTCACTTCGTGAACTGGGAGAGACATATGTACTTATTTGAGAGCTTATTGTACTTTCATTTCCAGCTTATGTCTGAGGTGTATTTAGTTTTTGTTTAGCTCTGCTTTATGCTCCAGTATTACTTCTTTTGTATCTGAGCAGGTTACCAGCGCTTCATGCACACGGGAAATACCGTGTGCACGGCGGATCTGTGGACGAGCCCGGGTTCCGGTTTACAACCGGGGCGTGACAACAGGGGATCTATCGCTCTCGGTAGAGAGATAATTAGTCCTATGCTATTTGTAAGGCAAAGCTCAGAAATCCTCGGCCGGGGTAATATAGTTCATGGAAAGTTGTTTCCAAGAGTAACCATATGAGCTTCTGCCCTATCAATTGTCATATAACGGGTGATGGGGTTTGACGAGTATTCCATGACCTCCACTCAGTTGGGACTATGCGATAGAAGGATTGTATTGTACGGTAACTGCACCTTGAGGTTCAGTCCAATATTCACTTCTGACTGGATTGCCACTATATGCTGCTAGGCGTCACTGGTGGATTGTGGGAACCAATAAGAATAATTATAGGTGAATAATTATTATACGATGGAAGAATCAAAAGTGTTTGATCCATCAAAAAGAGTTTCGATGATGATGTCGATGGGGATCGCATCATATCTCACTGCCAGACGGAATTGAACCTATTAGGTCACACACATAAGGAATCACGCATGATCGTTATTAAGGAGATGATAAAGAAGTTTATAGAATGGATTAATTATAATCACAATACTAAAGTTTACTAATTTATTAGTAAAAGGACTAATTTGCAATTATTGTAAATTAGAGGTATTTAAGTGCAAAAGTTGCATGGTGTATTTACTAATCGTTAGTAAATATTTTGAGGACTTATGTGTAAATGTTACACACGAATCGAATTAGGATTCGGATTCGATTCATATTGAAACTAACTTAAGGATAATGGATAATCCAATCGGATTAGGATTGGATTAGGATTATAATTAGGGTTAGGGTTTTCTCAATATAAATATATGTCATATGTGACATATTTTGAAACGAGAGAAAAAAGGAGAAAAAGAAAACCCTAGCCGCCTATCCTCTTCCTCAAGTCCTCCACAATTAATTCATCGTTCTCGATCTTCGAAAGATTACTAGCACAATTAGAAGATTGATTCATCCTCCTTACATCGACGCGAGAGTTAATTCGTGATTGGATCGTGAATCAAGGGGATCGATTATTTCGATCAAGGGCGTGATTCCGTGTGGACACAAGTAGAGGTCAGGTGCGTGCGCGGCTATCAAGGACGAACAATTTTTACCAACGGTCGTCGGCTTTGCGGTGATCTCGACCCCCGCAAGGTAAAAATTAAATCCTAATTGATAAGATCAATTAGATTACTTTTTTCGATCTAAAACAATACATGAGGTGATCTTTGTTTTAAGAAAATTTTTAATTGCGTTTCTTTTTCCGCTGCGCATATCTGATTACTTTCTAACAATGGTATCGGAGCCACCCTCATCGTTTGTTTTAGATCTTATCTCTTTTTCGATGTTGATTGGGTTTTCTGGAACGATCAAAATCAAAACAATGAAGATTGTTTTTGAGTATATTATTTTGATTATTTTGAAACATTAATTAAATTAGCACACTTGCGGCCAAGGCGCCACAATGCTAATTAATTAGCACACTTGCGGGCAAGGGGCCGCAATGCTAATTAAATTAGCACACTTGCGGGTGAGAACCGCAATGCTAATTAAATTAGCACACTTGCGGGCAAGGACCGCAATGCTAATTAAATTAGCACACTTGCGGGCAAGGGCCGCAATGCTAATTAAATTAGCACACTTGCGGGCAAGGGGCCGCAATGCTAATTAAATTAGCGCACGCGGGCAAGGCGCCGCAATGCTAATTAGATTGGCATTGCCTTGCATGTCGGATTTTTATATGGTGTAGTCATGCACGCCATGTGGTTGTTTTGTGCAAGATCGCAATTTAAAATTAATTCGAAACCCAATTAATTAGAAATCGAATTAGAGGATTTTATTTTATATTATATGCCTGTGATGTGTATGAGGTGATGATCATGGATAGCAACCTTGTGATGATGTGAATGGGTGTAATTTAATAAGGACCCAGTGTTAGATTTATTTTGTGTGCCTGCGTGCACCAATTAAATTTTGTAATTTGGAGACCTGCGTGTCTCATTATTATTATGGGTTGTGTTGTAATTGTTGCAAAATTAAAGGGTAAAGGGATAGTTCAGGTTCCGTGACGATTTGTTCCATTCAAGAGTTGATGCGGTGCAGATCAAGTTTGGACCAAATATTGATCGAGGGAGCCGACAAGAGTTGATCTACTCCAATCTTATCAAGATGCAGAGCAAGTTTTTGTGTGTAATACCCTCTGACCCGATTCCGGCCTGGTAGCTCAGGCCCGAATCAAATTAAAATCCATGATCATCACCGGTAGTTATTTTTTATATATATGCGATATATGTGTGTATATGATGCGATGGTTTGCATGAGATGTAAATTTATAATGAATTAAAACTTATGAGATAACAAATCTCCCTAAATAAAATATTAAGTTAATGGTGTTATGAACCCATTAGTGGCCATCCATCGTTGTAGGGTGTGGGCGTCTCTTTAGTGTTGATTGATGCACCCGGACACGGGGGTCAGTTGCATTAGGGAGCCGCAACCATTCTATTGGCATAAGATGCTATGTGGTAAGAAAGGGGTTGAATCCAAGAATCTGTCAGGATGAGGATTCAATGACTTTTTTATTTGCATGATGAACGGTGGGTCTAACTTAACCAAAAAATAAGGCCAAGAATCTGTTAGGATGAGGCCTATATTTTTGGAGGCCAAAGATAAAATTGCGATTTGCTTGAGAAGCATTGAACAAGAGTTGTTCACTCATTTCTTTACTCATTGCCAAGAATCTGTTAGGATGAGGTAGTGTGCAAATAGATGGGACAGCAATTCCCACTAGAAACTTTTAGTAAAGTTTCCGTTTTCTCCACTCGGGGAGTGTGGAGATTCGCTAAAATTAGTGGGAGGCACCATTTAGATTTAATGACCCTAATAAAAATGGATTATGATTAAGTACACAACTAATTAGAATCTTAACCATCTGCAGAAAATGTCCCCCTCTAACCCACTTGTCAGAATAATTGATACTAATCGCTTAACTGGACCGAATTTCACCGATTGGCTGAGGAATTTGAGAATTGTTCTCAATTCTGAGAAATTAGCCTATGTGTTGGACACGGAGGCTCCAGCAGTGCTCGAAAATCCAACAGCTCAACAGAAAGATGCTAGAAATAAATGGACTGATGATGATATGAAGGTAAAATGCTACATGCTTGCGTCTATGAGTAATGAGTTGCAACGCCAACATGAGCACATGGAGAGTGCTGCTGACATCTTGCTTCATCTTTAAGAGTTGTATGATGAGCAAAGTCGAACAGCTCGTTACGAAGTGTCAAGGCGACTGTTCAGGACTAAGATGTCTGATGGTCACTCAGTCAATAATCATTGCTTGGCGATGATTAAGGACATTGAGGAGCTTGAGAAGCTCAGAATGACTATGGACGCAGAACTTCAAATTGATTTGATCTTACAATCATTACCTGATTCATTTTCTCAGTTTATTTTAAATTTTCAAATGAATAAAATTACTTGCACTCTCGCCGAGCTGTTGAATATGTTGGTCACGGCTGAAGGAATGCTAAAAGTCAATAAGGGCTCAGTTTTGGATGTTGAACGGGCTTTCTCCAAAAGAAAGTCTAAATGGAGAAAGAAGAAGCCTGCAAAGAAGCCAAAGACTGACACTGTCAAGGTAAATCCCAAAAAGAAGGCCGCCAAAAGAACTTGCTTCCCCTGTCAAAAGGATGGCCACTGGAAGAGGAATTGCCCGAACTATTTGGCTAGCCTGAAGGACAAGGTGAAGAATAAAACTTTGGAAGGCGCTAAAGAAAAGTAGACGACTTAGGGATGGAGAGATTACCCTACGCGTTGGAAACGGAGCAAGAGTTTCTGCTGTTGCTGTAGGGACTTATCCTTTATGTCTACCGACAGGAGTAGTTTTAGAACTTAGAGATTGTCTTTATGTTCCTAGTGCGACTAGAAACCTTATTTCTGTTTCACGTTTGGTATTGGACGGTTATAAGTTTATTTTTGAATCAAACATTTGTTCAATTTATTTGAGAAATAATTTGATAGGTTGTGGTTCTTTAATAGACAATCTCTATTACTTACATATGGATGTTAGTATGAATACAGTTGACAATGGCATGAATGAGAATACTATTGGTTTTAAAAGACCTAGAGAGGAGGTAAACAAAACATACTTGTGGCATCTGAGGCTTGGTCACATTGGAGAATATAGGGTTAACAAGCTGTCTAAGGATGGAATCTTAGGATCCTTACTCCCTGAACCATACCCAGCTTGTGAATCATGTCTTCAAGGAAAAATGACTAAGTCTCCCTTGGTTGGACAAGGACAGAGAGCTACCGAAGTACTCGCCTTGATACATACTGATGTATGTGGCCCATTCGATGTGTCTGCTCGGGGCAGCTATCTCTACTTTATTACCTTTACTGATGATTATTCACGGTATGGGTACGTGTATTTAATTAAACACAAGTTTGAAGTTTTTGAAAAGTTTAAAGAGTTCAGACAAGAAGTGGAAAAGCAAATGGAAAAATCGATTAAGGCTCTTCGATCCGATCGAGGAGGGGAATACCTTAGCACGGATTTCTTAAACTACCTCAAGAATAATGGTATTGTCTCTCAATGGACTCCTCCTGGAACACCATAATTGAATGGGGTGTCTGAACGGAGGAATCGAACTTTATTATATATGGTTCGATCTATGATGAGTTTTACAGATTTACCTACGTCACTTTGGGGTTATGCACTTCTTACGGCTATTTATATTTTGAACAGAGTACCTTCCAAATCTGTTCCCACCACACCATATGAGATGTGGCATGGTAGGAAGCCAAGTTTTACTCACATTAAGACTTGGGGGTGTCCGGCTTATATTAAGAAATTAAAGACGGACAAATTGGAAAGCAGATCAGTCGAGGGAAGATTCATTGGTTATCCCAAGGAATCACTTGGATACTATTTTTATCTCCCAGAAAGTCACAATGTGATTGTGAGCCGTCATGCCTTCTTTCTTGAAAATGAATTTATTTTAGCAGGAGGCAGTGGGAGAAAAATAGAACTAGAGGAGAAAGTCTCTTTAGGATCGAGCATTCCAAGAGCCCTTCCTGATAACTCTGTGATACCAGAGATTACATTGCCACCTCGCAAGTCTAGTAGAATCTCTCATCCTCCTGATAGATACATGGGATTATTTATAGAGGACTTGGAGGAAATGTTCCTAGTGGGAGACAAGGATCATAGAGATGATCCTAAGACTTATAGCGAGTTGATGTCAGACATCGACTCCGAAAAATGGTTGGAAGCTATGAAGTCTGAAATAGACTCAATGTACTCCAATCAAGTTTGGACTTTGGTTGATCCACCGGAGGGTATTGTACCCGTTGGATGCAAATGGATCTTCAAGAGAAAGATTGGTTCTGATGGAAAGGTAGAGACCTATAAAGCTAGGCTGGTAGCAAAAGGTTATAGTCAACGCGAAGGCATTGACTATCAGGATACCTTTTCACCTGTAGCCATGCTTAAATCTGTCAGAACTCTTCTTGCTATTGCTGCACATTATGACTACGAGATCTGGCAAATGGATGTAAAAACTGCTTTCCTGAATGGATATCTTGAAGAAGAAATCTATATGGAGCAGCCTTTGGGTTTCACTACCAAAGATAGAAGTCATAAAGTGTGCAAGCTTCAACGATCCATTTATGGTTTGAAGCAAGCTTCTCGGAGTTCGAACAATCGTTTCAATGATGCAGTCGAATCGTTCGATTTCATCAGAAATGAGGAAGAGCCGTGTGTGTATAAAAAGGTTAGTGGGAGTGCTGTTACCTTCCTCGTATTGTACGTGGATGACATACTCCTAACAGGGAATGACATTCCTATGCTAACATCGGTGAAGTTATGGTTATCCAAAGAGTTTTCTATGAAAGACCTTGGAGAAGCATCTTATATCCTAGGGATAAAGGTCTATAGGGATAGACCTAAGAAGTTGCTTGGTTTATCGCAAGCTATGTACATAGATGAAGTGTTGAAAAGGTTCAGCATGGAGAATTCCAAAAGGGGTATGGTACCTCTAAGACATGGAATCCACCTCTCTAAGACTATGTCTCCTAAGACACCTGAAGAGAGAAGTCGCATGAGCAGGATCCCTTATGCTTCCGCAATAGGGAGTTTAATGTATGCGATGCTATGTACTCGACCTGATATAGCACAAGCTGTGAGCGTCACTAGCCGATATTAGTCGAACCCAGGCGAAGAGCATTGGGTAGCGGTAAAGAATATCCTTAAGTACTTGAGAAGAACAAAGGATATGTTCTTGGTTCTTAGAGGTGGAGAACTCAAAGTTAATGGCTATACAGATTCAGACTTTATGTCTGATATAGACGATAGAAAGTCTTTGTCTGGGTATCTATTTATTTGCAATGGTGTGTCAATAGTTTGGAAGAGTTCTAAACAAGAGATGATTGCTGATTCTACTATGGAGGTGGAGTACATCGCTGCATCTGAAGCTGCCAAGGAAGTTGTTTGGATCAAGAAATTTATCACTGAGCTTAGCGTGGTTCCCTCTAGTAGGGATCCCCTGCCACTATGTTGTGATAATAATGGCGCCATAGCATTAGCTAAGGAGCCGAGATCTCATCAGAAATCCAAACATATCGAGCGGCGGTATCACAAGATCAGAGAGTACATCAAAGATAAACATATTGAAGTGCAGAAGGTTGCCTCCGCAGATAACGTGGCGGACCCGCTAACTAAGGCTTTGACTCAGCAGAAACTAGAGACTCATCTTGAGAAGAAGGGCATTAGATACATGACTGATTGGCTTTAGTGCAAGTGGGAGATTGTTAGTTGTATGCCCCAAAAGCCTATCAGGCTGACGCATTTTTTATATGGGACATATTTGTACTTGATCTTTATTATTATTTGGGCATCTTATGCCATTCATGTTTAATGTGTCCATGAATCATCCTTTGAATTAATGAGATGATAATGTATATTCTTAACAGTTAAGAATTTGAGATACATATTATTGGTGATTAAGTCATAAATGCTCTCAATCGGAGGATCATCATGGGGACGATGATTGATCCGGTAAGATTGATGTATGTGCCGCTCTCTTTAAGGATGACGAGTCTCAAGTCATCAGTGTGGGGACACTGGAGCGAACGTGCAGGTGGTTGTTAGAGAACAAGGGCACTGAGCGTGACCAATTACGAATAGTTACATGGATGTCTACTCATCCGTCAGTAACTGATTCGATGTTGTAGTAGTACAACTGATGCTTAGATGTGATGACCTGGATCTCTGCAGAGCTGTGGTAGAGTCATTGGTGACATCTGGGAGCCTGTTTTGTGTGTCGGAGGTGTTTGTGCAACAATTGGACACAAGTGGCGGACTTCGGGCTTAATGGATCACGTGGGTGATTGGTGGACTCCGTCGGATCGTTAGAAGTGGTTTCGCGCGAAGCGGATATTAAAAATGGACTCAGCGCGAAGTTTGGACCAAGGATTACCTTTCCGGATGCCTTCGGCAAATTTTGGGGTTGGAATTTGGCAAAATGGATATCAAATTCGGATTCAGCGCGCGAAAACGGTCAAAACGGACTACCCACTTGTTATTTTTGAGCATCGGGTACTGTTCATGCCGGAACAGTGTTTCCGGCCGCCGGCGGGCAGCGGCGGCGGCGGCGGGCAGCGGCGGGCAGCGGCGGAGCACGGCGGACGGGCTCGGGTAGGCGGCGGAGCGGCCGCGGGCAGCGCGCGGGCGCGGGCAGCGCGCGGGCAGGCGCGCGGGTGCGCGGGCAGGCGCGCGGTCCACGGGCCGTCGTGCACCAGGGGTTGGACACGTGGCTTCTTTGGATTGGTCGGTGCAGTGGACTTGGTCTACGGAGCAGGCGGGCGTGGTGCATGGACCGGCGGGACAGGTGGCGTCTTCTGGTTGGTGGGCTCATGGAGTCTGGGTCCACGGAGGTGAACCGGGGCGCCTCGGGATTCGCGCCTGGCAGGGGGCGTAGGCGGGCACGTGGGCGCGGCAGGCGGGCGTTGACCGGGTGCGCGCCACGTGTCGCCGCAGCGTTGGCCCACGCGTCGCGCAGTGGACGGCCAGCGCGGCTGTCCGCTGTGCGGGGGGCGACGTGGAGGCCCGGGAGGCTTTCGGGCGCGCACAGTGTTGGGCCGGGCCCAACACTGTAGCCGCCCGAAAGTGGGAGCGCCCGGAATTTGGGATATGTTGGGTATTTTCGGATTTGTTTCCAGCTTGTATTTAAAGGCCGAGTTCAACTGAAGAGAGCTTCTTCCCTGTTCATCTTTTCACAGTGCAACCTTCACAAGAAATGCTCCTCTCCCTGTGGCGATTCCATCTGCAGATTTCCAGATTTTTCAGCGGCACGCATCCCGAGGTTACCATTTTTACGGCGCGGCGCGACGCTCGTTCGTTTGTGATCTTCTTCGTCGCATTTCGGTGCGAGGACTCCCCCGGCTTACTCCGACCTCCGAATGAGGCGATTCTTGCGCCGTTGGCTTCACGACAGGTAGGGCATGTTTACTGGTTTTTCCCATTCCGAGCTTTTCATGGGTTTTTCCGATCATCTTGTGACCTCATTTTCTGGGGCGGAGTTTTGGGACAGCGGTGCGGTATTTTGGCGATATCTTCGCGCACAGGCATCGAATTGGGGCGATTCAAGAGGCGTTTTGCATCTACACATCACGAGGAATATCTCCAAATTTTCTTGGAATTTTCTGAATTTTGACCCGAAGGTGAATATCCCTGTTTACAGAACCTTGTGGTTCAGTTTTTGAGAGCAGTTTATTTCGGGGTGGTTCCCTTGTCGGATTTGTTTCTTAGTGTAGGAAACTCGGATTTGAGTGTGCAGGTAGTCATTTCGACGGGTTCGTCGCGAGGATCGTGACAGTATTTTTGTTGGAATTTTCCAGGCAGTTCTCGTAGGTAAAAACAGGGAAACATTGGACTGTTGCGTTTGGGGCAGATTTGTGTGAGCATTGTATGTTAATTATGTATGTTCTTTTGGGAATTTTTGTACAGCGATCGCGGCGGCTTATCAGTTTGGGCGAGAGCACTTTTTGGGCTTGGAATTAGCGATCGAGGTGGGTGGTTGTTGTTTACCTCTATTTTGACATGCTCACTAGGAATATTAGAGTGATCTTTTTATTTGGACATGCATGCTTAAGTGATATAAATTGTGAGCCTTTCATATGGAAATTACTATTGTGGATATCTGATAGTGGTTGGAACTTATACATGTTGGTATGGATGGAATGCTAGCGTTTAACCTTGCATGTGGGTTGGATTATTTTATTATGGGCTTTATGATTATCTTGTTAGTGGTTGGCACTATTTGAGGACTTTATGACATGCATAGGTGGATGGTGATGCTTAATCATGGATTATAGACATGTGTGGTTGGATAATGTTTTAGCATGATGGTTATATCTATGCGGATCTATTAATTGTTACACATGTGGAACCACTATTGGACACCTTTTACTTTATTTCCTTGAGAACACTTGCATGCTTGTTTGGACATCTAGGTAGGCCATCTTTTATCGCTACACTTTCTTGCCGGAACTTGACTTAGGAGAAACCTTGTTTGCTTCTTTCTCCTTTTCGTAGTCAGGTGGGTTTGCTCGGGTTTGAGCAGGGGTTTGGGATAGTGTAGCCGGGGCCTGGATTATGGATCACGGGTTTTGGCGGCGACCGCGGATATTGGGCGGTTGACCGGATGTCGGTTATAGGACATCGGTGATAAGGCATGATTATGGACTAGAGGGTTTTGTGGCAACCGCGGATAGTAGGCGGTTGACCAGATGTCGGATGTGGGACATGATTGTGATTGTGGGTTATTACGGCGACCGCGGATATTGGGCGGTTGACCGGAGGTCGGTTGTTAGACCTGGTCGTGGATTGTGGGGTATTGCGGCAATCGCGGATATTGGGCGATTGACCGGATGGTTACTCTTGCATCTGATTGGGAATCAGTTTTCTTTTAGTGGAGGGTTGTGTTCCACTGGGGCTTTATAGTTGTGATCCAATCCTGCTTTTATCACCGGCGCGGTTATTGCCCGGTGATGCTTTTATTACACCGGCACGGTTATTGCCCGGTGATGCTTTACTCGTGTGGGTAGCTCCCCTCGAGATCCCCTTCGGAGGCCGGGGCTGGACAGTTATGGACAGGTTTGCTATCACATCGGCGCGGCTTATTTGCCCGATGATGAGGGCGGCAGCAGGAATTTTGCTATCACATCGGCGCGGCTTTCTTGCCCGATGATGAGGGCGGTACAGATTGGGTTTATTTGGGATGGTTGGTTATTGTTGCATACGGTTATTCCAGTCTAGGACTGTATTTTAGAGGCATAGTAGTGGTAGATTTCCCTTTTGCAGCGGTTTCATTTCTTACCACTCTTCTTTCCTTTTTGCCTCTGGTAGGCCTAGTGGGTGTGTCAGAGTTTGAGGTTTTACCCACTAGGGGAGGCTACTGGTTTACTAGTAGTTCTCACCCCCATTCTTCTTTCCTCTTTTTCTTCTTCCTTGTTTTGCAGTGTCTTCTGCGGGTGCTGCTGGGCTTTCAGCGGCGGGTCGAGGAGAGAGGACGGCTGAGTAGATAGATCTCGAGGCAGGATGAGCGGGTTAGCTGGACTGTTGGTGTACCCAGGTTTCCTCAGACGGTTGTACTTTTACATTTGGGACTGGCTTTTGCCAGCAGGTTGTATTTATTTTGGGTGAGCTGGGAGAGACAGATGTATCATTTATACAGATGTATTGTATTTTATGTCCAGCTTCAGTCTGAGATGTATTAGTTTTTAGTTCAGCTCTGTTTTTATTGCTCTTTTATTTTATCTCTTATATCTGAGCAGGTTTGGCGCTTCGTGTACACGGGAAATACCGTGTGCACGGCGGATCTGTAGACGGGCCCGGGTTCTGGTTTACACCCGGGGCGTGACATTAGACCTGCGACACCACGGCCATTCAATATGAGGTTACTGTAGTTTGATTATGCAATAAACTCTGATCCGAGTCACGGGTCTTAGTAGTAAATGTTGGCTGCAGTCGGTTCATATTAGGAATGGGTGTTTGTTTACAGGGGATCTATCGCTCTCGGTAGAGAGATAATTAGTCCTATGCTATTTGTAAGGCAAAGCTCAGAAATCCTCGGCCGGGGTAATATAATTCATGGAAAGTTGTTTCCAAGAGTAACTATATGAGCTTCTGCCCTATCAATTGTCATATAACGGGTGATGGGGTTTGACGAGTATTCCATGACCTCCACTCAGTTTGGACTATGCGATAGAAGGATTGTATTGTATGGTAACTGCACCTTGAGGTTCAGTCCAATATTCACTTCTGACTGGATTGCCACTATATGCTGCTAGGCGTCACTGGTGGATTGTGGGAACCAATAAGAATAATTATAGGCGAATAATTATTATACGATGGAAGAATCAAAAGTGTTTGATCCATCAAAAAGAGTTTCGATGATGATGTCGATGGGGATCGCATCATATCTCACTGCCAGACAGAATTGAACCTATTAGGTCACACACATAAGGAATCGCGCATGATCGATATTAAGGAGATGACAAAGAAGTTTATAGAATGGATTAATTATAATCACAATACTAAAGTTTACTAATTTATTAGTAAAAGGACTAATTTGCAATTATTGTAAATTAGAGGTATTTAAGTGCAAAAGTTGCATGGTGTATTTACTAATCGTTAGTAAATATTTTGAGGACTTATGTGTAATGTTACACACGAATCGAATTAGGATTCGGATTCGATTCATATTGAAACTAACTTAAGGATAATGGATAATCCAATCGGATTAGGATTCGATTAGGATTAGAATTAGTGTTAGGGTTTTCTCAATATAAATATATGTCATACGTGACATATTTTGAAACGAGAGAAAAAAGGAGAAAAAGAAAACCCTAGCCGCCTATCCTCTTCCTCAAGTCCTCCACAATTAATTCGTCGTTCTCGATTTTCGGAAGATTGCTAGCACAATTAGAAGATTGATTCATCCTCCTTACATCGACGCGAGAGTTAATTCGTGATTGGATCGCGAATCAAGGCGATCGATTATTTCGATCAAGGGCGTGATTCCGTGTGGACACAAGTAGAGGCCGGGTGCGTGCGCGGCTATCAAGGACGAACAATTTTTACCAACGATCGTCGGCTTCGCGGTGATCTCGACCCGCGCAAGGTAAAAATTAAATCCTAATTGATAAGATCAATTAGATTACCTTTTTCGATTAAAACAATACATGAGGTGATCTTTGTTTTAAGAAAATTTTTAATTGCGTTTCTTTTTCCGCTGCGCATATCTGATTACTTTCTAACAACGACGTCGACAAGTCGCGATACATAAGTAACAGATCCACCCCCGGCGTGGCTCTCGAGGGGCGCGACCCTACCGACGAAAAAGGTATCCGCGCACTCTGTCGAGCTCAAGGTGGCACTGCAGGCTATAGTCAAAATCCACGCTCACGCTCTGAACGGAAGGACTCAATCCTCAAACATCTCGCACAACAGTCGGAGCACTCTCGACGACTCAGCTGATCAGCTCTCTCGAATCTCAAGACACAAGCAACTCCCCCATCTCATAGCACAAAGTCGCATCCACAGCGAACAACTGCCTCGTCAGGCCAAACATCGCATCCACTGTGAGAAACTGTCTCAACTGGCCAAACAGGCCGAACATCGCATCCACTGCGAACAACTGCCTCAACAAGCCAAACATCGCATCCACTGCGAAAAACTGCCTCAACAGGCCAAACATCGCATCCACTGCGAAAAACTATCTCAACAGGCCAAACAGGGCGAACATCGCATCCACTGCGAACAACTGCCTCAACAGGCCACAATAACCCAACATGCAGACTCACTGACAGGATAAACTCCACCACTGACACAATGAAGGGTCCGGGAACCCCGAAAGACTAGAACCTACAACCCAAATCAAACAAGAACAGGCTCTAGGCATAGCCCCTCGTTGTTCTCGACCCAAAGAAAAGGCAGCCCTTAGAACCCAGACCACTCGAATCATCTCGAGTGGTTAATTTATACGAAAAAGATGACGTTTCTTACTGAAAGCCATTTGATCTGGAAGAAATCCATATTTAATGATTTTTAGTTCTTTTTAGGAAAACAATTGAAAACAAGTTTTATATCCAAGCCTCGAAGAGTTAATGCCTTTGTCCAATCAAACAAGAACAGACTCAGGCGACCCTACGATGCTTGGAAGAAAACATTGGTTGACTAAAATCATATATGTGTCCAAAAACAGTTCTGGGTTCAAGGTCCTGCTATCACTGATAAACCGCTGCCACTAACACAGCGGCGACTGATAAAGCAAGAAAAATAGAACATCTCGGGACCGCCGTCTACCCAAACGGCTCCCGCCACAGATGATCGATCAACTACGTCTACCCGACTCCACTCTGCTCCCAAGCACGAGTGTAAAATGCATCCCACACTAAAAGAATCCCGACCACTCGGCCCACTACCCGGGCGAGTAAAACACTGTGTCCAGGAAGGAATAAGAAGTGTGGATGTCTAAAGCAGAATAAACCTAGCCCAAGTTGGAGTTTTCTACTGGTCTGGTTACACATGCAGCATATGACGGGGGTGCTAGGTCAAGTTCCAAGATAACAATAATTTTATAGACAGTAGGAAACAAGAGTTCGCATGATCATCAAATAACTCGAGAATTATCAGCTATCACATTCTAGCATGCTACACAAGAATATCACTATCATGCATGGTCCTACTATAGCAGATTTAATGCACATTCCATCAATCTTGGAGACAGGGCCACCCAACTCGGTTTGCCACCAATTGCTCGTAGACACTTGCAATTGGTCTCCGCGCGATTCCTTGCCTCCACCGGAGTCTGCACGCAAAACGGTGCACGCCGTCGGAGTCCGCATGCAAAACAGAGCACGCCGCCGGAGTCCGCACGATAAAACGGCATAGTAAAACACGGTCCCTAACACGCATAAGAGCATGGGGTCAAATCCAATGTCCAAAAGGACGCCTCAAAACTGTGCCAAAAATACCGCAAAACAATACGCGGGACTTACCTCCACAGCGCCGCGCCGCCCATCCGGCTTTTTAGAACACCTCGCGCGCACCGCGAGGTCGCCGACGTGCCGTTGCACCCCACGAAACCTCCTCCTAGTCTCTCCCCTTATGCTCGGTTGGAGAAGAAAAGGAAAAAAGAGGAGAAATGGTGTGCGGGTGGAGAAGGAAGAAAATAAGAAGAAGAAGGAGGGAAGGGGGGAGGTCCATTGGACCCAGTCCAAGGAGCCCCCCAATGGGGAACCGCCACGTGGCGGTCCACCCACTGCGGATGCGCACCAGCCCCAGGCGCGCGCCCCCCGCTGCGCCACGCAGGCGCTTCCCAGCGCGCCACGCGGGCGCGATACCCCAGCGCCACACGGGCGCGGGACACTGTGCGCGTCACACGGGCACACGCCCCCGCGCGCGACATGGGCGCGCGCCCCCGCGCGGGCCTGCTGCGATCCGCAGCAGCCAGTGGGGCGCTGCCACGTGGCGCCCCACCTGCCGCGCGCGCTCAGCACGCTGCGCCTCGCGTCTCGCGCCGCGCACCAACGCCTCGGGATCCGCGCGCTGCACCTCAGGATCCGCGCGCTGCACCTCAGGATCCGTGCCGGGTCATCCGGGCTCCGAAAAAAATAAGTAAATAGTCCATCTTTACCGTTTTCGCGCGCTGAATCCAAATCCGAAATCCGTTTCGCCCAATTCCACTTCTAAAATTTACCAAAAATTCCCGGAAAAGCAATCTTGATCCGTTTTTTATGCCGGGTCCAATCCTTGGGTCCAATATGCGCGAAAACAACTCCAACACCCAACATGGGTCTCCTGAAGCCACAGATCCAACAGTAAACCAAACGTGGGAAAATCGGGTCCTCACATAAACTCCCCCTCAAATGGCTATCAATTATTTAAGATATGAAGTATTCAACCAAAAATTGATCTCGAGTTTCATACTTAACTCAATTTTCAAATATGATAAAAACTATACCAAGAGATCATTGAGAGAGAAATTGACTTTGATCAATTAAAGATGACTTAATTGACATAAATGATCATTGCATCAAATGAATTATTATGATATCCAGAGCATAATAAATTTCTAAATATACGAAAGGATGCAGTTAAAGTCAATTAAACTAATGCTCAATTAATGTTCTATGTACAAACATAGATAAGGAACAAAAACAGAAAACGAAACCTAACCTAAGCAATGATTTCAAAAAGTGTTATTTCAAAGAAAGCATTCCAATTGCTTTACGTAAATGAATAAACCGTTTTTGATCCAAAGGTTTTGTTAAAATGTCAGCTAATTGGTCTTCAGTTGAAATATAAGAAATTTGAAGAATACTCGATTCAACTAGCTCTCTTAGAAAATGATATCTAAGTTCAATGTGTTTTGTTCTTGAGTGCAACACAGGATTTTTAGAAATATTTATAGCACTAGTGTTGTCACAAAGAATAGTTACCGAGAGTGCAATACAGTTTTGCTTCGGCAGTCGAGAGTGCAATACAGTTTTGCTTTTTACTATGCCACGCAACCAGGCAATGGCCAAGATAAAAACATGCACCACTCGTACTTTTCCGATCATCCACAGATCCTGCCCAATCGGCATCTGAATATCCTATTATGTCAAGAGTTGTTCCCATAGGATACCAAATTCCGATATTCAAAGTTCCTTTGACGTACCGGATGATCCTTTTCACCGCTTTCAGGTGAACCTCCTTTGGTGCGGATTGATATCTCGCGCAAATCCCAACACTAAAGGATATATCCGGGCGACTAGCCGTGAGGTAGAGTAGACTACCAATCATGCTGCGATAAAGCTTCTCGTATACACTTTCACTAAGAGATTCACTTCCTAATCCCTTATTGCTAGTTCCCATTGGAGTCGGAAAGTCTTTAGAGTTTTCTAAATCGAATTTCTTCACCAACTCCTTTGCATACTTGGATTGGCACAGATGGATGCCTTCTTCATTTTGTTTCACTTGCAATCCAAGAAAGTATGTTAGTTCGCCCATCATAGACATCTCAAATTGGCTTTCCATGGTTTCAGCGAATTTAGAAGCATCATTGTCTCTTGTTGCACCAAATACAATGTCATCGACATAGATCTGTGCCACAATGAAGTTATCCTGATAATGCTTCACAAAGAGAGTCCGATCTGCTCCCCCTCGAGTATAGCCCTTCTCCAAAATGTGCTTTGTCAACCTTTCGTACCACGCTCGCGGTGCTTATTTTAGACCGTAAAGAGTCTTTTTCAAACGAAAAACATGGTTAGGTTGCTTATGGTCTACAAAACCTTTCGGTTGAGCCACATAAACTTCCTCGTTCAAAAACCCATTTAAAAACACGCTCTTAACGTCCATTTGTAAGAGTTTGATTTTAAAATGACAAGCAATTGCGAACAAAATACGAATCGACTCGAGTCGAGCTACCGGGGCGAACGTCTCATCAAAGTCTATTCCTTCAATTTGTGAGTAGCCCTGAGCAACTAGGCGTGCTTTGTTCCTGATAATGGTACCATCCTTATTTTTCTTGTTCTTGAAAATCCATTTAGTACCAATTACATTGTGTTGCTTCGGTGGCTTCGTTAGTTCCCAGACTTTGTTTCTTTTGAACTGATGGAGCTCTTCCTGCATTGCTTCAATCCAGTAGTCATCCTGAAGAGCTTCATCGACGTTCTTTGGTTCTACCATGGAGACGTAACATGCGACTCCACAAACCAACTGTCTCCGAGTCCTGACTCCTTCTTGTGGGTCTCCAATAATGTTCGATTCTGGATGATCCTTGGAGATACGTAGCGTTTGAGGTAACGGAGTACTCGGAGGTACATGTGATGATTCCTTTGCGCACCCAAACCTTTTTGGACTGCGTTGGTAATGAATGTGAAGTTATTCTCCTTGGTGAAACCATCTTGTTTCATTGATCGCTTTTCTTTGACATCGTCTTGTGGGGTAAACTACCAATGTTCTTTTCTTTTGAAAAATTCTCCTTTGATTTTCGAGAAATGAACGCATTGGTAGTTGTTGCAAGAGGTGCTTGATGTGATCTTTTCGCTCCAATCTTGCAATTTCTTCGTATGTGCCCTGCAAAACCACAACGAAAACATACCTTTGAACTTGTCGAACCCGAAGTAGGTGAGGTAGGGTTGTTGTCGTTGATTGCAGTAAATTCCGTCGTCGGTGGAGGAGATACCGACTGGGGCACAAAGACTGTCTTACTCGAACTAGGACTGTCTCTAGTTCGATTGTATCCAAGGCCGAAACGGTTTGTTTGACCAAGACCAAGCATCTTATCCAACTTGCTCCTTCCCGAAGAAAATCGCTTCAAATCATCCTTAAGTTGGAAAATGGTCTTCGTCATTTTCATTTTTTCTTGTCGAACCTCGGAGTAGAGCTTCAAGAAGTAACTTTCTTTATCCACCAGTTTTACGTGTTCCTTCTCGAAATGCTCATTTTTCTCTTGAAGGGAAACATTTACTTTGATCAAGTTATCCCTTTCCACTTCAAGAGCGTTTGAGAGAGAAGTTGCCCTTTTTGCTTCTTCTTCGAGATCCTGCAATCTCCCTCTCAAACCCTTGTTTTGCTTTGCCAGTTTCTTTGAATCCTTTAAAAGTTTATGGTAGGCAAAAGCAAAGTCTTCACCTTCGGAATTACTCGATTCGTCGTTCGTTGCATTCTTTTCAACTTGGGAGGAGTTTGACAATGAATCGGATGTACTTGCCATAAAGCACACGAAGGGTGAAGTTGTGGACGCGTGGAACGTCGTTACGTTGTTTTCTTCATCACTGGAAGATGACTCACTGGACGTTGAGGTGTCATCCCAAGTGACGGCTTGCATTGCTTTCTTCTTTGACGGATTCTTATTGGGACACTCCGTTGAAATGTGACCGTATCCTCGGCACTTGAAGCATTGGATTTGTCCCTCCGAGCTTTTCTTATCCTTTGAAAAACTCTCTCGCTTTCTTGACTTGTAGCTTGAAGAACCTTTGCCTTTATTCGACTTTACGAAGGATGAAGTTTTACTTGAATTACCCCTTCGAAAGTTTCGGCAAAATTTCCTTGTCAAGAGAGCAAGTTGCTTCTCGAAATCCTCCATAGATAGGTTCTCGTCGTCGTCTGAGGAGGATGAATCAGTGTCTTCTTCTTTTGTTGTTTTCAACGCAAAACCTGAAGACTTAGAAGAGGATGCTTTTCCAGACGAATAGTTAGTAGGAAATGTCATTTCATAAGTTTGAAGTGCACCAACTAATTCTTCTACACGGATTTCGCCCGGGTGTTTAATAGTTTCAATGGCTGTAACCTTGGAACGAAATCTTTCAGGAAGAGTCCTTAAAATCTTTCTTACAACTTTAAATTCTGGAATTTTCTCTCCCAAGTTAGCACATGTATTCATGATGTCTTGCAATCGCGTATAGTAATCTGTGAAAGATTCATTTTCTGTCATGAAAATAGAGTCAAATTTGCTCGTAAGTATTTGCAGCTTTTGAATCTTCACAAGGTTTGTTCCCTCATGTGTAACTTGTAGAATATCCCAGATTTCTTTCACAGTCTCACATGCCGAGACACGAGAGAATTCAGTTTGAGACAAAGCATTAAATAAGGCGTTAATTCCTTTGCCATTGTAAGAAGATGAGTCAATCTCTTCCTTGGTCCATTTCGACCTAGGTTTGATGGTGTGAACATCAACAATAATTTCAGTTGGATTTGTCCATCCTAACTCGATTGATTGTCACACCCATTCGTCGATGGAAATAAGAAATGCTTTCATCCGTACTTTCCAGTAGGCATAGTTTGTTCCATCGAAGAACGGTGGTCTGTTGATGTTTCCACCTTCAACCATTGTTTACAACCCTATTCCCTCTCTGATACCACTTGTTGGGTTATGTCTAATATGGATCTAAATAGGGGAAAAAACACCTAGAGGGGGGTGAATAGGTGTAAACAATAAACACTCAAAAATCTTTGCGTAATAAAACCCAATGCGGAAAAATAAATAACACGCAGAGATTTTATGTGGAAAACTCCATCACAGAAGTAAAAAACCACGGGACCGATAACACGGTGAAATCAACTAAGATTAAACACGTACAAAGGTGATATAACGTACTCACACACGACTCAACCTTTTTCCATACGCTCCGAGTTGATCTTCTCCGCTCGCTCCGCAACGCGCCTCGAATCCACGATTTGCGTCCAACGCCGAATCCACGGCGTCCAACGTCGAATCCATGACGTCTGACCGAATCCACGGTCTCCACCAAGTAGTACATCTCGATCACACGAACGTACCTCGCTCCGAATCCATGAGAGCGGTAGCACCTTGAATCCACAAGGCCACGCGAATCAACGCGCTGATTTTGGAGAAAATTGTTGTTTTGTTGGTGGTGATGATCCGCCGAATACTTCGATCAAAGATAGATCGGAAATACCATCTAAGTATTCATTAATTTGATTCTACTCAAAATCTGAGTTTGAAAACCTAGAATCAAATTAATTATAGAAGAAGAAACATCGAATTAAATCTAGTTATTTCCTTTCTTCTCTATAGGTGGATTTTTCTCTTTTTCGACCGTATTTTGGATTACCCTAAAAGATGAATCGTAGGGTTTATTTATAGGTTAGAAACCATTGGAAGAGGATAAGAATCAAAAAACCAACCTTATCTGGAAGTTTTCGGGTCGACAGTCCGGACTGGAATAAGTGCGATCCGGACTATCGTCAATAGACAGAACTTTTCCAGAAAACCACGTTCGGGATCCGGACTGAACCAGGTGTGTTCCGGACTGGATTTGCGCATGAACTAACCTATGTTCGAGGTCCGGACTGTAGTACCCTGATCCGGATCCTGAACATATAACATGTCCAGTTTTTTATTTTTATACGATTAAAAATCCATCCAAGTGTTTCTACACTATAAGAAGTATTCGGATCACCAAACTTATTTAGTTAAACGTACCTGATCCTTTTGGATTCTTCTTTCTTGAGATTGAGGTATATGATCCAAGCTTCTTCATCTTCAATCTTCAAGACTTAACCATTTCACGAAATACGCCAAAATAAAATCCTTAACATTAGTCAATCCATTTGACCGCGCTGTAAACTCATAATGCCCCCTACCATGTCCTGAACACTATCTGGGCATAGCCCTAGGGTATATGGTTCCATAACGCTCTCAAACTCCAAAAGGCATCTACCAAACCACAATCCAACCTGTCTGTGCTCAAACCATCATAGAACCCTCACTGTTGTGTACCCACAACGTGGCACTGGGTCATACAGACCCCTCGATCCATCATATCCCGCAACCGCACTATCAGCTCTCACTCTTTGTCTCGCAGGTGATACTCCAATAGGTGCTACCGAAGTCGGTGCAGTTTCCAAAACCACGTCAATCACTATCTCGATCTCAATCTCACTAAACGGCGGCTTCAATATCAGCTCAAGTAGACTCACACCCGGTATCACACAGCGATAAGGACATTCTTTAATCCCGGTGCCGCCGTAGGCACCTCCTCTACAGTCGCAAGCCATGCGATACGACCACGACTCAACCTCTGTCGTGCTCTAGCTTCCTCTATAAGCCTACTCCTCCTGACCAGGTCCACGGAGGGCCATTGTCCTCTCTCGACAATCCATGATAGCATAACATTGGGATGCCCAATCCCTATCCAACCTCATATCAACATCTCGGAACTGATGTAGGACCAACAACTCAATGGATCAAATCCAAGGTCCTAACTGCACTGGGTAGGACTGGCAACACTCATCCATGTGCTATACGTGATCTGGAACCTGATCCTCACGTGCACAAGCCAACAGTCCCATCTCTGGCCCGCGCGAAGCTACCCATGCTTTACTGAAACATGCACAAGCGGTGTCGGCATCAACAAGCTCTAAATCCAATGACTATAAGGAAGACCACATCAGGTAAGATACAATCCACTATCCTGGTGCCCTCTAACCGGCTGCACAATCTCATCCACTAAATGCTGGTGGCCATCACTCTATCTGCCTCGGCATCACGGCTCCATCAGCCTACCGGTACATCGGATGAACCTCTTCATCCCAAAGGGGTAGTGGGGGTGCCGTCATAAGCGGCAAAACCAAGGGCACTACTCTGGAACACTCTGCCTGAAAATGTCCTGACTATCCACATGAAAAACATCGCCCCTGCCTGAGGTCACACTATGGCGGCGAATGCGGCCCACCGCAAATGACGCACTCATCCTGACACTACTGCTGGTGCCTCGACTATCGAGAAGCTCCTGGTCTCTATCTCCTCTGAGACCTATGATCCCGTGACTGGAATCATGGCAACTTCGATCCACTCGACTGTCCCAAAAAAAAATCAGGCGATACTGGACGTCTCTCTCCGGAGCTGGTCCTTCGCTCTCCGTCCCTCTTGGACGTGATCACTGATCCTCGGTCAATCCATCGAGCATGCACAACGCTGCATCTGAAGTCAGCGGTCACCGAGAATGCACCAAGAGATAGATATCCCGATGCAGTCCCCTCTCAAACAAGATCAACCTTCTAGGCCTCATCCTGGTCAACATGGGGTACTCGGCTCAACAATCGTAGAAACCAGCTCCAGGTTGTTACGGATTTTTGTGTTGGCATATTTTGTAATACCCGAGAAATTCGAGTTTGTAAAGAGTGAAATTCATGTGTGAATGTGTGCGAGGAAACAAAATTTAACCTTAGGGGTGTGCATACCGGTGCGCGAATGACACAGTTTCCGAAGCACAAATTTTGTCTTTCCGATCCGAGTCTGATCTCGGAAAACTGAGGTCTCCAGTGCGACCGTCTCATCGAATCGAGTGAAAATGGTATAGACCGTTTGTCGATCCGACGGACGGATCGTCCTGAACTTAGCAAGGAAACTAGTGGGACCCGCGACTTCAGTGAATAGTGAAATGAATAGTAACTCCCTGATTTATTTTCCCTCGCTAGCCAACGTCGGCCGATCGACTGTCTGGAGTCCGAATCCGACGATCCAGGTAGTCGATTTGAATGGCGTCGTCGTTCTGAGCGCAGTGGCGTTGACCAAATTTTCGTTTGACGAGCCGGAAGCATCGTAAAGCATGCAGAACTATTTATTTTACCGTATATGATGGATTTTAAAATTGTAGGGGATCGAATGCGACAAACCAAAATCACTACTTTGTAGATCTCGTCGAGCCGGACGTCGTGGTGGTATCCGTTGTTCAGTTTGACGACCCGTTGGCCTTGAAAAGCATGTAAAGCGGCAAAAAATGGTGTTTTTACATAAGAGTCCCCGCATTTTATGTGCGGAATCCAATGGGATTCTTTGGAGAGGGGCCTTTGCGTGAGATGAGGTCCCTGCGAGTGGACCCGACTCTAGATAGGGATAGACGAGGTACTTATTGGCATGTTGTGCCAACGCATACTTTTAGATCCGAGGTGCCCTAGCCTCGGATCCATGGCCCCAGCCGCGCCAGAGAAGGCTTCGAGACTCCCTCTGCTCCTGCTCCGACGGCTGCACCCGCAATGCCGCCGGCCGCACCCGCAGTGCCGCCGGCCGCCACCTCCCCTTGCCGGAAAAGCAAGGAGAAAAGCAAGATCTTGCCTTGCTTTCGGGTTGGTGGAGAAGGAAGCAATAGGGAGGCTTCAGATCTCTCCAGAGTGCATCTGATAGCATCCTCGGCCTCCAAGGGAACAGATCGCGGACCCCCGACGCCTGGCGCCGCTGCGCGCCGCCGAGGCCACCACCTTCTCCTTCATCTTCTCCGGCGAGTTTGAGCCACCGCCGTCGTCCCGATCGTCGGCGGGAGCGACATTTCGCCGGAAGTCCATTATTTGGCCGATCTCGTGCTCGGGAAGATTCCAACCGTTGAACCGGAGATCAAGACCGTTGGATTGGGTCCTTTTGTCGACTGTGGCCTCCTCCCAAAATTTGGTGGCCATCGGTTGAGGATCCTAGCCGCGCGAAGAAGCCCTAGAATCGGGCTTTATTGCTTCTCGGCCGACCCTCGCCGTCCGGCGTCGCCGCTTACCTGCGCCGCCGGCTACCACCTCAGGAAGCTCCCTTGCACCGAGCAAGAGAGTTTGGTCCAAGTTGGAATGGCTCAGGTGCCGCCGGCCGGAATCCGCCATTAGAGCTCTCCACCTTCAACCGAGCTTGGTTGGGTTTCGTTGCCGGCGATCTTCGACGCTCCGAGCCGCCGGCCAGTGACCCAGTTGCACCAGGAAGCAACCGAGCTCCACCGCCGGCCGCTGCCGCCGCCTCAGGTCGCCGGCAGGTCACCCAGGGCCCAGCAGTTCAGCACCAGCCTCCCGGTAGTCATGCGGGGGTTCGGGACCGGCCTACGTCGGGGGTGTTCGTTCGACTGACTTCGAGGTGGGTACCCCTTAGAACCTCTTTGTGCATGTTTCCGTTATTGTTATATTTATCTTGTAAGGGGTAGTGGGGGTGACGTGGACCTCCGGATTAATGAACGTCGCGGTTGGAGACTGGACGGGCAGTTCGCCCTCTCCGAACAACAGTAGGGTTGTTTGGAGCATGCTAGCGATGAGGACGGTGATCGGTGTGACCAGTCTAACGTCGAAAGGTGGGTTCCTCTCCCGACAGTTCTTGAGTCGGGAAACGAGGGTAATTGGTAAGAGCAAAGGTTTGACATGTTAAAATATTGCTAACCCCCGTACATGCTTATGTTTTTATTATCATGATATTTATGGTGACTAAGGGTCGCGATGCTCGATGATACATCATGTTCTGGGGGATTGCCGAGGCAGGTGCTCGGTCTGGCTCGCCGAGGTGGGTGCTCGGTCGAGGCTCGTGATTGCTACACGCACACCAACGGTTTGGCCACCGCGAGGGTGTGCTTTTCCGGAAAAGTGGTACGTTGACCCGTATACCCCACGTGTGGGTGATGTAATGGGGGCCCTCATAGGTGGGGGGTGTCAGCGGTGCCGAGGAGGGTGCTCGAGGTCGTGCCGGGGCGGGTGCTCGGTGCGATTTATCGAGATAGGTGCTCGGTGTGGTTGCCGGGGCAGGTGCCCGGGTTTGGATTGTACAGGGGGAAGGCTTTATTGTCGATTTCACGATGATGAGGGTGGTTGCTCTGTTTTTCTTACAGGTGCTTTAGTTATAGCCCTTTATGCTTTTCATACTTTGTATCTTGTGTCGCTGACTCCCAACTCTGTGACAGGTTCAGTCAGGGGTGAGAGCTAGGGCGACGGTGAGGCCGCGATGAGAGGTCTATTGGCCCTTCGAGGCTACAGACTGTGGTTAGTTCTCCTTGTGCTTATTTCATTATCTGTTAGTAGCTATGTGGGTGTGATACTTTTGTGGGGTTGACTTGGATGTTGGGATTATTAAAAAAAACTCTGTGGATGAATGTTTGGTTTACTATCTGCTTGTTGGCCGTTTTCAAACCAAAAAAGAAAAAGAAAGAAAACGTTGCGAAAATGATTTGAAAAATGCTGGTGTCGAGTGGGCACCGTTTTCAAAACCCTGTGGATTTATGGATTTCGAAATAGTTTTGTAAAACCTGGGTGCCGTGTGGGGACCATTTTCAAAACCCTGTGGATTTATGGATTTCGAAATGACTTTATAAACTTGGGTGTCGTGTGGACACCGCTTTCAAAACCCTGCGGTTTTTTATCTTTTCAAAAATAGTCGGCCTCTTTATTACTTATGGAAAATGGTTGTATGTGTTTGACGATTGAACTAGTGTGGTTAAAGGTAGGATGATATGGACTTTGTAGTCAGGACGCCGTGCATATACAAAGGAGACTCTGCCCATTTGCAGAGTGAATTTGTATATGCGGCGAGTCTGGGCACTGTCACGCCCCGGGAGGTTTTAGTATAAGAGAAAAAATGTGTATTATATTTTTTTTCTTTTTCTTCACACGTGAAGATCAACCTCGCCCCCGGTGCATGACAGACCGCCACATATACAAATTCACTCTGCAATCGGACAGAGTCTCCTTTGTATATGCACGGCGTCCCATTTACAATATCAACCATCAACCATACAGTCGTCATCATACATAGTGCGGAAGAAATAATTACCTACGGTTTTGCAAACGGTGTCCACCCGACACCCAATTTTTAAAACAGTTACACATTCAAACAAGAGAGCGACGACATCGTTTAGAAAGGATAAATCCAGAGGTTTACAAAATCTGTGCCCACACGGCACTCTGCTTTTGAAAACGTTTTCTCAATCACTTTTATGATGATAAAAACATGCCGTGCCCAAGATCACGAAAGTATGTCTGAACCGTAATAGTGCATCCAATCCACAGTGCTAACAATAACTAATATGATCCACAGATGCAAATTAAGCTAAGAATAGTTAAGAAAGAGTTGAGATAATTCCAAGAAACCAGGAGTGGAAAGCCTCCTACGACTACGGTCCTCTCGACGTAGTCTCATCACCGTCCCGACTAATGTCCCTAGTCAAACCTGTCACGGAGTGGGTAAAGTCAGTGACAAACAAAGTAGATGTCTTAACAATTAACGTTGAATTAAAAACAAACCGTTTATACCGGAACCTTTCGCTAAAAACCCTGTTACAAAAATAAGCTGGGCCCCAACCCCAGAGTACCTGTCGGAGAGACGGAAGTCTCCCCTCGTGCACAGTCACAATACCCCTTCGATGTTTTTAACCCCTTCACGGTGCTAGTGCGGCGCCCTTAGCAGGCGTGAAGAGGTCCTCACCCCATACACGTGAGGCACACGGGTCACTCGGACCACTTCTCCGGAAAAGTACACCCATGCGGAGGCCAATCCGCCTGTGTACGTGCAACATCCAAAACCGAAATTGCCGGTGTCGGCGTGTGATAAGCCCCGCGACCGCAGCCGCCACAATTATTAATAAAAAGTATTAAGCCCCGCGACCGCAGCCACCACAGTTATTAATAATAAATATTCATGCGAAGGTATAAAAGTCCATCTACTTTATTAGACAAATTAACGAGCCTTTTACGATGATATGGTGCACTTACTGCACTCGTTGCACTTATAGCAAGGGTACCCACCTGGTTGCGAGCGGATCGGAGCACCCGGATCTTTCGCACACTCCCGTTGCGTATCTAGACCTAAGAAGGGTCCATAAGTGTAACCAAAATCAGAACCACGCAATAACTCTACAAAACGAAAGCCCGACATTACCCGTCCGACGGAAACCTAAAGAAACCGTCAAACCCGTCGGTCGACGGATTTCCCCCCGCGAAGCCCACCAAAACCATGCGGCGATCCTCTGCGGGCGGCGCCTGTAAGAAAGGAATCAGATATGCATAGCGGAAAAGAAACGCAATTAAAAATTTTCTTAAAAAGAAAGATCACCTCATGTATTGTTTTAGATCGAAAAAGGTAATGTAATTGATCTTATCAATTAGGATTTAATTTTTACCTTGCGCGGGTCGAGATCACCGCGAAGCCGACGATCGTTGGTAAAAATTATTCGTCCTTGATAGCCGCGCACGCACCCGGCCTCTACTTGTGTCCACACGGAATCACGCCCTTGATCGAAATAATCGATCGCCTTGATTCGCGATCTAATCACGAATTAACTCTCGCGTCGATGTAAGGAGGATGAATCAATCTTCTAATTGTGCTAGCAATCTTCCGAAGATCGAGAACAATGAATTAATTGTGGAGGACTTGAGGAAGAGGATAGGAGGCTAGGGTTTTCTTTTTCTCCTTTTTTCTCTTGTGCAAAATATGTCACATACGACATATATTTATATTGAGAAAACCCTAATCCTAATCCTAATCGAATCCTAATCCGATTGGATAATCCATTATCCTTAATCGAATCCTAATCCGATTGGATAATCCATTATCCTTCGTGTGTAACATTTACACATAAGTCCTCAAAATATTTACTAACGATTAGTAAATACACCATGCAACTTTTGCACTTAAATACCTCTAATTTACAATAATTGCAAATTAGTCCTTTTACTAATAAATTAGTAAACTTTAGTATTGTGATTATAATTAATCCATTCTATAAACTTCTTTATCATCTCCTTAATATCGATCATGCGCGATTCCTTATGTGTGTGACCTAATAGGTTCAATTCTGTCTGGTAGTGAGATATGATGCGATCCCCATCGACATCATCATCGAAACTCCTTTTGATGGATCAAACACTTTCGATTCTTCCATCGTATAATAATTATATGCCTATAATTATTCTTATTGGTTCCCACAATCCACCAGTGACGCCTAGCAGCATATAGTGGCAATCCAGCCAGAAGTGAATATTGTACTGAACCTCAAGGTGCAGTTACCGTACAATACAATCCTTCTATCGCATAGTCCCAACTGAGTGGAGGTCATGGAATACTCGTCAAACCCCATCACCCGTTATATGACAAATTTGATAGGACACAAGCTCATATGGTTACTCTTGGAAACACCTTTCCATGAACCATATTACCCCGGCCGAGGATTTCTGAGCTTTGCCTTACAAATAGCATAGGACTAATTATCTCTCTACCGAGAGCGATAGATCCCCTGTAAACAAAGACCCATTCCTAATATGAACCGACTGCAGCCAACATATACTACTAAGACCCGTGACTAGGATCAGAGTTTGCATAGTCAAACTACAGTAGCCTCATACTGAATGGCCGTGGTGTCGCAGGTCTAAGGACCAGTCGTACCACTGCAACATCGAATCAGTTACTGACGAAAGAGTAGACATTCATGTAACTATTCGTAATTGGTCACGCTCAGTGCCCTTGTTCTCTAACAACCACCTGCACGTTCGCTCCAGTGTCCACACACTGATGACTTGAGACTCGTCATCCTAAAAGAGAGCGGCACATACATCAATCTTACCGGATCAATCATCGTCCCCATGATGATCCTTCGATTGAGAGCATTTATGACTTAATCACCAATAATATGTATCTCAAATTCTTAACTGTTAAGAATATACATTATCATCTCATTAATTCAAAGGACGATTCATGGACACATTAAACATGAATGGCATAAGATGCCCAAATAATAATAAAGATCAAGTACAAAGATGTCCTATATAAAAAATGCGTTAGCCTGATATGCTTTTGGGGCATACAACTAACAATCTCCCACTTGCACTAAAGCCAATCAGTCATGTATCTAATACCCATCTTCTCAAGATGAGTCTCTAGTTTCTGCTGAGTCAAAGCCTTAGTTAGCGGGTCCGCCACATTATCTGCGGAGGCAACCTTCTGCACTTCAATATGTTTATCTTTGATGTACTCTCTGATCTTGTGATACCGCCGCTCGGTATGTTTGGATTTCTGATGAGATCTCGGCTCCTTAGCTAATGCTATGGCGCCATTATTATCACAACATAGTGGCAGGGGATCCCTACTAGAGGGAACCACCCCAAGCTCAGTGATAAATTTCTTGATCCAAACAGCTTCCTTGGCAGCTTCAGATGCAGCGATGTACTCCGCCTCCATAGTAGAATCAGCAATCGTCTCTTGTTTAGAACTCTTCCAAACTATTGACCCACCATTGCAAATAAATAGATACCCAGACAAAGACTTTCTATCGTCTATATCAGACATAAAATCTGAATCTGTATAGCCATTAACTTTGAGTTCTCCACCTCCAAGAACCAAGAACATATCCTTTGTTCTTCTCAAGTACTTAAGGATATTCTTTACCGCTACCCAATGCTCTTCGCCTGGGTTCGACTGATATCGACTAGTGACGCTCACAGCCTGTGCTATATCAGGTCGAGTACATAGCATCGCATACATTAAACTCCCTATTGCGGAAGCATAAGGGATCCTGCTCATGCGACTTCTCTCTTCAGGTGTCTTAGGAGACATAGTCTTAGAGAGGTGAATTCCATGTCTTAGAGGTACCATACCCCTTTTGGAATTCTCCATGCTGAACCTTTTCAACACTTCATCTATGTACATAGCTTGCGATAAACCAAGCAACTTCTTAGGTCTATGCCTATAGACCTTTATCCCTAGGATATAAGATGCTTCTCCAAGGTCTTTAATAGAAAACTCTTTGGATAACCATAACTTCACCGATGTTAACATAGGAATGTCTTTCCCAATTAGGAGTATGTCATCCACGTACAATACGAGGAAAGTAACAGCACTCCCACTAAACATTTTATACACACACGGCTCTTCTTCATTTCTGATGAAATCGAACGATTCGACTGCATCATTGAAACGAGTGTTCCAACTCCGAGAAGCTTGCTTCAACCCATAAATGGATCGTTGAAGCTTGCACACTTTATGACTTCTATCTTTGGTAGTGAAACCCAAAGGCTGCTCCATATAGATTTCTTCTTCAAGATATCCATTCAGGAAAGCAGTTTTTACATCCATTTGCCAGATCTCATAGTCATAATGTGCAGCAATAGCAAGCAGAGTTCTGATGGATTTACGCATGGCTACAGGTGAAAAGGTATCCTGATAGTCAATGCCTTCGCGTTGACTATAACCTTTTGCTACCAGCCTAGCTTATAGGTCTCTACCTTTCCATCAGAACCAATCTTTCTCTTGATGATCCATTTGCATCCAACGGGTACAATACCCTCCGGTGGATCAACCAAAGTCCAAACTTGATTGGAGTACATTGAGTCTATTTCAGACTTCATGGCTTCCAACCATTTTTCAGAGTCGATGTCTGATATCGTCTCGCTATAAGTCTTAGGATCATCTCTATGATCCTTGTCTCCTACTAGGAACATTTCCTCTATGTCCTCTATAAATAATCCCATGTATTTATCAGGAGGATGTGAGATTCTACTAGACTTGCGAGGTGGCAATGTAATCTCTGGTATCACAGAGTTATCAGGAAGGGCTCTTGGAATGCTCGGTTCTAAAGAGACTTTCTCCTCTAGTTCTATTTTTCTCCCACTGCCTCCTGCTAAAATAAATTCATTTTCAAGAAAGAAGGCATGTCGGCTCACAATCACATTGTGACTTTCTGGGAGATAAAAATGGTATCCAAGTGGTTCCTTGGGATAACCAATGAATCTTCCCTTGACTGATCTGCTTTCCAATTTGTCCGTCTTTAATTTCTTAATATAAGCCGGACACCCCCAAGTCTTAATGTGAGTAAAACTTGGCTTCCTACCGTGCCACATTCATATGGTGTGGTGGGAACAGATTTGGAAGGTACTCTGTTTAAAATATAAATAGCCATAAGAAGTGCATAACCCCAAAGTGACATAGGTAAATCTGTAAAACTCATCATAGATCGAACCATATCTAATAAAGTTCGATTCCTCAGTTCAGACACCCCATTCAATTCTGGTGTTCCAGGAGGAGTCCATTGAGAGACAATACCATTATTCTTGAGGTAGGTTAAGAAATCCGTGCTAAGGTATTCCCCTCCTCGATCGGATCGAAGAGCCTTAATCGGTTTTTCCATTTGCTTTTTCTACTTCTTGTCTAAACTCTTTAAACTTTTCAAAGACTTCAGACTTGTGTTTAATTAAATACACGTACCCATACCGTGAATAATCATCAGTAAAGGTAATAAAGTAGAGATAGCCGCCCAAGCAAACACATCGAATGGGCACATACATCAGTATGTATCAGGGCGAGTACTTCGGTAGCTCTCTGTCCTTGTCCAACAAAGGGAGACTTAGTCATTTTTCCTTGAAGACATGATTCACAAGCTGGGTATGGTTTAGGGAGTAAGGATCCTAAGATACCATCCTTAGCCAGCTTGTTAACCCTATCTTCTCCAATGTGACCAAGCCTCAGATGCCACAAGTATGTTTTGTTTACCTTCTCTCTAGGTTTTTAAAAACCAATAGTATTCTCATTCATGCCATTGTCAACTGTATTCATACTAACATCCATATGTAAGTAATAGAGATTGTCTATTAAAGAACCACAACCTATCAAATTATTTTTTAAATAAATTGAACAAATGTTTGATTCAAAAATAAACTTATAACCGTCCAAAACCAAACGTGAAACAGAAATAAGGTTTCTAGTCGCACTAGGAACATAAAGACAATCTCTAAGTTCTAAAACTACTCCTGTCGGTAGACATAAAGGATAAGTCCCTACAGCAACAGCAGCAACTCTTGCTCCGTTTCCAACGCGTAGGGTAATCTCTCCATCCCTAAGTCGTCTACTTTTCTTTAGCGCCTGCATTGAAATACACAAATGCGAGGTGCATCCCGAGTCAATGACCCATGTAAAAGTAGAACAAACCGATAAGCAAGTAGTTTCAATGATATGAATCTCGGACATACCTTCCAAAGTTTATTCTTCACCTTGTCCTTCAGGCTAGCCAAATAGTCCGGGCAATTCCTCTTCCAGTGGCCATCCTTTGACAGTGGAAGCAAGTTCCTTTGGCGGCCTTCTTTTTGGGATTTACCTTGACAGTGTCAGTTTTTGGCTTCTTTGCAGGCTTCTTCTTTTTTCATTTAGACTTTCTTTGGGAGGAAGCCGTTCAACAGCCAAAAACTGAGCCCTTATTGACTTTTAGCATTCCTTCAGCCGTGACCAACATATTCAACAGCTTGGCGAGAGTGCAAGTAATTTTATTTCATTTGAAAATTTAAAATAAACTGAGAAAATGAATCAGGTAATGATTGTAAGATCAAATCAATTTGAAGTTCTGCGTCCATAGTCATTCCGAGCTTCTCAAGCTCCTCAATGTCCTTAATCATCGCCAAGCAATGATTATTGACTGAGTGACCATCAGACATCTCGTCCTGAACATCGCCTTGACACCTCGTAACGAGCTTGTAGTACCGCTGGTTTAAAATATTTTAAGGTCTACTTTTGGTTTCGTTAATTCCGCAATTCGTTTCGGGGGCTGGAGGGTGATCGAATAATTCCTTGTTTCCTTCCAGGACACCGACGCGACCCGCGGGTATTTTTAGTTAATAGGGCTCGCGAAACGGAGAACGGCGGCGAAATCGGTTTTTGAATTCCGACGCCGAAATCTCCCGGATAAATTCCGGAAGGTAGCTAACGGTTGTTAGGTGGTTAACGCGTTTTTCAACAGACCGGACCCTGGTTCGCACACCGACTTGTACCCTTTTTAACTTGAACTGGGTTCATTCCCATTCCCCAACTTAACCGCTTCCGCCACCTTAATCACTCCCGCGTTTTCCCGTCGTACAACTCCCCACGAACCGCCCCAACTTCCCACCACTTCCCTACAACTTCCCACGAACCGCCCCAACTTCCCACCACTTCCCCAACTACCGGCCACTCCCCACAACTCCCCTTAACTCCCACTATGCGTACGAAACCCCAAAGGCAACGAAACCCACTTCCCCACCTTTCAGTTTCCCAACGCGAACCTTACCTTTCCCCAATCGATCGAGAGGAGAAGCAAGGCGGAGTGGTGAGGAGAAGGAAGATCGCCGGCATACCCTTCACCCAAGAACAGGACGATCATCCCCTAGATCAACCCTAGCCGACGAAACCCAGGTAAGCAGGGCTTAGGGTTCTTGATTTGGTCGTTTCTTGGTTCTCTTAGGAAAAAGGGAGGGAGTCGGCGCCATTACCGGAGCCACGCATGCGGGCGCGCCGCATGAGGGCGGCGCCGCTTGCATCCGCATGCGGGCGGCGCCGCATGCGGGTGGCGCCGCATGCGGGTGGGCACCGCATGCGGGCGCCGCCGCTTGCGGGCGGCTCCGCATGCGGGTGCGGGAGGCACCGCATGCGGGCTGCCGCATGCGGGCGCCGCCGCTTGCGGGCGGCTCCGCATGCGGGTGCGGGAGGCACCGCATGCGGTTGCGCATGCGGCTCCGCCGCTTGCGGGCGGCTCCGCATGCGGGTGCGGGCGGCACCGCATGCGGGCTGCCGCATGCGTGCAGGCCGCCGCTGGGGCGGCTCCGCATGCGGGTGCTTGCGGCACCGCATGCGGGCGTACCGAATGCGGGCGCCGCCGCTTGCGGGCGGCTCCGCATGCGGGTGCGGGCGACACCGCATGCGGACAGCGCCGCATGCGGGCGGCGCCGCATGCGGCGCCGCATGCGGGCGTGCCGCATGCGGCCGTCCCGCATGCGGACGGCGCCGCACGCAGTTTACGTACGCCCCCAGCCGTGCGGGGCCAGGCGCGTACGTGTACAATTGTGCGCAAGGTGGGGGGGCGCCGGGTGTTCTAGTCGTTATCTTACAGAGTCTTAATCACTGACTCCTGTATGACAGGTTCTTGTAGGTCCGGGCGGGCACCCGAGACGCGGGAGAACCTAGCATCGGTCAGGAGCGCGACACAAGGTGAGTTTACGGTCGAGGCTGAGTATTGTGTTGGTAATCCGAAAGGGACTTTTTATTGTTAATCGGTACTAACACTGACGGTTTCTATGATGTACTTTATTACCCCGTGTCTTGTTTACTTATGCTCGAGTTGCGCACGCGCACGCGACCCACCGCGGTCTGGCCACCGCAAAGGGTGCTCTTTCCGAAAGGCGGTCTTCGACCCGTGTTACCCCACGAGGTGACGTAGTGGGGGCCCCCGTAGGTGTGGGGTTTGAGGCAGCAAGGTGCGAGCGGTGCGACCTGTCGGGGTTGGTGCCCCCGAGGTCAGGTGTGTGCGACCCGTCGGGTTGGTGCCCGACGTGGTCAGTGTGGACCGCCGGGGTTGGTGCCCGATGAGGTCAGGTGTGCGACCCGCCGGATAGGTGCCCGACGCGGTCAGGTGTTACAGGTGTTCCGGGGTTACAGGTGTTACAGGTGGTACGGTGGTTGCGAGTTACCGTTACGAGTAGAGCGGTTGTTCCGGCTAGTCTTACTTTGTGGCTTGGTATTACTTTACTGCTTTAGTACTATTTTATGATAGTGTCGCTGACTACCCACTCTGTGACAGGTACCTCCAGGGGGTAGATGTAGGCGACGGTGAGGCCAGGTGGTAGCAGTCGGGCTGAGGGAGCCCTAGTATGCTGTTTCTTTACTTTCTCTGCATTTTTCATTCGGTATTGTAGGTTACTGTGTGGTTCTCGATACCCTTGTGGGGTCGTGTGGATGTTGAGTACTTTCATTCTGGTTATGCACTTCTGTTTCCTTTATTGTTCCCGTTTGGCCGTTTTCTAAACAAATCAACTAGAAAACAAAAGAAAAATGACTTCGAAAACTGTTTTCAAAAGTCTAGGGTCGGTGGGCCCCGTTTTCTAACCTTGTGGATTTATGCCGTTTTCCAATCGTTTTTTCAAAACCTAAGGCCGTGTGAGCCCTGTTTTCCAAAACGGTGAGTTTATATACGTTCAACCTGACTGGCCACGGTATTGTTTCGCCTTCATGCACCGTACTACTACTTCGAACTGTTGTGATTAAATGGAAAATGATTGCTTATGTTCGACTATTGTAACAGCCGCGACGCCGTGCATATACAGAGAGACTCTGCCCGATTTTTCGAGTAATCTGTATATGTGGCGGGTCTGGGCACGCGCCGGGGAAGGGGTTTTTTAAACAATAAAAATTGTAACGCACTTTACCGTACTTTGAAGTATCGTTTCCGCTAAAATGAAATCCCCGGGGCGTGACAGAGCGTTCACTTTGCTCATCATACAATCTTTAAGATGAAGCAAGATGTCAGCAGCACTCTCCATGTCGCACCTGCTGGCATTGCAACTCATTACTCATAGACGCAAGCATGTAGCATTTTACATTCATATCATCATCATTCCATTTATTTCTGCATCTTGCTGTTGAGTTGTTGATTTTCGGGCACTGCTGGAGCTGTCCGTGTCCAACACATAGGCTAATTTTCTCAGAATTGAGAACATTCTCAAATTTCCTCAGCCAATCGGTGAAATTCGGTCCAGTTAAGCGTTAGTATCAAGGTATTTTTTGACCAAGTGGGTTAAGGCGGAGCCTTTTTTTGGCAGATGGTTAAGATCTAATTAATTGTGTAACATTAATCATAATCCATTTTGATTAGGGTCTTTAAATCTAAACGTGCCTCCCACTAATTTTACGAATCTCCCACACGCCCCGGTGGAGAAACGAAAACTTTACTAAAAGTTTCTAGTGGGAATTGCGGTCCC
>CM055070.1:16026040-16065638 GCA_029204045.2 Tillandsia leiboldiana
TTATCTGTTAGTAGCATGTGGGTGTGATACTTTTGTGGGGTTGACTTGGATGTGGGGATTATTAAAAAAAACTCTGTGGATGAATGTTTGGTTTACTATCTGCTTGTTGGCCGTTTTCAAACAAAAAAGAAAAAGAAAGAAAACGTGCGAAAATGCTTTGAAAAATGCTGGTGTCGAGTGGGCACCGTTTTCAAAACCCTGTGGATTTAGGTTTCGAAATAGTTTGTAAAACTGGGTGCCGTGTGGGGACCATTTTCAAAACCCTGTGATTTATGGATTTCGAAATGACTTTATAAACTTGGTGTCGTGTGGACACCGCTTTCAAAAACCCTGCGGTTTTTATCTTTTCAAAAATAGTCGGCCTCTTTATCTTATGGAAAATGGTGTATGTGTTTTGACGATTGAATAGTGTGGTTAAAGGTAGGATGATATGGACTTTGTAGTCAGACGCCGTGCATCTACAAGGAGACTCTGCCCATTTGCAGAGTGAATTTGTATATGCGGCGAGTCTGGGCACTGTCACGCCCCGGGAGGTTTTAGTATAAGAGAAAAAATGTGTATTATATTTTTTTCTTTTTCTTCACACGTGAAGATCAACTCGCCCCCGGTGCATGACAGACCGCCACATATACAAATTCACTCTGCAATCGGACAGAGTCTCCTTTGTATATGCACGGCGTCCCTTTACAATATCAACCATCAACCATACAGTCGTCATCATACATAGTGCGGAAGAAATAATTACCTACGGTTTTGCAAACGGTGTCCACCCGACACCCAATTTTTAAAACAGTTACACATTCAAACAAGAGAGCGACGACATCGTTTTAAAGGATAAATCAGAGGTTTACAAATCTGTGCCCACACGGCACTCTGCTTTTGAAAACGTTTTCTCAATCACTTTTATGATGATAAAAACATGCCGGCCCAAAGATCACGAAAGTATGTCTGAACCGTATAGTGCATCCAATCCACAGTGCTAACAATAACTAATATGATCCACAGATGCAAATTAAGCTAAGAATAGTTAAGAAAGAGTTGAGATAATTCCAAAAACCAGGAGTGGAAAGCCTCCTACGACTACGGTCTCTCGAGTAGTCTCATCACCGTCCCGACTAATGTCCCTAGTCAAACCTGTCACGGAGTGGTAAGTCAGTGACAAACAAAGTAGATGTCTTACAATTAACGTTGAATTAAAAAAAACCGTTTATACCGAACCTTTTCGCTAAAAAACCCTGTTACAAAAATAAGCTGGGCCCCAACCCCAGAGTACTGTCGGAGAGACGGAAGTCTCCCCTCGTGCACAGTCACAATACCCCTCGATGTTTTTAACCCCTTCAGGTGCTAGTGCGCGGCCCTTAGCAGGCGTGAAGAGGTCCTCACCCCATACCGTGAGGCACACGGTCACTCGGACCACTTCTCCGGAAAAGTACACCCATGCGGAGGCCAATCGCCTGTGTACGTGCAACATCCAAAACCGAAATTGCCGTGTTCGGCGTGTGATAACCCCGCGACCGCAGCCGCCACAATTATTAATAAAAAGTATAAGCCCCGCGACCGCAGCCACCACAGTTATTAATAATAAATATTCATGCGAAGGTATAAAAGTCCATCTACTTTATTAACAAAATTAACGAGCCTTTTACGATGATATGGTGCACTACTGCACTCAGTTGCACTTTATAAGCAAGGGTACCCACTGGTTGCGAGCGGATCGGAGCACCCGGATCTTTCGCACACTCCCGTGCGTATTAGACCTAAGAAGGTCCATAAGTGTAACCAAAATCAGAACCACGCAATAACTCTACAAAACGAAAGCCCGACATTAACCGTCCGACGGAACTAAAGAAACCGTCAAACCCGTCGGTCGACGGATTTCCCCCCCGCGAAGCCCACCAAAACCATGCGGCGACCTCTGCGCGGCGCCTGTAAGAAAGGAAAGATATGCATAGCGGAAAAGAAAACGCAATTAAAAATTTTCTAAAAGAAAGATCACCTCATGTATGTGTTAGATCGAAAAAGGTAATGTAATATCTTATCAATTAGGATGTAATTTTTACCTTGCCGGGGTCGAGATCACCGCGAAGCCGACGATCGTTGGTAAAATTATTCGTCCTTGATAGCCGCGCACGCACCCGGCCTCTACTTGTGTTCAACACGGAATCACGCCCTTGATCGAAATAATCGATCGCCTTGATTCGCGATCTAATCACGAATTAACTCTCGCGTCGATGTAAGGAGGATGAATCAATCTTCTAATTGTGCTAGCAATCTTCCGAAGATCGAGAACAATGAATTAATTGTGGAGGACTTGAGAGAAGAGGATAAGGCTATGGTTTTCTTTTTCCTCCTTTTTTCTTGTGCAAAATATGCACATACGACATATATTTATATTGAGAAAACCCTAATCCTAATCCTAATCGAATCCTAACCGATGGATAATCCAGTATCCTTAATCGAATCCTAATCCGATTGGTAATCCATTATCCTTCGTGTGTACATTTACACATAAGTCCTCAAAATATTTACTAACGATTAGTAAATACACCATGCAACTTTGCACTTAAATACCTCTAATTTACAATAATTGCAAATTAGTCCTTTTACTAATAAATTAGTAAACTTTAGTATTGTGATTATAATTAATCCATTCTATAAACTTCTTTATCATCTCCTTAATATCGATCATGCGCGATTCCTTATGTGTGTGACCTAATAGGTTCAATTCTGTCTGGTAGTGAGATATGATGCGATCCCCATCGACATCATCATCGAAACTCCTTTTGATGGATCAAACACTTTCGATTCTTCCATCGTATAATAATTATATGCCTATAATTATTCTTATTGGTTCCCACAATCCACCAGTGACGCCTAGCAGCATATAGTGGCAATCCAGCCAGAAGTGAATATTGTACTGAACCTCAAGGTGCAGTTACCGTACAATACAATCCTTCTATCGCATAGTCCCAACTGAGTGGAGGTCATGGAATACTCGTCAAACCCCATCACCCGTTATATGACAAATTTGATAGGACACAAGCTCATATGGTTACTCTTGGAAACACCTTTCCATGAACCATATTACCCCGGCCGAGGATTTCTGAGCTTTTGCCTTACAAATAGCATAGGACTAATTATCTCTCTACCGAGAGCGATAGATCCCCTGTAAACAAAGACCCATTCCTAATATGAACCGACTGCAGCCAACATATACTACTAAGACCCGTGACTAGGATCAGAGTTTGCATAGTCAAACTACAGTAGCCTCATACTGAATGGCCGTGGTGTCGCAGGTCTAAGGACCAGTCGTACCACTGCAACATCGAATCAGTTACTGACGAAAGAGTAGACTTCATGTAACTATTCGTAATTGGTCACGCTCAGTGCCCTTGTTCTCTAACAACCACCTGCACGTTCGCTCCAGGTCCACACACTGATGACTTGAGACTCGTCATCCTAAAAGAGAGCGGCACATACATCAATCTTACCGGATCAATCATCGTCCCCATGATGATCCTTCGATTGAGAGCATTTATGACTTAATCACCAATAATATGTATCTCAAATTCTTAACTGTTAAGATATACATTATCATCTCATTAATTCAAAGGACGATTCATGGACACATTAAACATGAATGGCATAAGATGCCCAAATAATAATAAAGATCAAGTACAAAGATGTCCTATATAAAAAATGCGTTAGCCTGATATGCTTTTGGGGCATACAACTAACAATCTCCCACTTGCACTAAAGCCAATCAGTCATGTATCTAATACCCATCTTCTCAAGATGAGTCTCTAGTTTCTGCTGAGTCAAAGCCTTAGTTAGCGGGTCCGCCACATTATCTGCGGAGGCAACCTTCTGCACTTCAATATGTTTATCTTTGATGTACTCTCTGATCTTGTGATACGCCGCTCGGTATGTTTGGATTTCTGATGAGATCTCGGCTCCTTAGCTAATGCTATGGCGCCATTATTATCACAACATAGTGGCAGGGGATCCCTACTAGAGGGAACCACCCCAAGCTCAGTGATAAATTTCTTGATCCAAACAGCTTCCTTGGCAGCTTCAGATGCAGCGATGTACTCCGCCTCCATAGTAGAATCAGCAATCGTCTCTTGTTTAGAACTCTTCCAAACTATTGACCCACCATTGCAAATAAATAGATACCCAGACAAAGACTTTCTATCGTCTATATCAGACATAAAATCTGAATCTGTATAGCCATTAACTTTGAGTTCTCCACCTCCAAGAACCAAGAACATATCCTTTGTTCTTCTCAAGTACTTAAGGATATTCTTTACCGCTACCCAATGCTCTTCGCCTGGGTTCGACTGATATCGACTAGTGACGCTCACAGCCTGTGCTATATCAGGTCGAGTACATAGCATCGCATACATTAAACTCCCTATTGCGGAAGCATAAGGGATCCTGCTCATGCGACTTCTCTCTTCAGGTGTCTTAGGAGACATAGTCTTAGAGAGGTGAATTCCATGTCTTAGAGGTACCATACCCCTTTTGGAATTCTCCATGCTGAACCTTTTCAACACTTCATCTATGTACATAGCTTGCGATAAACCAAGCAACTTCTTAGGTCTATGCCTATAGACCTTTATCCCTAGGATATAAGATGCTTCTCCAAGGTCTTTAATAGAAAACTCTTTGGATAACCATAACTTCACCGATGTTAACATAGGAATGTCTTTCCCAATTAGGAGTATGTCATCCACGTACAATACGAGGAAAGTAACAGCACTCCCACTAAACATTTTATACACACACGGCTCTTCTTCATTTCTGATGAAATCGAACGATTCGACTGCATCATTGAAACGAGTGTTCCAACTCCGAGAAGCTTGCTTCAACCCATAAATGGATCGTTGAAGCTTGCACACTTTATGACTTCTATCTTTGGTAGTGAAACCCAAAGGCTGCTCCATATAGATTTCTTCTTCAAGATATCCATTCAGGAAAGCAGTTTTTACATCCATTTGCCAGATCTCATAGTCATAATGTGCAGCAATAGCAAGCAGAGTTCTGATGGATTTACGCATGGCTACAGGTGAAAAGGTATCCTGATAGTCAATGCCTTCGCGTTGACTATAACCTTTTGCTACCAGCCTAGCTTTATAGGTCTCTACCTTTCCATCAGAACCAATCTTTCTCTTGATGATCCATTTGCATCCAACGGGTACAATACCCTCCGGTGGATCAACCAAAGTCCAAACTTGATTGGAGTACATTGAGTCTATTTCAGACTTCATGGCTTCCAACCATTTTTCAGAGTCGATGTCTGATATCGTCTCGCTATAAGTCTTAGGATCATCTCTATGATCCTTGTCTCCTACTAGGAACATTTCCTCTATGTCCTCTATAAATAATCCCATGTATTTATCAGGAGGATGTGAGATTCTACTAGACTTGCGAGGTGGCAATGTAATCTCTGGTATCACAGAGTTATCAGGAAGGGCTCTTGGAATGCTCGGTTCTAAAGAGACTTTCTCCTCTAGTTCTATTTTTCTCCCACTGCCTCCTGCTAAAATAAATTCATTTTCAAGAAAGAAGGCATGTCGGCTCACAATCACATTGTGACTTTCTGGGAGATAAAAATGGTATCCAAGTGGTTCCTTGGGATAACCAATGAATCTTCCCTTGACTGATCTGCTTTCCAATTTGTCCGTCTTTAATTTCTTAATATAAGCCGGACACCCCCAAGTCTTAATGTGAGTAAAACTTGGCTTCCTACCGTGCCACATTTCATATGGTGTGGTGGGAACAGATTTGGAAGGTACTCTGTTTAAAATATAAATAGCCATAAGAAGTGCATAACCCCAAAGTGACATAGGTAAATCTGTAAAACTCATCATAGATCGAACCATATCTAATAAAGTTCGATTCCTCAGTTCAGACACCCCATTCAATTCTGGTGTTCCAGGAGGAGTCCATTGAGAGACAATACCATTATTCTTGAGGTAGGTTAAGAAATCCGTGCTAAGGTATTCCCCTCCTCGATCGGATCGAAGAGCCTTAATCGGTTTTTCCATTTGCTTTTCTACTTCTTGTCTAAACTCTTTAAACTTTTCAAAGACTTCAGACTTGTGTTTAATTAAATACACGTACCCATACCGTGAATAATCATCAGTAAAGGTAATAAAGTAGAGATAGCCGCCCCAAGCAAACACATCGAATGGGCCACATACATCAGTATGTATCAGGGCGAGTACTTCGGTAGCTCTCTGTCCTTGTCCAACAAAGGGAGACTTAGTCATTTTTCCTTGAAGACATGATTCACAAGCTGGGTATGGTTTAGGGAGTAAGGATCCTAAGATACCATCCTTAGCCAGCTTGTTAACCCTATCTTCTCCAATGTGACCAAGCCTCAGATGCCACAAGTATGTTTTGTTTACCTTCTCTCTAGGTTTTTAAAAACCAATAGTATTCTCATTCATGCCATTGTCAACTGTATTCATACTAACATCCATATGTAAGTAATAGAGATTGTCTATTAAAGAACCACAACCTATCAAATTATTTTTTAAATAAATTGAACAAATGTTTGATTCAAAAATAAACTTATAACCGTCCAAAACCAAACGTGAAACAGAAATAAGGTTTCTAGTCGCACTAGGAACATAAAGACAATCTCTAAGTTCTAAAACTACTCCTGTCGGTAGACATAAAGGATAAGTCCCTACAGCAACAGCAGCAACTCTTGCTCCGTTTCCAACGCGTAGGGTAATCTCTCCATCCCTAAGTCGTCTACTTTTCTTTAGCGCCTGCATTGAAATACACAAATGCGAGGTGCATCCCGAGTCAATGACCCATGTAAAAGTAGAACAAACCGATAAGCAAGTAGTTTCAATGATATGAATCTCGGACATACCTTCCAAAGTTTTATTCTTCACCTTGTCCTTCAGGCTAGCCAAATAGTCCGGGCAATTCCTCTTCCAGTGGCCATCCTTTTGACAGTGGAAGCAAGTTCCTTTGGCGGCCTTCTTTTTGGGATTTACCTTGACAGTGTCAGTTTTTGGCTTCTTTGCAGGCTTCTTCTTTTTTCATTTAGACTTTCTTTTGGAGGAAGCCCGTTCAACAGCCAAAACTGAGCCCTTATTGACTTTTAGCATTCCTTCAGCCGTGACCAACATATTCAACAGCTTGGCGAGAGTGCAAGTAATTTTATTCATTTGAAAATTTAAAATAAACTGAGAAAATGAATCAGGTAATGATTGTAAGATCAAATCAATTTGAAGTTCTGCGTCCATAGTCATTCCGAGCTTCTCAAGCTCCTCAATGTCCTTAATCATCGCCAAGCAATGATTATTGACTGAGTGACCATCAGACATCTTAGTCCTGAACAGTCGCCTTGACACCTCGTAACGAGCTTGTAGTAGCCGCTGGTTTAAAATATTTTAAGGGTCTACTTTTGGTTTCGTTAATTCCGCAATTCGTTTCGGGGGCTGGAGGGTGATCGAATAATTCCTTGTTTCCGGACAGACCGTCGCGACCCGCGGGTATTTTTAGTTAATAGGGCTCGCGAAACGGAGAACGGCGGCGAAATCGGTTTTGAATTCCGACGCCGAAATCTCCCGGAATAAATTCCGGAAGGTAGCTAACGGTTTAGGTGGTTAACGCGGTTTTTCAGACAGACCGGACCCTGGTTCGCACCCGACTTGTACCCGTTTTTAACTTGAACTGGGTTCATTCCCATTCCCCAACTTAACCGCTTCCGCCACCTTAATCACTCCCGCGTTTTCCCGTCGTACAACTCCCCACGAACCGCCCCCAACTTCCCACCACTTCCCTACAACTTCCCACGAACCGCCCCAACTTCCCACCACTTCCCCCAACTACCGGCCACTCCCCACAACTCCCCTTAACTCCCACTGCGTACGAAACCCCAAAGGCAACGAAAACCCACTTCCCCAACCTTTCAGTTTCCCAACCGAACCTTACCTTTCCCCAATCGATCGAGAGGAGAAGCAAGGCGGAGTGGGTGAGGAGAAGGAAGATCGCCGGCATACCCTTCACCCAAGAACAGGACGATCATCCCCTAGATCAACCCTAGCCGACGAAACCCAGGTAAGCAGGGCTTAGGGTTCTTGATTTGGTCGTTTCTTGGTTCTCTTAGGAAAAAGGGAGGGGAGTCGGCGCCATTACCGGAGCCACGCATGCGGGCGGCGCCGCATGAGGGCGGCGCCGCGTGCATCCGCATGCGGGCGGCGCCGCATGCGGGTGGCGCCGCATGCGGGTGGCACCGCATGCGGGCGCCGCCGCTTGCGGGCGGCTCCGCATGCGGGTGCGGGAGGCACCGCATGCGGGCTGCCGCATGCGGGCGCCGCCGCTTGCGGGCGGCTCCGCATGCGGGTGCGGGAGGCACCGCATGCGGGTTGCCGCATGCGGGCTCCGCCGCTTGCGGGCGGCTCCGCATGCGGGTGCGGGCGGCACCGCATGCGGGCTGCCGCATGCGGGCGCCGCCGCTTGCGGGCGGCTCCGCAGGCGGGTGCGGGCGGCACCGCATGCGGGCGGTACCGAATGCGGGCGCCGCCGCTTGCGGGCGGCTCCGCATGCGGGTGCGGGCGACACCGCATGCGGACAGCGCCGCATGCGGGCGGCGCCGCATGCGGGCGGCACCGCATGCGGGCGGTGCCGCATGCGGCCGTCACCGCATGCGGACGGCGCCGCACGCAGTTAGTACGCCGCCCAGCCGTGCGGGGCCAGGCGCGTACGTGTACAAATTGTGCGCAAGGTGGGGGGGCGCCGGGTGTTCTAGTCGTTAATCTTACAGAGTCTTAATCACTGACTCCTGTATGACAGGTTCTTGTAGGTCCGGGCGGGCACCCGAGACGCGGGAGAACCTAGCATCGGTCAGGAGCGCGACAACAAGGTGAGTTTACGGTCGAGGCTGAGTATTGTGTTGGTAATCCGAAAGGGACTTTTTATTGTTAATCGGTACTAACACTGACGGTTTCTATGATGTACTTTATTACCCCGTGTCTTGGTTACTTATGCTCGAGTTGCGACACGCGCACCCGCGGTCTGGCCACCGCAAAGGGTGCTCTTTTCCGGAAAGGCGGTCTTCGACCCGTGTTACCCCACGAGGTGACGTAGTGGGGGCCCCCGTAGGTGTGGGGTTTGAGGCAGCAAGGTGCGAGCGGTGCGACCTGTCGGGGTTGGTGCCCGACGAGGTCAGGTGTGCGACCCGTCGGGGTTGGTGCCCGACGTGGTCAGGTGTGCGACCCGCCGGGGTTGGTGCCCGATGAGGTCAGGTGTGCGACCCGCCGGGATAGGTGCCCGACGCGGTCAGGTGTTACAGGTGTTACCGGGGTTACAGGTGTTACAGGTGGTACGGGTGGTTGCGAGTTACCGTTACGAGTAGAGCGGTTGTTCCGGCTAGTCTTACTTTTGTGGCTTGGTATTACTTTACTGCTTTAGTACTATTTTTATGATAGTGTCGCTGACTACCCACTCTGTGACAGGTACCTCCAGGGGGTAGATGTAGGCGACGGTGAGGCCGAGGTGGTAGCAGTCGGGCTGAGGGAGCCCTAGTATGCTGTTTTCTTTACTTTCTCTGCATTTCATTCGGTATTGTAGGTTACTGTGTGGTTCTCGATACCCTTGTGGGGTCGTGTGGATGTTGAGTACTTTCATTCTGGTTATGCACTTCTGTTTCCTTTATTGTTCCCGTTTGGCCGTTTTCTAAACAAATCAACTAGAAAACAAAAGAAAAATGACTTCGAAAACTGTTTTCAAAAGTCTAGGGTCGGGTGGGCCCGTTTTCTAAACCTTGTGGATTTATGCCGTTTTCCAATCAGTTTTTCAAAACCTAAGGCCGTGTGAGCCTGTTTCCAAAACGGTGAGTTTATACGTTCAACCTGACTGGCCACGGGTATTGTTTCGCCTTCATGCACCGTACTACTTCGAACTGTTGTGATTAAATGGGAAAATGATTGCTTATGTTCGACTATTGTAACAGCCGCGACGCCGTGCATATACAGAGGAGACTCTGCCCGATTTTCGAGTAAATCTGTATATGTGGCGGGTCTGGGCACGCGCCGGGGAAGGAGGTTTTTAAACAATAAAAAAAATTGTACGCACTTTACGCGTACTTTGAAGTATCGTTTCCGCTAAAATGAAATCCCCGGGGCGTGACAGAGCTGTTCGACTTTGCTCATCATACAACTCTTTAAGATGAAGCAAGATGTCAGCAGCACTCTCCATGTGCTCATGCTGGCATTGCAACTCATTACTCATAGACGCAAGCATGTAGCATTTTACCTTCATATCATCATCAGTCCATTTATTTCTAGCATCTTTCTGTTGAGTTGTTGGATTTTCGGGCACTGCTGGAGCTTCCGTGTCCAACACATAGGCTAATTTCTCAGAATTGAGAACAATTCTCAAATTCCTCAGCCAATCGGTGAAATTCGGTCCAGTTAAGCGATTAGTATCAAGTATTTTGACAAGTGGGTTAGAGGCGGCCATTTTTTGCAGATGGTTAAGATTCTAATTAATTGTGTACTTAATCATAATCCATTTTGATTAGGGTCTTTAAATCTAAACGGTGCCTCCCACTAATTTTAGCGAATCTCCACACTCCCCGAGTGGAGAAAACGAAAACTTTACTAAAAGTTTCTAGTGGGAATTGCGGTCCCATCTATTTGCACACTACCTCATCCTGACAGATTCTTGGCAATGAGTAAAGAAATGAGTGAACAACTCTTGTTCAATGCTTCTCAAGCAAATCGCAATTTTATCTTTGGCCTCCAAAAATATAGGCCTCATCCTAAAAGATTCTTGGCCTTATCTTTTGGTTAAGTTAGACCCACCGTTCGTCATGCAAATAAAAAAGTCATTGAATCCTCATCCTGACAGATTCTTGGATTCAACCCCTTTCTTACCACATAGCATCTCATGCCAATAGAATGGTTGCTGCTCCCTAATGCAACTGACCCCCGTATCCGGGTGCATCAATCAACACTAAAGAGACGCCCACACCCTACAACGATGGAAGGCCACTAATGGGTTCATAACACCATTAACTTAATATTTTATTTAGGGAGATTTGTTATTTCATGTAATAACCGCGAGTTTACTTTTCCTTTTTGGGTCCCTTCATCGTTTTTACGGAAACCTTTTCCGACTAAGGGGTCCGGGGTGTGATTCTTTTTTTTTTCCTTCGTTCTTGGCAGACCGTCGGGGCTCGCGGGTAATTTTTTTGGATAATAAAGCTCGCGAAACGAAAACCGGCGGCGCGATCGGTTTTGGATTCCGACTCCGGAATCTCCCGGAATAAATTCCGGAAGATCGCTTAGCGGTTCGGGCGTTTTGCACGCTTTTCGAGGTAAATCAGGTTCGGACTCGATTTCTTTTATTTGGGGATTTAGGTCCCCCTTTATTTTTTCCCCGCCCCGCTTAGACCGTCCGGTTCAATTTTGTGTGCGAAGACTTAGGTTTTCCCTTTTTCCCACTCTGCTCGTCCCGCACAACGCAAGTTCCCCATCGGAGCGCGTGGGAGAAGAACCCCGTTTTCCTGCGAGACGGTACGGAACCAAGGAGAAGGAAAGGACGATCCCCCTCCCCACGGAACTTGGCAAGCGAGCGTGAGACGATCCCTCCCTTCCCAATCATCGTCGTCGAAACCGAGGTGAGACGGAGGTTTTCTTTTAGTTTCTTTTGGTTTCTTGATTATCCGGATCGGCAAGGGGATGGCACAGGCGACGGATTCTCCGGAATCCGCCGCATGTGCGAAGACCACCTCCCCTCCCCGGGTCGGCGTTCCCGTGACCCGCACGGGGCTAGGCTCACGCCCAGCCCCGCGTGCGGGGGGTGACCCGCACGGTGCGGGGGTGAGCCGCATGTGCGGGGGTGACCCGCACGGGGCTAGGCTCACGCCCAGCCCCGCGTGCGGGGGTGACCCGCACGGTGCGGGGGTGAGCCGCACGTGCGGGGGTGACCCGCACGGGGCCGGGCCCGCGCCCAGCCCTGCGTGCGGGGGTGACCCGCACGGGGCTAGGCTCACGCCCAGCCCCGCGTACGGGGGTGACCCGCACGGTGCGGGGGTGAGCCGCACGTGCGGGGGTGACCCGCACGGGGCCGGGCCTGCACCCAGCCCTGCGTGCGGGGGGGGTGACCCGCACGGGGCTGGGCACGCGTGCGGTCTCGCGCGCGGGCGGGGTGCCGCGAACCGGGTTAGACGGAGGGTCGGGTTCTCGTCTTCTTTAATTTCCTTAAAATCTTAGTGCCGATTTTCCCGTGCGGCAGGTGTGTGAGCCGGACGAGCGTGTCGGGACGCGAGGAAAGTCGAACCTTAACCGCTACAAGTAACAGGTGGGTTGTATTTACCTTGTCCTAGTCTCTAAATTCTATTGTATGGGGCGGGGTCCATTCTTAGTGTACTGGGGTTAAACGACGATGGGCGATAACTTATGCATGTTAGTGAGTTCCCTATAGCGTATTATTACCTTGTTTTTCGATTATGCACTTTACCGCATTACTTTTGTTATTCATATTATGATGCTGACATGATGGTGGTTACGGTTACTTGGCTCGAGGTTGCCACACGCGCACCCGCGGTTTGGCCACCGCAAAGGGTGCGCTTTTCCGGAAAAGTGGTCTCTGACCCGTGTATACCCACGAGGTGACGTAGTGGGGCCCCTTATTAGTGGTGGGGTTGAGGCGCCGAGGTGCGAGCGGTGCGACCCGTCGGTTTAGTTGTCCGACGTGGTCGGGTTTCTGCAGGTACGGTATGGGCCGTCGGTTTAGTTGTCCGACGTGTCCGGGTATTACAGGATACAGGTGTACAGGTTGCCCTTTCCTCCTTGGGGGGGGGGGGGGTGGTTGCTCCGGCTGTCTTCACGGTTCGTTTTATTATACTCTCCTGCTCTACTACTTTTACGTCACGGACTTCCCACTTTGTGACAGGGTTCAGACGGGGGGAGACATAGGCGGTGGCGAGGACGGGGCAGGAGCAGCTGGGTCGCTGGGGACCCCGGACTGTATTTCCTTTTCTTTCTAGCATTTCATTTACATTGTGGTTATGTGAGAGGTTCTCGATACCCTCGTGGGGTCGGCATGGATGTCGGTATGAGTTGTTATTAGTTATCCTCTTATGCATTACTCTCCTCTTTGAATGTTATTGGCCATTTGGAAAATGAAAAAAAAAGTAGAAGAAAAAGTAAAGATTGCGAAAACCGTTTTTAAAATAGAAGTGTCGTGTGGGCACTGGTTTCAAAACCCTGTGGATTTATGGATTTCAAAAAAAAAGGATTACAAAACTTGGTGTCGGGTGGGCACCGCTTTCAAAACCTTGTGGTTTTATGCTGATTTCGAAACTCGCTTTCAAAACATAAGCACCGGGTAGGCGCTCTTTATAAAACTGTGGATTTATCCTTTCCAAGTTGAACGGCCATATATTTTAGATAAGTTAGAATGCTGGTTGTATGTTAATAATTGTTCTGATTGAAAGGTTGCGTATGTTTGAACATGTACTGAATGCTACGCCGTGCACATACAGGGGAGACTCTGTCCGTTTGCAGAGTGACCCTGTATGTGTGGCGGGTCTGGGCATGCGCCGGGGGAGAGGGGTTTCGCTTTTACAACAAAAAATTTTTACACGTCAAATGTTGACTTTTCTATGAATCGTTTCCGCTAAAACAAAACCCCCGGGGCGTGACAGATTAAATGGTATCAGAGAATTCTTTCAATCACAACAGTTAATGCCGACATCCGTGGGAACACCTCACTGGCCTACACATAAATGAAATGGGTAGGGCATAGGATGGTAGAACGTGAGTGACCGAGGGGGGAGGGAAAATGTTGAGTCCTTTCTCTCACTTTTTGGTTGTTGTTAGTAGGGCAGCCTAAAGATGACTCTCGTGATTTGTGACAGACATGGCCCGTACTAGGTCATCGGCCGGGGACGCAGAGGCAGACGCGACGACGTCGACGGCCGCGGAGAACCAGCTCCTGCGGCAGCAATTGCGGGAGATGGCAGGGAATCTGGCCAACCTCACTGAGCACGTGCGTCAGTTGACGCAACAGCAGCAGGCCGCAACGGTGACGGTCACCCCGGTCCCCCCACAAGGGTTGACAGCACCGGCCGCGGCACCACCGACAGCACCACCGCCGGCGGCGGCTACGGGACCGGCGCCGGGGACAACCAGCAGGGTTACTCTGGAGGAGACTGTAGTCACACCTGCCCCTGCCGTGGCTGCCGCCGCCGCGAGGGAGGGGACGGTTGTGATGACTGAGCGGGATCGGGTGCGGGCCAACCTGAAAGACTTCAAGAAATACGACCCACCCACGTTCGAAGGGGACACGACCGATCCGTGGGTCGTCGAGAAATGGGTGGGGTCGATGGAGAAACTTTTCGAAGACCTACTCATGGAGGATGACGAGCGGGTTCCCCTAGCAGTCCACTGCTTGGAGGGGAACGCCCGCTTGTGGTGGAAGACGGTACGCCCCGATCCTGCTAAGGGTACCGCATTTCCGTCCTGGACAACCTTCAAGCAGGAGCTGTTCGGGGCCTTCTTCACCAACAGTGTAAAGAAGAAGCTGGAGGATGACTTGAACCACATCCAGCAGGGGAACCGGACGGTCATGGAGTACCAGCGGGAGTTCGTCCGACTAGCAAACTGCGTCCCGTTCGTCATAAGGGACGAGGCTCACAAGGCGCAACTTTTCGTGGATGGCCTGCGGAGCAATATCTTCGAGGTAGTACAAGCAGCTGAACTGCACACCTTCCAGAAAGTGGTCGACAGAGCCACTACGGTGGAACGTGGCTTTGCGGTCACCCGCGCCAGGAGGGAGAACTTGACGCGATTGGAGGACCGGAAGCGGCAACACCAGAACTCGGGGGGAGGCTCTTGGAGCGGGGGCGGGGCCCCCAAACGGTGGAGACCACAGGCGGGGTCCCGGAGCGCGCCAGCTGGAGGGCAGAGGCCGGGGAATAGGCCTTGTGTCATATGCGGGGGAGGGCACATTCCGGGAGAGTGCCCCCAAAGAGGCGACCACTGCTTCAGGTGCGGCAAGCGGGGGCACTTCCGCCGCAACTGCCCCTTAGGCGGGGGATCTGCGTCCTCTGCAGCTTCCACGCCCACGCCACAGCTCTCCGGGCGGGGGAAGGCTCCTATGACGTCGGCGTATAGACCCCCTGCACCACGGCCCGAGGAGGACAGGCGGCCACAACCAGGCGGGAGAGTCTTCTCAATGACCCGCCAGGAGGCAGATCCGCCGGAGGACACACTTGCAGGTGCTACTTCCGTTTCTAATTCCCGTGCAAGAACTCTTTTCGACACCGGAGCAACACACTCTTTTATTTCCCGTGACTTCGTGTTTTTGTATGGTCTCGAGGAGACACCCCTCCAATTTTCCTTGGTGGTACGAACGGCGGGAGGGACCTTGGAGGCGGTCAGCGTTGTGACCGCCTGCCCGATTAAGCTAGGGCGGCTGGCATGCCCTTGGGATCTGGTGGTAATCCCCCTGAAGGAGTACGACGTGGTACTGGGCATGAACTGGCTCACGAGGTACCAGGCACTCATCGATTGCGACAAGCGACAGTTGCGTTTACAAGAACCGGGTTTCCCTGACCATGTGTACATGATGGGCAAGAGCATCTCTTTCCCGGCGATTATCTCAGCGGCACGGGCCAGAAGACTGGTGGAGGGTGGTTGCGTGGCCTACTTAGCATCGGTGGATTTGGCTACCCGACCCCCGACGGCGCTCGCCGATATCCCAATAGTGAGGGACTTCCCCGACGTTTTTCCCACGGAACTGCCTGGGATGCCCCCTGAACGGGAGGTGGAGTTCCCCATCGAACTACTACCGGGCACGCAGCCTATTTCGAAGGCACCTTACCGAATGGCCTTCGCAGAACTAAAGGAGCTTAAAGCACAACTGGAAGACCTCTTGGATAAAGGGTTCATAAGACCGAGTGTGTCACCCTGGGGCGCACCGGTACTCTTTGTGCGGAAGAAAGACGGAAGCCTGCGTCTCTGCATCGATTACAGAGGAATAAACAAAGTCACAGTGAAAAATAAGTACCCCCTGCCCAGAATAGACGACCTCTTCGACCAGCTGAAAGGGGCGACGGTCTTCTCCAAGATCGATTTGCAATCAGGCTACCACCAACTCCGAGTTCGGGACAAAGACATTCCGAAGACCGCTTTCCGGACCCGGTATGGCCACTACGAGTTCACGGTCATGCCTTTCGGACTCACGAACGCCCCCGCAGTCTTCATGGACATGATGAACCGGATCTTCAGACCCTTCCTGGATCGGTTCGTGGTGGTTTTCATCGACGACATCCTGGTCTATTCCACTACCGACAAGGAACACGAGGGCCATTTGCAAGCAATCCTCCAAACTCTCAGGGAACAGGAGCTGTTCGCTAAACTCAAGAAGTGTGAGTTCTGGCTACGCGAAGTCGGCTTCCTAGGACATGTGATCTCGGCACAAGGGATAGCCGTGGATCCGAAGAAGGTGGAGTCCGTGGTCGACTGGCAGCCGCCGACGACGGTGACAGAGGTCCGCAGTTTCCTAGGACTGGCAGGATATTACAGGCGTTTCGTAGAGGGTTTCGCGAAGATCGCTACCCCATTGAGTCGGTTGACCAGAAAAGGGGAGAAGTTCATATGGACGGCCAAATGCCAGGAGAGTTTTGAGGAACTCAAAAGGAGGCTAACCAGGGCACCAATACTTGTGCTGCCGATACCCGGGGAAGATTACGAAGTGTACTGCGACGCATCCAGGATCGGTCTGGGTGGTGTTCTGATGCAACAGGGGAAAGTGATTGCCTACGCGTCCAGGCAACTGAAGGACTACGAGAAGAACTACCCGATACACGACTTGGAACTGGCCGCAGTAGTCTTCGTTTTAAAACTGTGGAGGCACTACCTCTTTGGAGTTCACTGTAACGTCTTCTCGGATCATCAAAGTCTTAAGTATATCTTTACCCAAAAAGAATTAAACTTGCGGCAGAGGCGGTGGCTGGAGTTGTTGAAGGACTACGACTTGACGATTCAATACCACCCCGGAAAGGCGAACGTGGTGGCGGACGCCTTGAGCAGGAAAGGGCGCCAAGACGGGGCGTCCAGGAGCGCGATAACGGAGCAAAACCATTTGATAGCGGAGTTCGCACGAATGCAGTTGGAAGTGGTGCCGACAGGCACGGTTAGGCAACTCCTAACCCTGGTGGTCAAACCAACGCTACTTGAGAAGATCCGGGAGAGGCAACAAACCGACCCACACTTGCAGCGCGTACGAGACAAGATCCCCCTGGAACAAGAGAGCGACTTTGCAGTGGAAGACGACGGCACCCTACGGTTCCGCAGACGGATCTGCGTGCCGGATTCGCCGGAGTTGAAGGAGGAAATTTTGAAAGAGGCACACCGGGCCCCTTATGCGGCACATCCAGGGGGCACGAAGATGTACAGGGACCTCAAACAGACCTACTGGTGGCCCAACTTGAAGGGGGACGTCACTCGACATGTAGCTCATTGTCTAGTGTGCCAACGGATAAAGGTCGAGCATCAGCGGCCAGCAGGGAAGCTACAACCTCTACCGGTACCAGAATGGAAGTGGGATCAAATCACCATGGACTTTGTCACGGGCTTCCCACGTTCACCACAGGGCCACGACGCAATTTGGGTCGTAGTCGACCGGTTAACGAAGTCAGCACACTTTCTGCCAATTCATACGACCTGGACCCGAGAACGGTTAGCCCAAGCTTATATCAGCGAGATCGTGAGATTACATGGAGTGCCGGCATCGATCACCTCGGACAGAGACACGCGCTTTGTCTCGAAATTTTGGCAGAGCCTTCAGCGGGCCATGGGAACCAAACTACAGTTCAGCACAGCCTTCCACCCTCAGACGGACGGACAGTCGGAGCGTGTGATACAAACCCTCGAAGACCTGCTTCGCGCCTGCGTACTAGATTGGGGGATCGGGTGGTCACGCTATCTACCTCTCGTGGAATTCGCCTACAACAACAGCTACCAGGCCAGCATCCAGATGGCGCCCTACGAGGCCTTATATGGGAGACGCTGCCGGTCCCCGATTTGTTGGGACGATCTGGGAGAACGGAAATTCTTGGGGCCCGATTTAGTGGAGGAAACGGAAGAGAAGGTTCGCCTCATCCGACAGCGCCTGCTGACCGCCCAGAGTCGCCAGAAGAGCTACGCGGACCAAAGGCGCCGCGACTTAGAATTCCAAGTAGGAGAGCACGTTTTCTTGCGGGTCTCGCCGTCCAGAGGAGTAAAGCGGTTCGGGCTGAGGGGCAAGCTGAGCCCACGGTTTGTGGGGCCATTTGAGATTTTGGAGCGGGTCGGCCCGGTTGCGTACCGCCTTGCCCTACCACCGAACCTCGACCGAGTCCACGACGTCTTCCACGTCTCGATGCTCCGGAAGTACCTCTCCGACCCCTCACACGTCCTGGATGCTTCTACACTCGAACTGAAGGAGGACCTAAGCTTCGAAGAAACCCCGGTAAGGATCCTGGCAAGGGAGACCAAGTCGTTGCGGAACCGAGCTATCCCCTACGTGAAGGTACACTGGAGCAACCACGAGGAGCGAGAAGCAACTTGGGAGCTGGAATCTAGAATGAGGGAGTACTACCCCGACCTTTTCACCACCACCCGGGTTTAAGTTTCGAGGACGAAACTCGTTTTTAGAGGTGAGTGGTGTAATAACCGCGAGTTTACTTTTCCTTTTTGGGTCCCTTCATCGTTTTTACGGAAACCTTTTCCGACTAAGGGGTCCGGGGTGTGATTCTTTTTTTTTTCCTTCGTTCTTGGCAGACCGTCGGGGCTCGCGGGTAATTTTTTTGGATAATAAAGCTCGCGAAACGAAAACCGGCGGCGCGATCGGTTTTGGATTCCGACTCCGGAATCTCCCGGAATAAATTCCGGAAGATCGCTTAGCGGTTCGGGCGTTTTGCACGCTTTTCGAGGTAAATCAGGTTCGGACTCGATTTCTTTTATTTGGGGATTTAGGTCCCCCTTTATTTTTTCCCCGCCCCGCTTAGACCGTCCGGTTCAATTTTGTGTGCGAAGACTTAGGTTTTCCCTTTTTCCCACTCTGCTCGTCCCGCACAACGCAAGTTCCCCATCGGAGCGCGTGGGAGAAGAACCCCGTTTTCCTGCGAGACGGTACGGAACCAAGGAGAAGGAAAGGACGATCCCCCTCCCCACGGAACTTGGCAAGCGAGCGTGAGACGATCCCTCCCTTCCCAATCATCGTCGTCGAAACCGAGGTGAGACGGAGGTTTTCTTTTAGTTTCTTTTGGTTTCTTGATTATCCGGATCGGCAAGGGGATGGCACAGGCGACGGATTCTCCGGAATCCGCCGCATGTGCGAAGACCACCTCCCCTCCCCGGGTCGGCGTTCCCGTGACCCGCACGGGGCTAGGCTCACGCCCAGCCCCGCGTGCGGGGGGTGACCCGCACGGTGCGGGGGTGAGCCGCATGTGCGGGGGTGACCCGCACGGGGCTAGGCTCACGCCCAGCCCCGCGTGCGGGGGTGACCCGCACGGTGCGGGGGTGAGCCGCACGTGCGGGGGTGACCCGCACGGGGCCGGGCCCGCGCCCAGCCCTGCGTGCGGGGGTGACCCGCACGGGGCTAGGCTCACGCCCAGCCCCGCGTACGGGGGTGACCCGCACGGTGCGGGGGTGAGCCGCACGTGCGGGGGTGACCCGCACGGGGCCGGGCCTGCACCCAGCCCTGCGTGCGGGGGGGGTGACCCGCACGGGGCTGGGCACGCGTGCGGTCTCGCGCGCGGGCGGGGTGCCGCGAACCGGGTTAGACGGAGGGTCGGGTTCTCGTCTTCTTTAATTTCCTTAAAATCTTAGTGCCGATTTTCCCGTGCGGCAGGTGTGTGAGCCGGACGAGCGTGTCGGGACGCGAGGAAAGTCGAACCTTAACCGCTACAAGTAACAGGTGGGTTGTATTTACCTTGTCCTAGTCTCTAAATTCTATTGTATGGGGCGGGGTCCATTCTTAGTGTACTGGGGTTAAACGACGATGGGCGATAACTTATGCATGTTAGTGAGTTCCCTATAGCGTATTATTACCTTGTTTTTCGATTATGCACTTTACCGCATTACTTTTGTTATTCATATTATGATGCTGACATGATGGTGGTTACGGTTACTTGGCTCGAGGTTGCCACACGCGCACCCGCGGTTTGGCCACCGCAAAGGGTGCGCTTTTCCGGAAAAGTGGTCTCTGACCCGTGTATACCCACGAGGTGACGTAGTGGGGCCCCTTATTAGTGGTGGGGTTGAGGCGCCGAGGTGCGAGCGGTACGACCCGTCGGTTTAGTTGTCCGACGTGGTCGGGTTTCTGCAGGTACGGTATGGGCCGTCGGTTTAGTTGTCCGACGTGTCCGGGTATTACAGGATACAGGTGTACAGGTTGCCCTTTCCTCCTTGGGGGGGGGGGGGTGGTTGCTCCGGCTGTCTTCACGGTTCGTTTTATTATACTCTCCTGCTCTACTACTTTTACGTCACTGACTTCCCACTTTGTGACAGGGTTCAGACGGGGGGAGACATAGGCGGTGGCGAGGACGGGGCAGGAGCAGCTGGGTCGCTGGGGACCCCGGACTGTATTTCCTTTTCTTTCTAGCATTTCATTTACATTGTGGTTATGTGAGAGGTTCTCGATACCCTCGTGGGGTCGGCATGGATGTCGGTATGAGTTGTTATTAGTTATCCTCTTATGCATTACTCTCCTCTTTGAATGTTATTGGCCATTTGGAAAATGAAAAAAAAAAGTAGAAGAAAAAGTAAAGATTGCGAAAACCGTTTTTAAAATAGAAGTGTCGTGTGGGCACTGGTTTCAAAACCCTGTGGATTTATGGATTTCAAAAAAAAAGGATTACAAAACTTGGTGTCGGGTGGGCACCGCTTTCAAAACCTTGTGGTTTTATGCTGATTTCGAAACTCGCTTTCAAAACATAAGCACCGGGTAGGCGCTCTTTATAAAACTGTGGATTTATCCTTTCCAAGTTGAACGGCCATATATTTTAGATAAGTTAGAATGCTGGTTGTATGTTAATAATTGTTCTGATTGAAAGGTTGCGTATGTTTGAACATGTACTGAATGCTACGCCGTGCACATACAGGGGAGACTCTGTCCGTTTGCAGAGTGACCCTGTATGTGTGGCGGGTCTGGGCATGCGCCGGGGGAGAGGGGTTTCGCTTTTACAACAAAAAATTTTTACACGTCAAATGTTGACTTTTCTATGAATCGTTTCCGCTAAAACAAAACCCCCGGGGCGTGACATTTCATTAGTTTTAATTCATTATAAATTTACATCTCATGCTAAACATCGCATCATATGCACACATATATCGCATATATATATGAAAAATAACTACCGGTGATGATCATGGATTTTAATTTGATTCGGGCCTGAGCCACCAGGCCGGAATCGGGTCAGAGGGTATTATACACAAAAACTTGCTCTGCATCTTGATCAGATTGGAGTAGATTAACTCTTGTCGGCTCCCTCGATCAATATTTGGTCCAAACTTGATCTGCACCGCATCAACTCTTGAATGGAACAAATCGTCATGGAACCTGAACTACCCCTTTACCCTTTAATTTTGCAACAATTACAATACAACCCATAATATTAATGAGACACGCAGGTCTCTAAATTACATAATTTAATTGGTGCACACAGGCACCCAAAATAAATCTAACACAGGGTCCTTATTAAATTACACCCATTCACATCATCACAAGGTTGCTATCCATGATCATCACCTCATACACATCACAGGCATATAATATAAAATAAAATTCTGTAATTCGATTTCTAATTAATTGGGTTTTGAATTAATTTTAAATTGTGATTTTGCACAAAACAGCCACATGGCCCGCATGACTACACCATGTAAAAATCCGTCATGCAAGGCAATGGCAATCTAATTAGCATTGCGGCGGCTTGCCCGCGTGCGCTAATTTAATTAGCATTGCGGCGCCTTGCCCGCATGCGCTAATTTAATTAACATTGCGTTGCCTTGCCCGCAAGTGTGCTAATTTAATTAGCATTGCGGCGCCTTGCCCGCAAGTGTGCTAATTAATTAGCATTGCGGCCTCTTGCCCGCAAGTGTGCTAATTAATCAGCATTGCGGCGCCTTGCCCGCAAGTGTGCTTATTAATTAGCATTGCGGCGCCTTGGCCGCAAGTGTGCTAATTTAATTAATGTTTCAAAACAATCAAAATAATATACTCAAAAACAATCTTCATTGTTTTGATTTTGATCGTTCCAGAAAACCCAATCAGCATCGAAAAAGATTAGATCTAAAACAAACGATGAGGGTGGCTCCGATACCACTGTAAGAAAAATACGGATATGCGCAGCGGAAGAAAGAAACGCAATTAAAATTTTTCTTAAAACAAGATCACCTCATGTTGTCACACCCCCGGGGGTTTTTGAGTCTATCAAAGCAGAAAATCGCGTGTATCCTTTTTTTTTCTTTTTAACAAGGTAATTTAAACCTCATCCCCGATGCGTGCCAGACCGCCACATACACAAATTCTCCCTGCCCACGGACAGAGTCTCCTTTGTATATGCACGGCGTCTCTTTTACCACAACATACATCAAACACCAACCATCAACCATACAATAGACATACATCATCAAGCGGAATATTAAAGCGGCATCAGTGTTTAGAAAGGATAAAGCCAGCGGTTGCAAAACCCGTGCCCACACGGCACTTCGTTTTGAGAAAACCTTTTCGAAGTCATTTGGTTTACCATGAAAACGTGACGCATAAGAAAACATCACCAAAAGAACCGAAATATAAAAGTACACCTCATCCACAGCGCTAAGTAATACATGTCCATGAATATTACGACCCACAAGCAAATTAACTAAATTAAGCGTAAGAGAAATGAGATAATAAAACCAAGTGTTCTGACTACGGCCCTCGCGACGCAGTCTCACCGCCCTCCCGGCTAACGCACCTCGTAACAACTGTCACGGAGTGGGTAATGTCAGTGACAAACAAAGTAGATGTCTATTAACAATAAGGAATAAGAAGCAAACCGAATACACCGGAACCATTTCGCTAAAACCCTGCACATATTAAGCTGGGCCCCGGCCCCAGATTTATCAATTAAATTGGGCACCAACCCCAGATTATTTGTCGGAGAGACTAAAGTCTCCCCTCGTGCGCAAACACCTCTTTGATGCATTTAACCCCTTCACGGTGCTGGTGTGCTATTCCGAGCGGGCGCGAAGGGGTCCTCACGGCTCCCACCCCTTTGTGAGGAACACGGGTCATAAGAGACCACTCTTCCGGAAAAGTACACCCATGCGGAGGCCAATCCGCCTGTGTACGTGCAGCATCCGAAAACGGATTTGCCGAGATCGGCGTGTCATGAGCACCGCGACCGTAGCCGTTTCAATTGTTAGATAAAAACACAATTATGCGAAAGGTTAAACTGTCCATCTACTTTGTTAGATAAATTAAGAGCATTTTAATGACGATAGATGCACTTACTGCACTGGTTGTGTTTACAGCAACCGTACCCACCTGGAATGAAGATATACGACTGCTCCCAAGACCCTCTTAAGCAATCGGAACTTCACGCGGCCTAACGAAACAACCAAAGGCACAAATTAGCACCTCACCCTAATCAGGTAACATCAGTGGTCCCAACCACTGTAACAATGAACCCACCAAAACCGAAATCACTGCACCTAGAGGATCGCGACGTCAATCAAAAACCCAACAAATCAAAACCGTCAAGTAACACCGCACACTTAGCTCAAACCGGTAACATCGAAGACTAACAACAACCGGACCGCGACTATTTCGTCGCGAACTCCGTCGGAACCCAAAACCGCTAACGGAAATCCAACAAAACTCAATCCTCAACCGGTAGCCCACTCGGGACGTCAATGGTTAAAACCAAGAAGGCCCCGACGGCGGAAATGATGAGAAAAGAGACCCGACGGCGCGCCCCCGACGATTTCGTCGAGGCGCGGAGCGTCGGCGAAATTAGCACCCGACATAATAAAACAGTGACCAAAAAGATCCCAAGTTGCCATGCCAAGAAAACCGCGGAGATTGTGATCCCAATGGCGAAGACGGCGCTCAAAACGGTGGAAAAACGGACCCAAACGGAGCCACCGAACTTTGGGCTGTCGGGTGGTGCACAGGGCAGGCGCGGACCGGGTTTACAGCGTCGGCGGCGGCGCGGAATGCGCCGGGTGCACGTAGGAAGCGTGCACAGCGCATTCTGGGCCGGGCCGGTGCACGACACGAGCGCGCACCGGGCTCACGGCCGCACGGGCCTGCGGCACACACCGGTTGCACGCTGTTGCTTGCACCGCGCCTGAGCGGGCCGGGCCGGCGCACGAAGGCGTGCGCCGGGTGCACGCTCTGGCCCGTGGACCGCGGGCTGAGAAACCCGTACGGGGTGAACAGTAATGCCCCTTTTTCGGTTTTCTTCTCCGTTTTCACTCCCGTGCGACTCCGGCGACGACCCCACGAACATGGTAACGACGGCGGCGGCCTCCCGTTTAACAGTGGCGGCGGCGGCCTCCCGTTAACCCACTATGTTCCAACGAAACATCCCCAAAAATTCCCGAATAAATACACGATAATTCTAATGACTAAACCAACGATCGACGAACAACCAAAACGTCGATCGGAGGTCCGATAACAAGAAACCGATTAAAAACCACCAATTAAAATCCGATAAAAATCCTCGATCACACCCGGTCAAGAACGAGAATAAAACATGGATCAAAACCCGACGAAAATCCGCGATCGATGTTCCGATTAAAATCACCTTACAAGGACACGATAAACCCCCGATTAATTTAACAACCGCAACGATGTTCACTAACCTTAATTTATCGGAATTAAAGAACCGATCTTGTTTCCTTTCGGCGTTGGAGACCAGGATCCGCTCCCCGTAGACGATAGTGTCTCGTTCTCCGATCTCCGGCACGTGAATCAGGGCGATCGGGTTCCTCCGCTTCCTCCTTCTTTTCCTCTTTTCTCCTCCGGTTAGGGTTCCGTCTTTTCTTTTCTTTTTCTCTTCTCACCGATTAGGGTTTTTATTTTTCTTTTCTTTTCTTTCCGATAATCGGGATCCCTTATATAGCTCGTATTAAATCTTTAATTAATTCCCTTTTTAATTAGTACGTAAGAGAATTCTATTTTCCCTCATGGATAATTAATTAACTAATTAATTATCCCCTACGAGATAACCCACCTTATCTCTAACGGGTGCAAGATATTTTGCACGGATTCCGATGCATGACTTAATCACCGTATCACTAGGAATTCCGTTCCGGGAGATCCCGATATCGGATTTCAGATCCGATCGCACCGTTGGCTTTCTTTTTCCGCTCTCTATCGCAGAAAAATACCCGCACCTCACAATGGCCAACTTTTAAGAATTGAATAATTTTATTTCACTTAAAGGCTTAAATGACTATATGTAAGTCAAAAATACCCCGAAAGGCCGGATCACTACACCACTCACACTTTATAAAAAGTTTCGTCCCGAAACTTAAATACAAACCCCACTAATCAATTCGGGAAAACATTCCCTCATCTTCAATTCTAGTTCCCAAGTCGCCTCGCGCTCTTCGTGGTTGCTCCACTGGACCTTTACATAGGGGATTGTTCGTTTGCGCAACTTCTTGTCCTCTCTTGCCAAAATCCGCACCGGCGTCTCCTCGACGCTTAAATCCTCTCGCAACTCGATGGTGGAGGCATCCAAGGCATGAGAGGGATCAGCTAGGTACTTCCGGAGCATGGAGACATGGAATACGTTATGGACTCGTTCGAGATTTGGCGGCAGGGCTAATCGGTACGCCACCGGTCCTACGCACTCTAGGATCTCGAACGGTCCTACGTACCTCGGGCTTAACTTTCCTTTTATGCCGAAGCGTCGTTTCCCCTTGGAGGGCGAAATTCGGAGTAACGCACGCTCACCCACCATGAACTCTAAGTCTCGGCGTCTGTTGTCCGCGTAGCTTTTCTGTCTGCTCTGGGCGGTCAGTAGTCTTTGTCTAATTAATCGCACCTTTGCTTCGGTCTCCTCCACCAAATCTGGGCCCAGAAACTTACGCTCACCCAAGTCGTCCCAGCATATTGGAGACCGACAGCGGCGCCCGTACAGGGCCTCGTATGGTGCCATCTGGATGCTGGCCTGGTAACTGTTATTGTAGGCAAATTCCACTAGGGGAAAACACCGTGCCCACCCTTCGCCCAGGTCCAAAACGCATGCCCGAAGCATGTCCTCCACAATTTGTATCACCCGCTCTGATTGTCCGTCGGTCTGCGGGTGAAAAGCCGTACTGAAGTGCAACTTGGTTCCCATTGCTGGCTGCAGGCTCTGCCAAAAGTTTGACACAAATCACATGTCCCTGTCCGACGTGATGGATGTCGGCACCCCATGCAACCTTACTACCTCGTTGATGTAGGTTTGTGCCAGTCGTTCCCGCGTCCACGTCGTGTGTATGGGAAGAAAGTGGGCCGATTTCGTCAGACGGTCCACAATCACCCATATTGCGTCGTGTCCCTGTGACGACCTCGGGAACCCGGTTACAAAATCCATGGTAATCATGTCCCATTTCCACTAGGGCACCGGTAAAGGTTACAATTTTCCTGCCGGACGCTGGTGCTCGGCCTTCACTCGTTGGCACACCAGGCAGTGCGCCACAAACCGAGTTACGTCTCCCTTCATTTTCGGCCACCAGAAGGTCTGCTTGACATCCTTGTACATCTTCGTTCCCCGGGGATGCGCTGCATATGGAGCAGTATGCGCCTCCCGCAGGATTTCCTCTTTGAGTTCCGGCAGATCCGGCACGCAGATTCATCCCCGAAATCGTATCGTGACGTCGGAGTTTACTGCGAAATCACCTTCTTGGTCGGCCGTTACTCTATTTCGCACCAGCTGGAGTTGGTCATCAGTCGACTGCCCCTCGAGAATTCTATCAAGCACGGTAGGTCTGACCACCAGTGTCAGAAGTTGTTCGACTGTACCCGCCGGTACTACTTCTAGTCTTAATCGCGAAAACTCCGCAATCAGACTATCTTGCTGGGTGATGGCACTTACCCCTGCCTTTTCGGCCTGCCCCTTACGGCTCAGGGCGTCGGCCACCACGTTTTCCTTTCCCGGGTGGTAGTGGATCGTTAAATCGTAATCCTTCAGTAGCTCGAGCCACCGTCTTTGTCGCAGATTTAACTCCTTTTGGGTGAAAAGGTACTTAAGACTTTTATGATCTGAGTACACATTGCAGTGTGCCCCATACAGGTAGTGTCTCCAAAGCTTGAGGACGAACACAACCGCTACGAGTTCCAAATCGTGCACGGGGTAGTTTCGCTCGTATTCTTTGAGCTGCCTTGACGCATAGGCTATAACCTTTCCCAGTTGCATGAGTACTCCACCCAGTCCGTTTCGCGATGCATCGCAGTACACTTCATAATCCTCCCCTGGTTCTGGCAGGGCGAGAATCGGAGCTCGTGTCACTATATCCTTGAGCTCCTCGAAGCTCCTCTGACATTTGTCCGTCCAGATGAACTTTTCCCCCTTTTTAGTCAAACGGTTTAAGGGGGTGGCTATCTTGGAGAAACCCTCCACGAAGCGCCGGTAATACCCGGCTAATCCTAGAAAGCTTCGAATCTCCGTCACCGTCGTCGGTTGGGACCAGTCCGTCACCGAATCTATCTTCTTCGGATCGACTGCGACCCCAGCCGCCGAGATTACGTGCCCCAAGAAGCCGACCTCACAGAGCCAAAACTCACACTTTTTGAGTTTGGCGTAGAGTTTCTGTTCCCGTAGGGTCTGGAGGACTGTGCGCAGATGTTCTTCATGTTCCTCGTCTGTACGGGAGTAGATGAGGATATCATCGATGAAGACCACCACGAATAAGTCCAGGAAGGGTTTGAATACCCTGTTCATCATGTCCATGAACACCGTCGGGGCATTTGTGAGCCCGAACGGCATTACTGTAAATTCGTAATGGCCATAGCGAGTTCGAAAAGCTGTTTTGGGGATGTCCTCCCCCTTGACCTGGACCTGATGATAGCCCGACTGCAGGTCAATCTTTGAAAACACCGTCGCCCCCTGTAGTTGGTCGAAGAGGTCGTCGATCCTTGGCAGGGGGTACTTGTTCTTAACGGTGACCTTATTTATCTCCCGGTAGTCGATGCACAACCGGAGACTTCCGTCCTTCTTCCTCACAAACAGGACGGGCGCGCCCCAGGGTGACGCGCTAGGCCTGATGAAGCCCTTATCCAAAAGGTCCTCCAACTGTGCCTTGAGTTCCTTCAACTCCGCGAAGGCCATCCTGTACGGTGCCTTGGTGATGGGTTTGGTGCCGGGAAGTAGTTCAATAGGGAAGTCGACTTCTCGTTCCGGCGGCGCTCCGGGGAGCTCTGCCGGAAACACGTCCGGAAATTCCCTTACAACGGGACCGCTGATCCTTATCTGGGGACCGGCCCTGAACTACCTATCGGCCCATTGGGTCCTCGGCTGCAAGGCATAGGGTGGAGCCTATTTATTCCTTGCCTGGCCCTTAACGGGCCCGAGTACACAAGGTTCTCCTATGCTTCGAAGCCCGCCCGCGCACATCGGCCGGGGGAGGCTTCGCCTAATACTTAAGGATTTTAGATCGAGGGAGGGAGAGAGAGAGTCTAACAGGGGTAGCAGGCTAAGGTGTAACCGGTGCTCCTAATCTAAGAGGGAAAAGAGAAACCAAATCTTACAAACTCCCTTTGATAGTCCATGACCGAGCGGTTCCCTTGTCTAATATTCTTCAGGTCGTCTTCCAATTGCCGCTTGACGCTATCGGAGAAGAAAGCGCCAAAAAGTTCCTCTCTAAAGGCCGACCATGTCGGTAGCGGGTCGTTTGTAGACGGATCCGGGCGTACCGTCTTCCACCAGATGCGTGCATTCCCTTCGAGGAAGTGGACGGCTAGTGGAACCCGCTCGTGTTCCTCCATCAGTAGGTCCTCGAAGAGTTTTTCCATGGTATCTACCCATTTCTCGACGACCCATGGATCGGTCGTCTCTCCCTCAAAAGTGGGAGGGTCATGCTTCTTGAACCTAGTCAAATTCGTCCTGACCCTTTCTCGCGTCGTTCGTTGCTCCGTGATCCCTCCTACAGCGGCGGACCCCCCGAGAGTAGGGGTCGTTCCTGCCTCCCCTGCTGTCGCTCCCATCACGGGCCCCGTGGTCGTCGGAGTAGGTACATCCCTTGGGGATGGGGGCTGTTCCGTCGTCGTGCCACCCGTCCCTTGCGGTCCCGTAGTGGGTGCGGTGGCTTCGGGCGGAGGGGTCGGATCGCGCTCGACTGGCGCGGTTGCCTGTAGCTGCGTCAGGTGACGAACCTGCTCCGTCAGCGTCGCTAATTGCCCGGCCATTTCCGGTAGTTGTCGTTGGAGGAGCTGGTTCTCTGTGGTGGCCGGGGTCACTCTGTCCGCGTCCGCATTCTCGGTGGACGATCTAGTCCGGGCCATCGTCCGCTATAGACAAAGTAACCATGTTAACCCTAAGGTTATAACCCTAACACCCTGTCTTACGATTACACCTACATTACGTTCCCCTTTTCCCCGTACTCTCACGTACTACGCACCTATACCTTGGTTATCTCATGTCTAATTTGCTTGTGGTACCCTACACTGTGGATGTGGATCACGTCTACTATGGTTATGGTTGTTTTTCTCTGATACCATTTAATCTGTCACGCCCCCGGGGTTTTTGAGTCTATCAAAGCGGAAAATCGCGTTTATCTTTTTTTTTTCTTCTTAACAAGGTAATTTAAACCTCATCCCCGGTGCGTGCCAGACCGCCACATACACAAATTCCCCCTGCCCACGGATAGAGTCTCCTTTGTATATGCACGGCGTCTCTTTTACCACAACATACATCAAACACCAACCATCAACCATACAATAGACATACATCATCAAGCGGAATATTAAAGCGGCATCAGTGTTTAGAAAGGATAAAGCCAGCGGTTGCAAAACCCGTGCCCACACGGCACTTCGTTTTGAGAAAACCTTTTCGAAGTCATTTGGTTTACCATGAAAACGTGCCGCATAAGAAAACATCACCAAAAGAACCGAAATATAAAAGTACACCTCATCCACAGCGCTAAGTAATACATGTCCACGAATATTACGACCCACAAGCAAATTAACTAAATTAAGCATAAGAGAAATGAGATAATAAACCAAGTGTTCTGACTACGGCCCTCGCGACGCAGTCTCACCGCCCTCCCGGCTAACGCACCTCGTAACACATGTCACGGAGTGGGTAATGTCAGTGACAAACAAAGTAGATGTCTATTAACAATAAGGAATAAGAAGCAAACCGAATACACCGGAACCATTTCGCTAAAACCCTGCACATATTAAGCTGGGCCCCGACCCCAGATTTATCAATTAAATTGGGCACCAACCCCGGATTATTTGTCGGAGAGACTAAAGTCTCCCCTCGTGCGCAAACACCTCTTTGATGCATTTAACCCCTTCACGGTACTGGTGTGCTATTCCCAGCGGGCGCGAAGGGGTCCTCATGGCTCCCACCCCTTTGTGAGGAACACGGGTCATAAGAGACCACTCTTCCGGAAAAGTACACCCATGCGGAGGCCAATCCGCATGTGTACGTGCAGCATCCGAAAACGGATTTTGCCGAGATCGGCGTGTCATGAGCACCGCGACCGTAGCCGTTTCAATGTTAGATAAAAACACAATTATGCGAAGGTTAACCTGTCCATCTACTTTGTTAGATAAATTAAGAGCATTTTAATGACGATAGATGCACTTACTGCACTGGTTGTGTGTACAGCAACCGTACCCACCTGGAATGAGATATACGACCACTCCCAAGACCCTCTTAAGCAATCGGAACTTCACGCGGCCTAACGGAACAACCAAAGCACAAATTAGCACCTCACCCTAATCAGGTAACATCAGTGGTCCCAACCACTGTAACCATGAACCACCAAAACCGAAATCACTGCACTAGAGGATCACGACGTCAATCAAAAACCCAACAAATCAAAACCGGTCAAGTAACACCGCACACTTAGCTCAAACCGGTAACATCGAAGACTAACAACAACCGGACCGCGACTATTTCGTCGCGAACTCCGTCGGAACCCAAAACCGCTAACGGAAATCCAACAAAACTCAATCCTCAACCGGTAGCCCATTCGGGACGTCAATGTTAAAACCAAGAAGGCCCGACGGCGGAAATGATGAGAAAAGAGACCCGACGGCGCGCCCCCGACGATTTCGTCGAGGCGCGGAGCGTCGGCGAAATTAGCACCCGACATAATAAAACAGTGACCAAAAGATCCCAAGTTGCCATGCCAAGAAAACCACGGAGATAGTGATCCCAACGGCGAAGTCGGGGCTCAAACCGGTGGAAAAACGAACCCCAACGGAGCCACCGAACTTTGGGCTGTCGGGTGGTGCACAGGGCAGGCGCGGACCGGGTTTACAGCATCGGCGGCTGTACGGAATGCGCCGGGTGCACGCAGGAAGCGTGCACCGCGCATTCTGGGCCGGGCCGGTGCATGACATGAGCGCGCACCGGCTCACGGCCGCACGGGCCTGCGGCCACACACACGGGTGCACGCTGTTGCGTGACCGCGCCTGAGCGGGCCGGGGCGGCGCACGAAGGCGTGCGCCGGGTCTGCGGCTTCCGCGCCATGGGGCGTGCGCCGGGGGGCCACGCTCTGGCCCGTGGACCGCGGGCTGAGAACCCGTACGGGGTGAACAGTAATGCCCTTTTTTGGTTTTCTTCTCCGTTTTCGCTCCCGTGCTACTCCGGCGAACGACCCCACGAACATGGTAACGACGGCGGCGGCCTCCCGTTTAACAACGGCGGCAGCGGCCTCCGTTAACCCACTAGTTCCAACGAACATTCCCAAAAATTCCCGAATAATACACGATAATTCTAATGACTAAACCACGATCGACGAACAACCAAAACGTCGATCGGAGGTCCGATAACAAGAAACCGATTAAAACCACCAATTAAAATCCGATAAAAATCCTCGATCACACCCGGTCAAGAACGAGAATAAAACATGGATCCAAAACCCGACGAAACTCCGCGATCGATGTTCCGATTAAAATCACCTTACAAGGACACGATAAACCCCGATTAATTTAACAACCGCAACGATGTCACCAACCTTAATTTATCGGAATTAAAGAACCGATCTTGTTTCCTTTCGGCGTTGGAGACCAGGATCCGCTCCCGTAGACGATGGCGTCTCGTTCTCCGATCTCCGGCACGTGAATCAGGGCGATCGGGTTCCTCGCTTCCTCCTTCTTTTCCTCTTTTCTCCTCCGGTTAGGGTTCGTCTTTCTTTTCTTTGTCTCTTCTCACCGATTAGGATTTTTATTTTTTCTTTTCTTTTCTTTCCGATAATCGGGAATCCCCTTATATAGCTCTGTATTAAATCTTTAATTAATTTCCCCTTTTAATTAGTACGTAAGAGAATTCTATTTTTCCTCATGGATAATTAATTAACTAATTAATTATCCCCTACGAGATAACCCACCTATCTCTAACGAGTGCAAGATATTTTGCACGGATTTCGATGCATGACTTAATCACCGTATCACTAGGAATTCCGTTCCGGGAGATCCCGATATCGGATTTCAGATCCGATCGCACCGTTGGCTTTCTTTTTCCGCGCTCTATCGCAAAAAAATACCGCACCTCACAATGGCCAACTTTTAAGAATTGAATAATTTTATTTCACTTAAGGCTTAAATGACTATATGTAAGTCAAAAATACCCCGAAAGGCCGGATCACTACACATGTATTGTTTTAGATCGTAAAAAGGTAATCTAATTGATCTTATCAATTAGGATTTAATTTTTACCTTGCGCAGGTCGAGATCACCGCGAAGCCGACGATCGTTGGTAAAAATTGTTCATCCTTGATAGCCGCGCACGCACCGGCCTCTACTTGTGTCACACGGAATCACGCCCTTGATCGAAATAATCGATCGCCTTGATTCGCGATCTAAACACGAATTAACTCTCGCGTCGATGTAAGGAGGATGAATCAATCTTCTAATTGTGCTAGCAATCTTCCGAAGATCGAGAACAATGAATTAATTGTGGAGGACTTGAGGAAGATGATAGGCGGCTAGGGTTTTCTTTTTCTCCTTTTTTCTCTTGTGCAAAATATGTCACATACGACATATATTTATATTGAGAAAACCCTAATCTAATCCTAATCGAATCCTAATCCGATTGGATAATCCATTATCCTTAATCGAATCCTAATCCGATTGGATAATCCATTATCCTTCGTGTGTAACATTTACACATAAGTCCTCAAAATATTTACTAACGATTAGTAAATACACCATGCAACTTTTGCACTTAAATACCTCTAATTTACAATAATTGCAAATTAGTCCTTTTACTAATAAATTAGTAAACTTTAGTATTGTGATTATAATTAATCCATTCTATAAACTTCTTTATCATCTCCTTAATATCGATCATGCGCGATTCCTTATGTGTGTGACCTAATAGGTTCAATTCTGTCTGGTAGTGAGATATGATGCGATCCCCATCGACATCATCATCGAAACTCCTTTGATGGATCAAACACTTTCGATTCTTCCATCGTATAATAATTATATGCCTATAATATTCTTATTGGTTCCCACAATCCATCAGTGACGCCTAGCAGCATATAGTGGCAATCCAGTCAGAAGTGAATATTGGACTGAACCTCAAGGTGCAGTTACCGTACAATACAATCCTTCTATCGCATAGTCCCAACTGAGTGGAGGTCATGGAATACTCGTCAAACCCCATCACCCGTATATGACAAATTTGATAGGACACAAGCTCATATGGTTACTCTTGGAAACACCTTTCCATGAACCATATTACCCCGGCGAGGATTTCTGAGCTTTGCCTTACAAATAGCATAGGACTAATTATCTCTCTACCGAGAGGGATAGATCCCCTGTAAACAAACACCCATTCCTAATATGAACCGACTGCAGCCAACATATACTACTAAGACCCGTGACTAGGATCAGAGTTTGCATAGTCAAACTACAGTAGCCTCATACTGAATGGCCGTGGTGTCGCAGGTCTAAGGATCAGTTGTACCACTGCAACATCGAATCAGTTACTGACGAAAGAGTAGACATCATGTAACTATTCGTAATTGGTCACGCTCAGTGCCCTTGTTCTCTAACAACCACCAGCACGTTCGCTCCAGTGTCCACACACTGATGACTTGAGACTCGTCATCCTAAAAGAGAGCGGCACATACATCAATCTCACCGGATCAATCATCGTCCATATGATGATCCTCCGATTGAGAGCATTTATGACTTAATCACCAATAATATGTATCTCAAATTCTTAACTGTTAAGAATATACATTATCATCTCATTAATCAAAGGACGATTCATGGACACATTAAACATGAATGGCATAAGATGCCCAAATATAATAAAGATCAAGTACAAATATGTCCTATATAAAAATGTGTTACCCTGATATGCTTTTGGGGCATACAACTAACAGCGCCCGCGCGAGTGTAATCCGCGCGGTGCCCGCATGGTGCTCGCGCGGGTGCGGTTGCCCGCGCGGCGCCCATGCGGGTGCGGTGCCCGCGCGGTGCCCGCATGGTGCCCGCGGGGTGCGGTGCCCGCGCGGCGCCCATGCGGGTGCGGTGCCCGCATGGTGCCCGTGCGGGTGCGGTGCCCGCGCGGCGCCCATGCGGGTGCGGTGCCCGCGCGGCGCCCATGCGGGTACGGTTCCCGCGCGGTGCCCGCATGGTGCCCGCGCGGGTGCGGTGCCCGCATGGTGCCCGCGCGGGTGCGGTGCCCGCATGGTGCCCGCGCGGGTGCGGTGCCCGTGCGGCGCCCATGCGGGTGCGGTGCCCGCGCGGGTGTGATCCGCGGCGCCCATGCGGGTGCGGTGCCCGCGCGGTGCCCGCATGGTGCCCGCGCGGGTGCGGTGCCCGCGCGGGCCCATGCGGGTGCGGTGCCCACGCGGTGCCCGCATGGTGCCCGCGCGGTGTGATCCGCGCGGCGCCCATGCGGGTGCGTTGCCCGCGCGGGTGCGGTCCGCGCGGAGCCCGCGCGGCTCCCATTGTTGCCGCCCGCGCGATGCCCTAGCGGCATCGCGCGTCTCCGCCGCCCGTGCCGTGTCCTAACTTGCGCAACGACGGCGGCGGTGACGGATACGACGATGACGACCGAAACCCTAAACAAGAACTTAAAAGAAGACCCCGAAAAACCACAACGAGGATTGCACTCTCCGAATTAATCCACGGGGGAGACGTCCGGTCGCGCTCTTGTCTCCGGTTCGTTGTTCGGGGTGATCGGACTCCTTCGTTTCCTCCCTTTTCTCCTTTCTTTCCTTCGGCTAGGGTTCCGTCTTTTTTCCTTTCTTTCTCTTTCGCGTTCTTTCTTTTTGGCCAGGGTTTCTCTTTTTTTTTTTTTTTTTTTCTTTATACGTATTAATTTATCCCCTTTTAAATCCTAGTCGCCGATTAATTAATTTCCCCATTTTAATTAATCATAGTAGATAAAAACCCCAAATTTAATTGTACGTAACGATTAATTAATTTCCGTAATTAATTAATCACAGGAATATCCAGATTCCCCTAACAAACTTGCCAGATATTTTACGCGGATTCCGATGCACGACTTAAGTCATCGCGATCTTAAAAACCCCATTCCGGGAGAACCGTACATCGGATTCCCGATCCGATCGCGCCATCGGTCTTCGTTTTCCGGGCCCTTCGACGGAAAAATACCCGCACCACACACCGACCGAGTTTCAAATGTTAAATAATTTTATTCACTTAAGGGCATAAATAAGTAACATGTGAGTCACAATCAGTCGTAAAAGCCGAATCTCTATAGGCACGCACCGGGGAAGATTGATTTCAAAAAAAATATATATGCCAAATTTGAGAGCTAAACGGTGACGTTTCTTCCGCGTGTTTTAAACCCCGGGGCGTGACAAATTAAGATGGTATCAGAGCAAAACAACTTTAACCACAGTAGTCGATGTCCAACATCCACATAAGCACATTACCACTAGCTACTAACTAATGAAATGATCAGGGTATAGGTGCGTAGAGATGCGAGAGTGCGGATTGTTATGTTTTGTTTCTCGGTTTAACTCGGGTTGATTTGGAGTTGGGTCGAGGCCAGCTGCCACCGGGTTCGTGGAGGTTGCCGGGAAGCGATGGATTAAGCAACCGGCACAGGACGCGATAGGACTGCCGACGGTGATCATGCACCGGTGCGGCTGTTAACACAACAGATCGTTGTGTCGGCTTTTGTCTTCCAAACCCCTTCCTCTGCCGACGCCTGGTCGTCGTTAGTAATGGTAACTAGTGGTAGTGTAATCCGCCGGTGGTTGTTAGTCTGTCAGCTGCTGTGTCGGACATGGTAACCGGGCGGCTCTTGTCTAAGGTTGTACCTTTTTGGTCTTCCGGTTTTAGGTTACAACGGATTGTCGGCCGAACCTTTTTCATCTTGGCCAAGGTATGCGCGGGAATGAGGATTCTTTCCCTACGGCTGTTACCCACAGTTCAACTGTTGCGGTGAATACTGCGACGGTTGTAGAAATCTTCCTGGTAGGGTTTGGGGTGCCCCTTTAGGGTAAAAAGGAGACCACCGGGACTAGTAAACCTTGTTCGTTTGGGTTCATTTTTGTTTAGAGGGGCCATGCCTCGTTTCGCACAAGTGTGCGTAAGTGGCGACTTTTTATTGGGTGTTTAGCTTTTCGACGCTGGGTGGTGCCGATTAGCTCCTTTTAAGGGGGTTGTGGTGGTGTAGCTCTGAGTTGAGTTCTCACGTTCGGCGCAAGAAGGTCGGTTAGGTCGTCTCACTAATGGGTAGTCTACTGTATCCGGAGGCCATTGTCTTAGCAGACCTAGAGCTCAGAGTCCTCTCGGTTGGGAGGGTGACTGTTTGGTCTGAGTGGTTGCTGTTGGTTTTTATATATTAAGGATCCACGAGGATCTAAATAGGTACTATCAAACAACTAGAGGGGGGGGTGAATAGGTGTAATACTTATAAAACCATCTCAGTGCAAAATAAAAACCAATGCGGAAAATAAAAATAGCACACCGAGATATACGTGGAAACTCCAATCCAGGAGAAAAACCACGGGACCAACACGCAATAACAATCCACTAAGAATAGAAGAATAACAAGGTGATTACCGACTCCACGGACTCCAACCCCTCCTTCAACTTCTTCGGATCTTGCGCTCACCGATTGCACGTCCACTGCACACGTTCGAATCCATGAACGCCACTCGAATCCACGAGCACATGTTTCGAATCCACAAAACGCCTTCAACACATCGAATCCACGATGCTACGTCGAATCCACGACGCAAACTTGTTAAAAGCTTCGATGGTGATCCTTTGCTTAGATTATCATTGAAGAACCATGGGTGGAATCTCTAAGCAAAGACTAGATCAATTCGACAAAAGATATGTCTTGGAAGAACCGTCGAATTGACCTAAAAGAGGCTAAAGAGAAGAACGATAAAAACCTAGCCTCTAGGGTTGCTCTCAAGTATTTTCTTAATTAATCGGTAGTTCTTGAGAAACCCTAAGTGTCTATTTATAGGTTAGAAACCTTTGGAAAGAGATAAGCATCAAAAACTGACTTAACAGAATTTTTTCCGCACGACGGTCCGGACTGGATTGGCTCGTTCCGGACTGTCGTTGTTTTTCAGAAATTCCTGAAAAAACAAGGTTCGGGGTCCTGGACAGAATTTTCTGTTCCGGACTGGATTTCCTGAAAAAACAGTAGGTTCGGGGTCCTGAACAGAATTTTCTGTTCCTGAATGGATTTCCTGAAAAAGACAGTTTTTGATTTTTATGCAATGAAAACTTATCCAAGTGTTTCTAAACTACTCAAATGTATTCGGATCACCAAAATTATTTAGTTAAACGTACCTGATCAATCCGAATCCATTTTCTTTAAGATTGATGTATATGATCCACAATTCTTCAACTTCAATCTTCAAGACTCAAAACACTGAGTGTCAACTTGAGCTCTTGTTGAATCTTCTCTGAGTCTTCAATTGCTGGTTGACGATTTGATCACTTCAAGACTCCGACTCAACTCACGAAATATGCCAACACAAAAAGCCGTAACAATCTCCCCCTTTGGCAATTTCGTGACAAAACCCAAAAAAAAAAACATAAAACGCTCAAGACACTCATCTTAAACCAAAAAAATCGAAACTCAATGTCATCACCAAAACATTGACTTTCTTTGCGTGAAAGATCCAATAAACAAAAATTACATTTGAACCAGTCTTAGAACAAACCCTATGACTTAGGACTTGGAGTCTTAAAGTGATGTAGATCCTGCAAAATAAAACTCCAAACAAATCAAAAGTCAGTTGTCAGAAATTAAAGTTATATCCTACATTTGATTCGTCCTTTTGGTTCTTTTTGTTTTTCGGCTCCTTTTCATCATCTCCCCCTATCTCGATGATCTCATCTCCGTCTCTCCCTATCTCGATGATCTCATCTCCCCCATTTCTCTTCTCCCCCTTTTTATCACAAATTGTCAACAATGAACATACTAGACAAAGAAAATCATAACAGCATTAGTTCATAGAGAAAGAGAGATAAAAGTTCAGTTCCGTTATATAACAAAAATGCAGATTGCGTACTGGTAGTCGAAAGCAAAATCAAATAATTTCTTGAAACAAATCCAGATTTTGAAATTTGAATTACCGATTTGTATTCCCTCAAGGAAACAATTTAAGTGCTTGAAAATAATATGGGATCACATATGTCATTCAATCCAATAAATTTTATAAAAATTAAAAATATTTACTCCGAAATCATGAAAAAACAAAGATAAAACATTATAAACCGTTTTTCATATTATATACGTCAACACAAGTCATCAAAAATAATCTAGAGATCCAAACTCTATCAGATGTAACGGATTTACAAAGATGACTTACAGAGATTTCCAGATGACATCAATTTGATTTCTACCCTTTCAAATTTGAGATGAACACTAAATATCTAAGGTGGCTCTTTGAGCATCTTTCAACTATCCAACCTTATACCACCAGAGATTGTTAAAAATATAAGAACTTTGAAAATGAATCTCCAAATGCTTCATCTAAAGATTTTTTCCAAAAAAAAAAAAAAAAAAAAAAAAATACTATCAAGCATCCATAACATCTGTGGTAGCTTCACACACAAACCGGAACGACCGGGGTGGCAGCTCCTTCCATCATGTGGTAGTAGTTTTCACACTCCTTTAGGCATGTAACTCTTTCCACATCTTTGCACTCATTTATTACCCCGAACAAAAATGTAATCTCGTATTTGTGTAAGGAATTTGTTTGGCGCATGTAAGACCTGGCTTCTTTTCCGTGACCCTCCAGTTATCCCTTTCTTACGACTGTACGCCTGGGGGCAACTTTTGGTGGCTTTTCCGGAAAGTCGTCGGGACTTGCGGACATTTTTAGGTGGAAGGGCCGCGAAACGGAGAAACGGGGACGCGATCCGGTTGCGGAATTCCGACTCCCGGTTCTCCCAG
>CM055070.1:16065738-16225464 GCA_029204045.2 Tillandsia leiboldiana
AACATCGACTCCCGAAGATACGAAAGTACTTGATATCCGGTTTTCTACTAAACCACAGCTCATATGGTGTATCAAGGTTCCTGGGCGCAAATACACTCTGTTATGACATAGACAGCGGTGTTCACAGCTTCAGCCCAAAAATGTAGCGGTAATTCCGGCTATGAGCATCACACCGCGCCATCTCTTGAACAACCCTGTTTTTTGCGCTCAACAACACCATTCTGCTGAGGTGTATAGGTGCCGAGATTCATGTTTAATGCCATTTGAAGTACAAAAGTCAATGAATTTTGAATTTATGAATTCTCCACCCCTATCACTTCTAACACGAATGATCTTTTCATTCTTTTCAATCATAATACGATGGCAAATCTCATGAAAAGAGTCAAACGTATCAGCTTTCTCTCTCAAAAATGCTACCCAAGAAAACCGAGAGAAATCATCAACCATAAAAAGATGTACCATTTACTCCCCAAGATGGTTGACGGGTCGGCCCCATTAAGTCCATGTGCAAAATTCCAAGGGCCGTTTGTACCAACGTGGTTTCAGTTCTTGTGTGCAGTCTAGACTGTTTCCCTTTTGGCAACCACCACACACAACAATTTTGTTAAATAAAAGCTTTGGAATCCCCTTGACCACGTCCTTGTTTGAAATTCTAGTAAGTTCCTTAAAATTTAAGTGACCTAGCCTTTCATGCCAAAGAGTTTCAATTATTCACAAGCGCTAGAGGTGGTACAATTTTTCGAGAAAATTTATTAGGAACACATAACAATTGTTTTCAGATCTAACCCCTTTTAGAAAGAAGACATGGTCCTTATCAGTTTACAACGCATTCAACCGATGAAAAGTTAACTGAAAAAAACCATTGTCGCAAAAGTTGACTTATGCTTATGAGGTTAGTCTTAAGGCCATCAACAAATAAGACGTTTTTCAAAAATCGGGCCATCTGGAATAGCTACCGTCCCTTTTCCAACAATTTTGGAAGAACGACCGTCTCCGAAAACACGTGTCCTCCGGAGATTTTCTCAAGATTTTGAAAACTATTTTTGTCACCGGTCATGTGACGGGAACACCCGCTATCCAGATATCAAGACGAGCTATCATATGCATTGCAAGGAAATATTGGAAACAAGACAAGGGAAAATTTCACCTTTGCGCACCCAACCTTTTTGGAATGCGTCTGTAATGGTCGTGAAGTTTTGTGCCTAGGTGAAAGCGTCTTGTTAAAACGATTGTTGCTCCTTGATGAAGTCGTCTTGTGCGGTGAACTACCAAGTCTCTTTCATTTGAAAAGTTTTTGCTTTGATTTCCGGAAAGGAGCCTTTTTGGTAGTTGATGCAAGAGGCTGCTTGAGATGAGCGTTCGACTCCCGTCTTGCAATATCTTCTTATGTGCCCTGAAACACCACAACGAAAACATACCTTAGACTCTTGACGATCCCAAGAGGATGAAGTAGGTTTGTTGTCGTTGTTTGTCTTGAATTCCGGTGTCGGAGGAGGAGATACCGACTGAGGCACAAAAACTGTCTCACTCGAACTTGGACTGTTTCCAGTTTGAGTGTATCCGAGGCCGAACCTATTTGATTGACCAAGACCAAGAAGTCTATCCAACTTACTCCTTCCTGAAGAGATCGCTGTAAGTCATTCTTGAGTTGGAAAATGGTCTTTGTCATTTCCAGGTTATCCTGTCGAGCCTCGTTGTAGAGCTTTGAGAAGTGATTCGCGTTATCCACCAGATTGTATGTTCCTTCTCAAGTTGCTCATTGGACTCTTGAGGGAAGCATTTTCTTTTATCAGGTTTTCCCTTTCCACTTCAAGAGCGTTTGAGAGAGAAGTTGCTCTTTTTGCTTCTTCTTCGAGATCATGCACTCTCCCTCTCAAACTCTTGTTTTGCTTAGCCACTTTCTTTGAATCCCTCAAAAGTCTGTGGTAGGCTAGAGCAAAATCTTCACCTTCCGAATCATCCGATTCGTTGTCCGTTGCGTTCTTTTCAACAGTGGAGTGGGACAACGACTCAGATGTATTTGCCATAAAGCACATGAATGGTGAAGATGTGGACGCGTGGAATGCGGTGGAGCTCTTTTCTTCATCCACTCGAAGACGACTCATTTGACGTTGAGTTGTCATCCCAAGTGACGACTTGCATCGCCTTCTTCTTTGCCGGATACTTGTTAGGACACTCCGTTGCAATGTGGCCGTAGCCTCGACATTTGAAGCATTGCAGTTGTCCTTCTGAACTTTTCTTCATCCTTTGAGAAGTTCTCCTGCTTTCTTGACTTGTGACTCGGAGTACCCTTGCCTTTGTTCCACTTTCTGAAGGATGGAGATTTGCTTGAATACCCTTCGAAAGTTGCGGCGAAAATTCCTTGTCAAGAGAGCGAGCTGCTTCTCAAATTCCTCCATAGAAAGGTTCTCGTCATCGTCCGAGGAGGATGTATCCGCGTCTTCTTCCTTATTAGTTGTTTTCAACGCATAACCTGAAGACTTAGAAGTGGATGCTTTTCCAGAAGAATTGTTCTAGTATAAAAGTCATTTCATAAGTTTGTAATGAACAAACTAATTCTTCTACACGTATTTCGTCCGGGTGTTTAATAGTTTCAATGGCAGTAACCTTTGGGCGAAATCGTCAGGAAGAGTTCTTAAGATTTTTCTTACAATCTTAAATTCTGGAATCTTCTCGCCCAGATTAGCACATGAGTTTACGATGTCTTGCAATCGTGTATAGTAGTCCGTGAAAGATTCATTTTCTGCCATCAAGATAGAGTCAAACTTGCTCGTAGCATCTGCAGTTTCTGAATCTTCACGAGGTTAGTTCCCTCATGTGTAACCTGGAGAACATCCCAATTTCTTTCGCAGTCTCACAATGCCGAGACGCGAGAGATTCAGTTTGAGATAAGGCATTAAAAATAGCATTAATTCCCTTGCCATTGTAAGAAGATAACTCAAACTCTTCCTTGGTCCATTTCGACCTAGGTTTCAAGGGTGTGAACATCAGAAATAAGTTCAGTTGGATTAGTCCATCCTGATTCAATTGAATGCCACACCCTTTCGTCGATGGAAGATAAAAAGGCTTTCATCCGTACTTTCCAGTACGCATAATTTGTTCCATCAAAGAAAAGGGGGGTCGATTGATGTTTCCACCTTCGACCATTGTTCACAACCCTATTCCCGCTCTGATACCACTTGTTGGGTCGTATATAATACGGATCTAAATAGGGGAAGAAACACCTAGAGGGGGGTGAATAGGTGTAAACGTATAAACACTCCAAAAATCGTTGCGATAAAACCCAATGCGGAAAATAAAATAACACGCAAGATTTTTACGTGGAAAACTCCATCACCGGAGTAAAAAACCACGGGACCGATAACACGGCAGAAATCCACTAGAATTAAAACACGTACAAGGTGATTTACCGTACACACTTACGACTCAACCTTTTCCATACGCTCCTAGAGGATCTTCTCCGCTCGCTCCAGACGCTTCTCGAATCCACGATCTGCGCCCAACGCCGAATCCACGGCGTCCAACGTCGAATCCACGACGTCCGACCGAATCCACGGTCTTCACCCAATAGCACCGTTCGAATCCACGAACGTGCCTCGCTCCGAATCCACGAGAGCGATTGAACCTTGAATCCACAAGGACACGCGAATCCACGCGCCGATTTTGGGTAAATCGTTGTTTTTTTGGGTGGTGATGATCCGCCGAATACTTAGATCAAAGATAGATCGGAAATACCATCTAAGTATTCATTAGTTTGATTCAACTCAAGATGTGAGTATGAAAACCTAGAATCAAACTAATCAATATAGATGAAGAAACATAGAGTATTCTCTAATGATTTCCTTTCTTCTCTATATGTGGATCTATAGCCGTATATGATGATACATGAAAATGACGGCTATGTGGATTCACCCTAGAAAAGGAGTCATAGGGTGTATTTATAGGTTAGAAACCCTAGGAAGGAGATAAGAATCAAAAACCTGCCATTTCTGGATTTTTACGGACGGCGATCCGGATCGTGATAACTAGGATCCGGATCGTCATAACAAAACAGCCAATTCCAGAAAAACGAAGGTTCGGGATCCGGATCATGTGACTACGATCCGGATCGTTCATACAGTTCACCAAACATCAACGTTCGGGATCCGGATCAAGAGACTACGATCCGGATTGCGACGATGTATGAACGAACCACCTTCGGGATCCGGATCGAACAACCTCATCCGGATCCTGAACATGTCCCAAGTCCAGTTTTTGATTTTTATGCAATGAAAGATTCTTCCAAGTGTTTCTACACTACAAGAAGTATTCGGATCACACAAATTCTTTAGTTAAACATACCTGATCCTTTTGAATTCTTCTTTCTTGAGATTGAGTTAAATGATCCAACTTTCTTCACCTTCAATCTTCAAGACTTGAGACTTTCACGAAACTACGCCAACTCAAAATCCGTAACAAAGGCGAAAAATAGGCAAACTCTACTAGCAAAACAGTTCGCGAAAACCCTGCGAAACTGCTCGCGAAAACTGCTCAAAATCTGCTCACAAACTGCTTGCAAAAACAGCTCAAAACCGGCTTGCGAAAACAGCTTGCGAAAAACTGCTCCGTCGGCGAAAAACTGCGCCCGACGGCGAAAAACAGCTCCAAAACCAGCTTGCGAAAATCCTGCGAAAACCGCTCGCAAAAACAGCGAAAAACAGCGAAACCTGCGCGTGAAACCGCTTGCGAAATCTGCTTGAAAACCAGCGAGAAACGGCTTGCGAAAAATAGCTCCGTCGGCGAAAAACTACGCCCGACGGTAAAAGCGGCGCCGGCACGCGAACCAAGGTGCCGCCGCTGTCCCGGGGCACGCCGAGCGGCGAAAAACACAGCCGCGCGACGAGGGAGGCCCGCCGCACGGAGCCAAACCAAGCAGCACCGCGCAGCGACCCGCTGCGCGGTGCCGGAGCGCGCCGCGCAGCGCCCTGCGGCGCTGCGCGCGGCGCCCAGCGGCGCCCTGCGGCGCTGCGCGCGGGCCCGCGCGCAGCCCGCTGCACTGCGCGCGGCCGCGCGCGCCCGCGCGCCCGCGCAGGCCCGCGCGCGACCCTGCCGCGCGCGGCCATGCCGCGCGCGCCTGCGCGCGGCCAGGCGGTGCCGCGCGCGCCTGCGCGCGGCCAAGCAGTGCCGCGCGCACCTGCGCGCGGCCCTGCCGTGCGCCCCCGCGCGCGCCTGCGCGCGGCCAGGCAGTGTCGCGCGCACCTGCGCGCGGCCCTGCCGCGCGCGCCCGCGCGCGGCCAGGCAGTGCCGCGCGCACCTGCGAGCGGCCCTGCCGCGCGCGCCAGGGCGCGGCCCGGCAGCGCCGCGTGCAGCACTTTGCTGCACGCGGCGCCGCGCCCAGCGGCACTGCCGCCGCAGGGTGCTGCCAACAGCAGCACCCTGGCGCCGCGCGTGCGCCGTTGCGCGCGTGCGCGGCCGCCGGCGACGAAAAATCTAATAAATTTATAAAAATTCCCAAAACATCCGAAAAATCCCCAAAATCCAATTTTTGCATTTTAAAAACCAATTAAACAACCTCAAAGCTCAAAAACTCCAAAAACTGCATAAACCTCCAAAAATCTGAATTTTGCATACCTTGACGATGCTCGCCGCACGCCCACGAGCTCCACGCGGCCTCCAACGGCGAGTCCAAAACCCGAGAACGGTCCAAACCCTTTTTCTTTCTTCTTCTTCTTCTTCCTTTTCCTCTCTTTTCCTTTCCTTTCTTTCTTTCTTCCTTTTCTTTCTTTCTCTGCTGCAGAGGGTGAAGGTGGAAGCTTTTATAAAGCAAAAAGCTTTATTTAATTAATTAACTAATTAATTAATTCCCAAAAATCCAACTCCAACTCACTTTTTGCCTTCGGGCTCTCCGCCGCTGCCCGGAACCTCCCGAACTCCGCTGTAAATCGAAAATACACGCGCTCACAGCTTTTTCTCTTCAAAAAGCTCATCCGTTGAGTCGGGGTGCTCAAATCAATTACCGGCTCCAAAATTGCCAGTTCCGACTCACTTTTTGCCTCCGGGTCCTCCGCGTCAGTCCGGAACCTCCCGAACCTCGCTGTAAATCGAAAATACACGTGTCCACAGCTTTTTCTCTTCAAAAAGCTCATCCGTTGAGTCGGGGTGCTCAAATCAATTACCGGCTCCAAAATTGCCAGTTCCGACTCACTTTTTGCCTCCGGGTCCTCCGCGTCAGTCCGGAACCTCCCGAACCTCGCTGTAATCTGAAAATACACGTGTTCCAAGTGTTCCTGAATTTCCGACACTCCACGGTGAAGTCGGAAATTTCCAATCTCATCCTCAATAGGCCTACAAAGCCCGGAAAAACCCCGAATCGAGCTGGAGCTTCCGCGTTGATCCGAATCAACCCGGCATCAACTGTGAACTCAGATGCAACATGCTCAAGGCAACTCTCTGCTCCAAGTCATCTGTGTGGTCGGCGCGCTATCCAAAGACCCGGTACTCTACATTCTCCCCTCCTTCAAAAGGTTTCGTCCTCGAAACCAAAACACACACCCTACCACAAGAAACCCACATCAAGACTATCCTCAACTCCAATCTCTCTCAATTTGAAAGGCAGCCGAAAATAGCAAAAAGTCCAAAATTTCCCAAGGACCGATGCCCTCACCCTGATCAAACAAGAACAGGTTCCAGCATTGCCTCCATTTCTGGAGTAGTCCTTCGAAATTTTTTCGCTCCGTTTGCTACTTCGGTAATAAAACGGGGTGATAAGGAGAGAGGTGTTGACGTTGTCCCTGCTGTGGTCGCAACCAAAAACCACAATCCAACAACTCAACCATGTAGGGGTGCAAAACTCTGATCTCAACCACTAGGAAAGGAAGTCACACCAAGTACCACATAATCCGCTAACCTGGCGCCCACCAAACGAGCAGCCCAAACTCATCCTCTCGATGTGGGTGATCGTCGTCCTGACTGCCTCGACGTCGTGGCCTCATCTGGCTGGCGGTAAGTCGGAGGAGCTCCTTCCTCCGGAAGAGGTAGCGGGGGTGCCGTCGCAAGCGGCATCACCGTAAGCACTACCTGAGGGCATGCTGCCTGAAAATGTCTCGACTGTCCACACGAAAAGCATCGCCCCTGCCTATGATCACACTGCTGCACTACATGCGGTCCTCCGCAAATGACACACTCAACCTGAAACTGCTGCTGGTGCCTCGGCTGTGGGGAACCTCCTGATCTCCGTCTCCTCTGAAATCCACGACCCTCGGACTGGGATGGTGGCGGCCCCGGGGGTCCCGATCTACTAGACTGTCCACAATCAGGCGGCACTGGATGTCTCTCCCCGGAGCTGGTCCCTGGCGCTCGCTCCATCTCTGACATAACCACAAATCCTCGGTCAACCCACCGAGCATGCTCAATTGCCGCATCCAGAGTCGGCGCTCTACGCGAATGCACAAGGGGATAAATATCCGGATGCAACCCTCTCTCAAAAAGCTCAACCTTCTGGGCCTCATCCCGGGCAACATGAGGCACACAGCTCAATAACCGTTGAAACTCATTAATGTACTCCTGAAGTGGTCGATCACCCTGCTGCAATCGTCGAAGATCCCCTTCTAGTTTCTGCTTTGCACTGTCAAGAAAATAGGCTCTGAGTAGCAAAGCTCGAAACTCCGCCCACGCCAATAACTGTACTCCCGGTGGTCCCACTGGACGAACTCGACGCCACCAAGTCTCGGCGTCCTTCTCCAAAAAGTGCGCCCCCAAATGTACCCGATGTTCTTCCTTGATGAAGAGGTTCTCAAACAATTTCTCCATGGCCGCGATCCAGTTCTCAACCTCCCACGGCTCCGAACTCTCACCTGAGAACCGCGGGGGATGAAACTTGCGGATAAAGGATAGTTGATCCATGAGCTCCCTCTGCTCTGTTTCCGTCAACGAAGAAATCTGTGACGAGGTCGAGGATGTCATATCCGGAAGTACAGATGGTGGTGCCACAGGAGGTGCTCTCTGCTCCAGCATGCGCATCATGCGCTCCATATTTTCCTCCTGGCGCCTGGCCGCCACCTCCTGGCGCCGCAACGCCTCAGACATCTGGGCCACCTGAGCCCGCAGCTCCTGTACCTCACTCTGCCCGGCCTGCTCGGCCTCCTCACCCAAGGTCGAACGCCCACTCGTCGCTACACGACGTCTCGGCGGCATCGCAGGTAACTGAAACAAAAACGAATGTCAGGACATAACAACCAAACGACCCAATCCAGCGAGAGTCTAAAATTTGTTATCCTTCCTAAAGTATTATGTTGTCTGCAGCCAACATAATCACTTTGAGAGAATAACATATCAAATCACTCATCCCAACCCGAGGGAGAGGTAAAAACTCAATCTGGACTCTCGCTAAAAGTCACGACTCTCACGTAGTCATCCTAATGTCCAACCACAAGCCTAGGGTTTCTAAGTCCTCAATGACCAACATCCTAGGCTCTGATACCACTCTAATCTGTCACGCCCCGGGGTCGAAACTGCGACCCGGGCTCGCTAACAGATCCGCCATCTGTACGGAAACTGCCGTACGGACGAAGCGTTTAGCCTGCAAAAGACAAAACTACAGCTACACAGATATCAGAGTGGATAAAAAGCTGTACTATAAAATTTCACAACTACAAAGTTACAACAACACATAGCCTATCTCCCAAAAACAGATGATACAAATAGAAGTCCACCTATACAACATCTACAAATCCAAATGGGAGATAGCTAACAGGAAACATAACCAACTCCCACAATCCGGGATGGTACATCTACCTCTCTCTAAAGTAACAATGCTGGTAGGGAACTATCACGCGACTCCCTGTCCTCGGTCCGTCCAGTCAAGCCCAGCAGGAACGGAAGAAAGCCTCAGCAACCTGTCACCGACAGAGGGTGTGAGAACTACATCCTACAGTAGTTCTCAGTGGGTACCGTCTCCAAGAACCACGGTCTGCCCACTAAGTCTACTAGAGGCATAAGATAACAGAAAAGACTGTGATAATGCAAATAAGCTGGAAAAGATTCTACAGCTATCATGCCTCTATCTACTATGCACAAAAAGGAAGAGACTATGGATGATGGTATGCAGCCACTCACTGCTGACAATATGTCACAAGTACTAAGCCCAAGACGCTCTACTATGACACATGCTACGCCATCACTCTCTCAGTGTAACCCAAATCTCAGCGACTGCCCCACAGGGTCCAGTCGAGTCAAGCCTGCGCCCCCTGGTGTATCAACCAGGGTGTCCAATCGGACAAACTCGATATCTCACACAGTGACCCCATGGTAGCTCGGCCAGGGGTATCAAGCGACCTCTAGTATATGAACTAGGCGCATCATCGCAGCCTCGTCAGGCTCGGTATCATCATCGCAGCCTCATCAGGCTCGGAATCATCAACGCACCCGGGGCGTAGCTCGAGGGGTGCGACCCCACCGAACTCAAGTATCACATCAGTATCACTGTCTCACAAGTGGCTCCTGCAGGCTATAGTCCTCGATCAAACAGATCGGTATCTCGATGCTCAAAGCACAACTCGGTCGGAGAACCCTCCACGACTCAATCTCACAACACTGACCCGCTCAACGAAAGTACCACACAGCTGGGACCACCGTCTCTCCCAACGGCTCCCACAAGAACACTGTAACACCCCCGGAATTTGGATTAGTCCTCTTTATAAATGATATAATAGGACTAAATCTCTAACCCGGCTATAGCATTTTGGATGGTAGCAAGATCCAAGAGGAACATGAGAGTTAAGCATGCTAGAGCTAGAGTAGTTCTAGGATGGGTGACCCCCTGGGAAGTGGGGCGTCACAATTGGTATCAGAGCCATTCACCAGCCGGAAATGTGAGATGAGTCTCGGCTGAGCCAGAGTTATATAGCGGGTAGAGCGAGGCTCCCCGGCTAATGACCGTTGTGAGTGGAGTGCAGCTCCTCACAAGGTCGGCTAAGGCTAGCGAGACGAGTCTCACATCGCCTGGTGCTTGTGAGTGTGCTTGAGCCTGACGTGGACGTCAGGGCTTAAAGGGGGGAAGAATGTAACACCCCCGGAATTTGGATTAGTCCTCTATATAAATGATATAATAGGACTAAATCTCTAACCCGGCTATAGCATTTTGGATGGTAGCAAGATCCAAGAGGAACATGAGAGTTAAGCGTGCTAGAGCTAGAGTAGTTCTAGGATGGGTGACCCCCTGGGAAGTGGGGCGTCACAAACACCCTACTGAACTCAACACATAACTCATGGCCGGAGATGCTCCACAGCCAGATCTCCGAAGGGTCCGAGATCCCAGGAGACTAACACCTACGCTCCCAAGAAAGAGAACAGCCCTTAGAACCCAGATCACTCGAATCCGCTCGGGTGGATAAGTTTATAAGAAACCATGTCATTTATTTCAGAAAACCATTCAATCTGAGAGAAATCCATCTTTTAATGATTTTTAGTCTTTTTTGGAAAACTCTTTGAAATCAAGTTTTATGCCCAAGCCTCGAAGAGCGAATGCCCTCGTCCTATCGAACAAGAACAGACTCAGGCGACTTTGCGAGGCTTGGAAGAAATCACTGCCTGACCAAAATCATGTATTCGTCCAAAAAGGTTCTGGGTTCAAGGTCCTGCTAACACACGTGCACCACGATCACAACAGGGTGGTGACGAGAAGAACAGCGGAAAGGAAAACCCCGGGACCACCGTTTACCTGAAACGGTTCCCCACGCACTAACTCTGGCCTAACCCAGCCACCAGACCCCACTCGGCCCCCCGGCCCGAGTGCAACACCCGTCCCACAACACTCTGACCACTCAGCCCACTACCCGGGTGAGGAACACTATGTCCAGAAGGATATGCACGGTGTGGGATGTCTAAAACATAAAAGACCCTAGCCCAGATTAAGGTTCTCTATTGGTCTGGTCAACACATGCACATATGACGGGGGTGCTAGTTAAGTTCCAAGAAAACACTTAAACTAGCATGCAATCCTATCACAATAGAATTAGAAGGAAGTCCGTAGACTTGGAGAGAAAAACCAACCCACCTCAGAATGCCACCAATTGCTTGTCGACACTTGCAATTGGGCTCAGCGGGACATACCTTGCCTCCACGAGGTCCGCACGCACAACGGAGCACGCTGCGTCCAACCACACGACCGCGCGCTCCGCGGATGTCCCGAAACAAGCCGGCGGGTCCACGCGACGGAAAAACCAACAACCGCCCCCGGCGGAAGCTAAAAACCACCCCGCAAGCTGCTAGAAGCGAAGAAATCGCAAAATCAATCAACACAGTCAAAACCGAGCATCCGACGGCGAAAACAGCTTCCGTCGGCGAAAACAGCCTCCGTCGGCGAAAACCAGCGCCCGACGGCGAAAAATAGCACGCGGCGGCGAAAAACAGCTCCGTCGGCGAAAAACTGCGCCCGACGGCGAAAAACAGCACGCGGCGGCGAAAAACAGCTCCGTCGGCGAAAAACTGCGCCCGACGGCGAAAAACAGGCAAAATCTGCTAGCGAAACAGTTTGCGAAAACCCTGCGAAAATGCTCGCGAAAACCGCTCAAAATCTGCTCACAAACTGCTTGCAAAAACAGCTCAAAACCGGCTTGCGAAAACAGCTTGCGAAAAACTGCTCCGTCGTCGAAAAACTGCGCCCGACGGCGAAAAACAGCTCGAAAATCAGCTTGCGAAAATCCTGCGAAAACCGCTCGCAAAAACAGCGGAAAACAGCGAAACCTGCGCGCGAAACCGCTTGCGAAATCTGCTTGAAAACCAGCGAGAAACGGCTTGCGAAAAACAGCTCCGTCGGCGAAAAACTGCGCCCGACGGTAAAAGCGGCGCCGGCACGCGAACCAAGGTGCCGCCGCTGTCCCGGGGCACGCCGAGCGGCGAAAAACATAGCCGCGCGACGAGGGAGGCCCACCGCACGGAGCCAAACCAAGCAGCACCGCGCAGCGACCCGCTGCGCGGTGCCGGACCGCGCCGCGCAGCGCCCTGCGGCGCTGCGCGCGGGCCCGCGCGCAGCCCGCTGTACTGCGCGCGGCCGCGCGTGCCCGGGCGCCCGCGCAGGCCCGCGCGCGGTCCTGCCACGCGCGCCCATGACGCGCGCGCCTGCGCGCGGCCAGGCGGTGCCGCGCGCGCCTGCGCGTGGCCCTGCCGCACGCGCCTGTGCGCGGCCAAGCAGTGCCGCGCGCACCTGCGCGCGGCCCTGCCGCGCGCCCCCGCGTGCGGCCACGTCGCGCGCGCCTGCGCGCGGCCAAGCAGTGCCACGCGCACCTGCGCGCGGCCCTGCCGCGCACCCCCGCGCGCGGCCAGGCAGTGCCGCGCGCAGCTGCGCGCGGCCCTGCCGCGTGCGCCCGCGCGCGGCCAGGCAGTGCCGCGCTCACCTGCGCGCGGCCCTGTCGCGCGCGCCCGCGCGCGGCCAGGCAGTGCCGCGCGCACCTGCGCGCGGCCCTGCCGCGCGTGCCCGCGCGCGGCCCTGCAGCGCCGCGTGCAGCACTTTGCTGCACGCGGCGCCGTGCCCAGCGGCACTGCCGCCGCAGGGTGCTGCCAACAGCAGCACCCTGGCGCCGCGCGTGCGCCGTTGCGCGCGCGCGCGGCCGCCGGCGACGAAAAATCTAATAAATTTATAAAAATTCCCAAAACATCCGAAAAATCCCCAAAATCCAATTTTTGCATTTTAAAAACCAATTAAACAACCTCAAAGCTCAAAAACTCCAAAAACTGCATAAACCTCCAAAAATCTGAATTTTGCATACCTTGACGATGCTCGCCGCACGCCCACGAGCTCCACGCGGCCTCCAACGGCGAGTCCAAAACCCGAGAACGGTCCAAACCCTTTTTCTTTCTTCTTCTTCTTCTTCCTTTTCCTCTCTTTTCCTTTCCTTTCTTTCTTTCTTCCTTTTCTTTCTTTCTCTGCTGCAGAGGGTGAAGGTGAAAGCTTTTATAAAGCAAAAAGCTTTATTTAATTAATTAACTAGTTAATTAATTCCCAAAAATCCAACTCCAACTCACTTTTTGCCTTCGGGCTCTCCGCCGCTGTCCGGAACCTCCCGAACTCCGCTGTAAATCAAAAATACACGCGCTCACAGCTTTTTCTCTTCAAAAAGCTCATCCGTTGAGTCGGGGTGCTCAAATCAATTACCGGCTCCAAAATTGCCAGTTCCGACTCACTTTTTGCCTCCGGGTCCTCCGCGTCAGTCCGTAACCTCCCGAACCTCGCTGTAAATCGAAAATACACGTGTCCACAGCTTTTTCTCTTCAAAAAGCTCATCCGTTGAGTCGGGGGTTCTCAAATCAATTACCGGCTCCAAAATTGCTAGTTCCGACTCACTTTTTGCCTCCGGGTCCTCCGCGTCAGTCCGGAACCTCCCGAACCTCGCTGTAATCTAAAAATACACGTGTTCCAAGTGTTCCTGAATTTCCGGCACTCCACGGTGAAGTCAGAAATTTCCAATCTCATCCTCAATAGGCCTACAAAGCCCGGAAAAACCCCGAATCGAGCTGGAGTTTCCGCGTTGATCCGAATCAACCCGGCATCAACTGTGAACTCAGATGCAACATGCTCAAGGCAACTCTCTGCTCTAAGTCATCTGTGTGGTCGGCGCGCTATCCAAAGACCCGGTACTCTACAGTTGATCACTGACTCCAACAGTAAAAGTCTTTCATTTTATTTCCCACTTTGGTTTAGTGGTTGCGGAGTTCTTCCGAGGCGGAGCATTTCTAGGTTTCCGGCGAGACCTTGCTCCCGCCGGCCAACCAACATGCATGGGGGCTCGGGCTTGTGCAGGGAAAATCCTAAGAGCCAAATTAGGCTTCTGCTATGGGTCTAGGGTGCAATCATCCATTGGTTTGGAATCCTTACCTTAGCCGGAGTTGTGGAAGAGAGGAAGAAGCCGGTTCTTGGTCCCTACTCCACGCGCAACCTCGGCAAGCTCCAGGAACACTCCACAGGCACCAGGGAATCTTCCGAGTATTCCAGATCAACTCAGGGAAAACTTTGGTTCAACCTTCTCTTTCTCTCTCTCTCTCTCGGGTTCTTCTCCTCGGGTTGGCCTCAATGGAGATGGTTCCTCAGCCATTCCCGCACCAGAGCTATAAAGAATAACTCCCGGGAGTTATAAAAACTCAAGAGTCACCTCGTGTAACTCTCACACGAGTAGCCCAAAAGCCAAATGGACTTAAAGCAATTTTTTCAAAGAACCCCCTACACTCTTATCCCTAAACTCTAGGGTCCCATCTGTAGGTAACAAATGCACCCAGAACCCTCACCAAGTAGCCTCATAAATTTTGGTACATAAAATACTAGCCTTTTTGCAAAAATACTCACTCTTTCAGTGTATTTCATGCTTTTCGAGGCGCTCGAGTCGCCGAAACTGAAAATGGACTTCTCCACGACGTCCGGCTCATCGAGACCTTTAAAATAGCCTATTTATTTGTTTGATTTGGCGCTCGTATGAAATCTCGGGCCATCTTGTTATGTATGTCGCAAACCGACGCACGCACTTCGATGCACCCGGACCGCCAAACGCGAAAACCGTCAGTGCCATTGCATTCAGAACGTCGAAATTAGTTAGGTTTGACTACTCATACCCCTATGTCGGATTTTTGAGATCAGACCCCGATCAAAAGTCGGTATTTTAGGGCCACTATTGAACTAAAAATTCCCATTTTTGCCAAAATTATCAATTTTATAAATTCCAAAGGTAATTATAAAGTCTTTAATTTTCTAGATTACTACACTAACCCTCTAAATTTTTAAAATTTGCAAAATGATCTTCTAAAAAAAAAAATTATAAAACTAACCCTATTTTTACCACGTCGGTGCCACGGGTGGTTAACGGGCTGAAGGCGGTGAATCGTTCACCGCCATCAGCGTTTATGCTGAAGACGGTGATTCACCGTCTTCACAAAAATGCTGTGAACGCGGTGAATGATCATTCACCGCCTTCTGTATATATGCTGAAGGTGGTGAACCATTCACCGCCTTAATTCAGCGTGTACACTGAGGACTTAGCCAATTTTTGCGAAAATTGGCTAAATCTTCAGGGCCAGTGGTATAATGTATAAGGCGGTGAATGATTCAGCACCTTTAGTATATTAAAAGGTATACTAAAGGCGCTGAATCATAGCCACAGTAACACCCAGAATTTTTTATCAAGTTAAAAAAACTAAATTTCGTACAATGAGTTGCAAACAATGACAGTTGACAAACAACATTCAGAAATCAACATTTAGAAAATATAAACAGCAAGTTTCACAATATTTAGAAATCCTAGTTGAGTAACAACTAAAAATGAACATTACAAAGATGTCAATAATACAACATCAAACTCAAAATTGAGCTAAAACTCAATTTTGAGCTCGTCCTCGCCCTCGACGTCCTCGGCCACGCCCGCGTCCACACCCTCGCCCACGAGGAACAGCAAGCTCCATAATCGGTATATCATCAAGGTGCTCGACTGCTGCCAACTGATTGAGCTTCTCGATAATACCACCCTCATCATGCTCAGCAATATGCTGGATCTCCTGTGGCGATGATGACGAGGGACGACTGTGAGGACCCGAAATTCCAACGTAAGGATTACTGTTGGTTCGGCAGCTTCTGGAAGCCTTTTGTTGAGTGTTGGAGGCTTTGCGCGCAAATCGGACTTCAAAACCGGACTCAGCGCGAAAAATAGATCGAGTTGGTGTGTTCGGATGACCCCGTCAATTTTTTGAGGTGGTTTCGTGTGAAATGGATATCGTATTTGGATTCAGCACGGAAAAACGATGGAAATCGGCTGCTTGGTTGTATTTTTCTGAGTCCGGATGAGCGAAAACGGGCAACCAGAAGTTCGGGAGGTCTTTCGGGTGCATGGGGTGGCTGTGGACCGTGGTTGCCACGTGGCGGCGCCCGGTTGGGCCGGCGCAACAGGCGCGGTCCACACAGGGCCCGTGAAGCCACGAGTCAGGCGCAGGCTAGCCGGCAGCGCCCCACGTGGCGCGCGCTCGTTGGGCAGCGCGCGCACGCGGGGCGGGCTGCGCGCGGTTCCCGTGTGGGACACGCGGCGCGCTCCTATTGGGCGCGCCGCGCCCACTTGGATCGGGCTGCGTGGCCCAATCCGTGCCGCCCATCCGATTGTGGAGGGCGCTCGGATGGGCGCCACGTGGCGGCCCGGCTCGCGGATTGCGGGCCGGGCCCAGTTCTGTAGCAGCAGGGGGATTTTCCTGGGGTTCTTCTTCTTCAATGGTTTAAATGGAGTTCACTTTCTCCATTTTGGATCTTTTGGAGGATTTTCTTAGTGAGGTTTTTTTAGCAGAGCATCTCCAACCTCTCTACTACAACACCGGGTTTTTTTGGGGATTTTTGAAGGCCATTTGGTTCATCATCTTCACCAAGAAGCAAGCACCACCATTGTTGCTGTTGGTGGACCTTCCCGTCGCGTTTCAGTACAAAAATTCCCCAGGATTATTTTCTTAGAATTTCGAGCTCATTCTTGGTTCTTTGTTTTCACAAGAGGTAAGGCTACAATCTTCGTATTCAACTCTCCCCTCAGATCTCATGTTTTTACAGAGTTTTAGGGCCATTTTTGGGACCCTTTGTTTCTGTCTGGATATTTGGGCAGCCTATAGTATTTTGGTTTTTCTGGTTTATAGGAGTGGAATTTTTGGATTATTCTTGTGAGGAAATTTCCAGGACTCGAAGATATACAATATTGGTATGTACCATTTTCCCCAAATCTGAGTTTTTATTAGGGTTTATGCATGATCTTTGGAGCACCTTGCTGCATATGTGTACAGATGGAACTTGGTGGATAGTTCAAAGTGTTTATGTGTTTTCTCCTTCATCCGAGCATGGAAATTGGAGTTCTTTATTTCAATTTGTATCTACTCTCGACAAGGAATCCAATGGTACCTCTCTTGAGGGATTTGGAGCACGTTTGATTAGGTAACGTTAATGATCTTTCCAAGTGCTATTATATGGATTACTACAGTCCCTGTTTTAGTTTGATTTGAGCAATGCACCTTGGAATGCAGATAACTTTGTGGATATAAGGTCTTTTTCTGAAATTCAAGTTGGTACTTCTTCTTAACTTCAAGGTGAGCAAATTCTCTTTTATGAGCTATGGATGTATCCCTTTGGAAAAGCCCCTAATTAAGCTTGGAAATGCTAGCAAGTTTATGTTAGCAATTTTTGGACAGCATTGTGATTCTTGCTACATTTGAATGTTAAGGAAAATTAATGGTGGATTTTTGGGGATTTGAAGATATTTGTATGAAAGAAGGGATCTTTGTTTTACTGTTGGAGACTTCATTTTGAGGTATTTGAGGTTGCACATACTTTTTATTTAACCTTGTTGCACTTGCTGAAATTCTGGAATTTGAGTGCGTAGTGTGCATTGTTTCAGTGATTGCGCCCAATCCGTGAGGCAGATTTGGATGATTTTCGCGGCATCGGACTCCTGAAAGGATAAGGATTACTCACGCCAAAATTCAGCCAGATCGGGCATCGGATCGTCAAGATTCAGGTGGGTGGTTGTGCTTTGCCAAAAACATCGATTTACCCACTCGGGCTATTGGTTTCCCTCATGGCATTGTGGTTGATGTTCTCTTCTCGGTATAATATGCTTGGATATCCATGTTTAGATTAAGTTAATTGATCCTCAGTGTATACATGAGTGAATGAATAGTTTGATTGATGTTGCATTATCTCATATGAAGTTCATTATAAGTGACCATTCTTAAACCTATGCTATGTGAGGGTAACTCGGAACTTAATATTTAACCTACACATTGTGATGAATGGTTGACATAATTATGGTGAATGATGGTGATAGTTATGTGTGAATGGTCGGTTGATTTATGTGAGGACTTGATGGGATTATGTGACAAGTGCTTGGTAGCTTATGTGAGAATAATTAATTGATTGATCTTCGATCTAGCTTATGTGAAATGAGTGTTGATGTTCATTATTGATCTAGTTGATGTGCGAATGACCTATGCTTTTGACTCCTAATTCATTCATGAAAAGATGATTATCATTGTGAGATGAGGCCTATTCCTTATGAGACTAAGCTTGTTAATGACTCTTAATTCCTCCAAATGAGATGGGATGTTGTTGGTAGATCCTATGTGCATCCAATGTGAGATCAATAAAAGTTGTTGATCCTTAGTCTATTCATTGGTGATAGTGGAATGAATGTCCATATTCAAGTAGTGTTGAATGATCTTTGGCAAGTCTATATGTGAATGGATGTTTCATATAAGGGTGGTTAGTGGTTTGTGTGAGAATAGCTGACTACATTAATCATGATCTATCTATGTGAGATTCACTCTTCATGAAGTAATGATCGTCATTTATCTCCTGAGTCATGTTAGGTGAAAACGATGTTGGATACTATTCTCTCTTTATTTCCTAATGTGAAAGGTGCATACTTGTGTAGACTTGATGTATGATATGTTAACATCCAATTCTTTTATGAGATTGATTATGTAATTTGGATAGCATGCTCTAAGAAATGTAAGAACATCGACACCTGTTTATTTTATATCATCTTGGGACATCTTCATGCTTGTATGGTCATCTAGATAGGCCACCTTTTTCTGCTACACTATCATGTTGGACTTGACTTAGGAGAAACCATGCTTTATACTTTTCTCCTTTTCATTTTAGACTCTGGGTATTTGTGGCTCGGGTGCGAGCAGGGGGTTTGGGATAGTGTAGTCAGGTTTCTGGGGATTTGGGATAGGCAGGGCCTGATGGCATGGATTGCGACAACCGCGAACTGTGGGCGGTTGACCGGGTTGTTATTATTGCATCGGATTGGAGGTGAGGGATCGGGCTTTCTTGTGGATGGTTTTCCCACTTATTTAGAGTCGTGATATAGTCTTGCTATATCAGGTAACTTATGACTACTTATTTCACTCGTGTGGGTCGCTCCCCTCGAGTGCCACTCCGGAGTGTGTGACCGTGCCGGTCAGGAGCCGGTCTGTTACTTGTTTTGGGTGCGACCATACCGGTCAGTAGTCGGTCTGTCACCTATTTCGGGATGCGACCGTACCGGTCAGTAGTCGGTCAGTTTTCCCGCAGTTGAGTCGGAAGTTCGGTAGGCATGGCAGGCAGTACCAGTGTTTACTGGTGTATAGATTGGGTTTAGTCAGGCAGGCATTTATATTCTGATGCACATTTTTTTTAGCTATCCTTATTAGCTCGGCATTTAGAGGCATTTTTTGTGGTAGCTCTCTTTTATCAGTAGTTATGTTTATAGCTTACCACCTCTCTTATTCTTTTTCTTGCCTCTGGTAGACTTGTGGGTACGTCGGGGTTTGAGGCTTTACCCACAGGGGGAGGCTATTGGTTTTACTAGTGGTTCTCACCACCATTGTTGTTTTTCCCCTTTCCTCCCTTTGTTTTGCTGTGTTTGCTGCGGGAGTTGCGGATCTTCGGTTGACAGTTCGAGGCGAGGGAGTCGCGAGATAGATCCCTACCAGTGTTGATTTCTACAGTGGGATAGATGTACCAACCCGGATTGTGGGTTTCGCTGTACTCAGTTGTATTTTATTATTTCAGTTTATCTCCCTTTTTGGATTTATAGATGTTGTATAGGTGGCCTTTACTTGTATTACAGTTTCGGTGGATCGGATTATTGTATCATTTATTTATGGGAGATGGATATTGTACCTTTGTTTTTCAGTTGTACAGTGATCCAGGTTTTTATTTCAGCAGTTTTCCTTCAGCTCTGATATCTGTTTAGTTGTTAGATGGTACTTTGCAGGTTGGACGCTTCGCCTATGCGGGGTTTTGCATAGGTGGCGGATCTGTTGGCGAGCCCGGGTCGCAATTTCGACCCCTGGGGCGTGACAGATTAGAGTGGTATCAGAGCCTAGGATATAGGTCATGGTGGACTTAGAAACCCTAGGCTTATGGTTTGACCCTTGGTTGACTTCGTGAGAGTCGTGATTTTTTTTTAGCGAGAGTCCTGATTGAGTTTTATACCTCTCCCAAGGGACGGGAAGAGTGATTGGCATGTCTATTCTCCTAAGTGATTATGTTGGCTGCAGACAACATAATGCTGTGGAACGGGTGACATGCTTTAGACTTTTGCTGGATTGGGTCGAGCGCTGTTGTGTGCTGTTTTGTGGTTTCGTCGTGGCGAGCGGTGTCTCCCCGACGCTGGGTGTTGACCCGTGTGCATCCTGTCATAACAGTTGAGCTCGAGCGGTTGGTTTTGGGCCGGATACCTAGATTGAGGTCAGAGAACTCCGGACCCAGATGACAGGATTGTTTGAGGCCTTTCAGCAACAGAGTGAGCAGCTGGTTTGGGTGACACGATTGTCGGAGCAGCGAGCAGCTCGACAGTATTTCCTTCTGAGACCACCCGGTTGCAGTATCCTCAGTGGTAGGGATTTCTGTGGCACCGATGGAGCGAGTAGCCCCCTCTGTGCCAATGTTTAGTGTCGAGGCACTGAGGCAGGGTGGATAGTTGACAGCTGGTGAGCTGAGGGGTCATGATCGATCTATTTAGCCAGATTTGGCAGATGAACCACCCCGACTCGTAAGATTGAGTCGGAGCTTTTGGAGGACAGATTGGCCGGCAGAGTCATTTCTGATTTCTTTTTCCAGGATAACGAGTCCCCGAGATGCCAGAGATCGGGTGGACCCCGATGGCAGTATCAGCATCTATATCAGAGTAGCGCAGCGGTAGCGTGGATTTGCTATCTGCGGAGGACCGTATCAGTTGCCTCAGTGTGAGCAGAGACAGAGGTCGTGCTCCCTTTGTGATTAGTCGTGATTTTTCTGGCAGACAGAGCGACGACCATTTGCATCGAGCGGATGAATCTGTGCCGCCCGGTTGGAGGGCGCCACGGTAGTGGATTGAGTTGTCACAGGTGTGATTTCATCACAGCAGTCGAAGTTAGAACATATTGCATTCCTGCATGGACTAGAGGCAGATTTATTACCACGTGCACTTGAGGTACAGGTTCCTGTTAGTGTTGTGCATGTGGAGGAGGCTCGTGGGTCATGTCCAGTGCAGCTGAGACTACGAGTTACCGACAGATTTATTGGTAATTGTGGCAGTTCGGTATTTTGACCCTGTGCTTGAGATTGTTTTGCACAATGCCACAGGATATTTTGACTAAGGAGAGAGAGGACGTTGATCTTATGCGAGGCAGACGAGAGGAGGCTTGGTTATTGAGATTGTTAGAGTACACAGGTTTTAGCGACAGTGTGAGAGGTGCTTACGACGTCACCGGGACTCAAGGATATCTCTGTTGCCCATAAGATCCCGGGTGTGATTTCACCTGAGCTGTTGATAATGCCGCCAGTTAGGGAGATAGAGATTGCGTTTGACGTGGTTCGGGGAACCGCGCCACCCTTGACAGCACCTCATTGGATATCGCCGGTAGAGCTGAGAGAGCTGATGCCACAGTTGCAAGATCTGATGGATCGAGGGCTCTGTTTGACCTAGTGCCACGCCGTTGGAACACGGTGGTGATGCCACGTCGTTGATACACGACTGTGAGGGTCCTTTTATGGTTCGAGTGTAGACAGGTCCGGGTGGTATCTAGAACCTTTTGATGGAGTCATACTCCGACAGTTATTGTATGATGCGAGTACCTACTTGGAATCAGACAGCCAAGGACTTTGCCTAGATGGCATTCAGGATCTGGTAGGGGCATTATGAGCGCACAGTGGGCCAAATGGAATAATTAATTGTAGTAACCATGATTTTAAAATCCAGAATTCAGGTTTAAATAATTTCCAGAATTATTTAAATAGCAAAAATTAGTAGATAGTAGTGCAACAGTGGCCCTAAAATGTCGACTTTTGATCGGGGTCTGATCTGGAAAATCCGAGATCACCATTGCGATCGTCTCGTCGAAACATAGAAGTTTCATATTCATATGTTTTCGATCCGACGGTCGGATCTTCCAGAAATCAGAAATCAAAAAGCGGGCCCCGCGACTTAAAGTGAATAGTAACCCTCGGTTTTTAATCCCTCGCTTTCACTAATGGCCGAACCACTATTTAGAGTTTTAACCTAGAGGTATGAGTAATGGATCCTAGCTATTTTCGACGTTCTGAGCGCAATGGCACTGACGGATTTCGCGTTTGGCGACCCGGGTGCATCGAAGTGCGTGCCACGCGCTATATTGAGTCGAACTTTATGGAACGACTTTTAATCCGGGCGTCGAACGAACCAAACAAACACGCTACCTGACAGGTCTCGACGAGCCGGACGTCGTGGCAAAGTCCGCTTCGCAAAACGGTGACCGGATTGTCTCGAAATGCGTGAAAGGTGCCGAAAAAGTGGGTATTTTTGAAGAAACCTTAATATTTTATGTATCAAAATTAACAAGCTTAATTCACTAAGGTTCTGAATGCAATTGTGAGCTACAGCTGGGTCCTTAAGGCTTAGGGTTTCTTGTACAAGGGTTATTTTGCAAAATTGCAAAATCTAGCATTTATGCAAAGGTGTCTCTTGGTCTGCCCGTGGAGGTTACACGAGGTGGCTCTTGGGATTTCCTAACTCCCAAGAGTTATTCCTCATAAGCCTCGGATGCTGGGGTGGCCGAGGGAGATCACCCCATTGAAAAAAAAAATCCGAGTGAGAGAGAAGGGTGAGGATTGGAGAGAAGTTGCTCCAACTAGGGTTCCTGGACTTCTGGGAGTTCTTCTGCTTCCAGGTGAGCAAACCCGAGCTTGCTGGAGGCTGCGCGTGGCCGTGGAGAGAACCGGCTTCTTCCTCATCTTCTCCAACTCCGGCGAGGTGAGTCCTATTGATCCAATGGTTTTTCAGACCCAAGACCTTTGGAAGTATCTTCCCTATAGCCTAAGGATTATTTCCAGACCACCCATGAAATGGGAAAAGCTCCGGTTGGCCGGCGGCCAAGTTGCACCGCCGGAGCTCCGCCCCGAGCTTTCTTTGCTTACGGCGATTTTTAATGAAAAGTAAAGTGATGGTCTTCTTCCTATTGACCTGTTCTTGCTTCCCTCCAAATTTGGAGTGTTTTGATGCTGTGTGGAGGTGGTGCGGAAGTGCCCTAGTTTGGGGAAGATGACCTCTTCGGCCGAGCTTGTTGCTCCGGCGCCGGCGAGGCTTCCCACCGCCGGCCACATGTACAGGAAGCTTTATTGAGTCGAGGGGTATCCACCCATGCTTTTGCATGGCAACCATGCAGCCCGAAATGGTGGGTGCCATGGTTGACCCGAGTTTGAGGCCGTTAATGGCGGCCGGCCGTCCGGCGATCTCCGACGACAGGGACATGGCCAGAGCTTCTCAAAAGCTTGCTAGAAAGCTTGTGGTGCTGTTCTTTGCACCTTAAAGCGGACAATAGCAAAGTTGCCATTGTTGAAGAAAGCTCGAAATGGAGCTTTGCTCCACCGCCGTCGCCGCCGTGTTTTGTTGCCGGCCACTGGCACAGAAAGTTTTCTTGAGTGATTTAGCACCTAGTTGGCCAAGTCATTTGATCCCAGATGCCTTAGGTTGCTGGTCACGAATTTCAAAGCAATGGAGTCATCTTCTCCACCTTGCCCGCAGCCAACCATGGGTGCAAAGATGCCCCAGGCTTGCAGGAGTTGTAGAGGAAGTTATGTGGAAACTTTCCTTCCAAGTTTGAGGGCTTAAGGTGCAGAATTGGCTGAGAACCAACTCGGGGAAGTTGTTGTGAAGCTTTGTATATATGGTGCATGCCAAGTGTTTGAGGAAATGTCTCAAAGAACTTTGAGGCAGAATTAAGCTTCAAGTTGTATATCAAACTTACTCAGGAAGGTCCCCTGAGCTTGATGCTCACTTCAGATCAATCTTGATCTGTGTGGACAAGTGGTTGGTGCATTGTGAACTTATGTGAGAGCAAGGGCTTGGTTCGGGTTGAACCAGCAAACCTGGGCTGCATCTAGGGCAAGCCCTGTGATCCTGGCATTATCCAGAGATGGTTTGATATAGAAAGTTTTGTCTGGAAATATGTGGATTCAAAGATGAGTCATAACCAAGCCTTAATGCAATAATTGATTAAAAACAGTGTTAGGGTCTGTTTGGAAAATTGTAAAAGTGTACTCCTGGGTATTTTGGGGTCACTGAACGCGATGCTCGCGTTAAAAACAGAGTTGGAAGTCTCGGAGAAACAAAAATGCAAAAAGGGCTATGTTAGAGGAGAGTTTTATGACCCGAAGTTTTCCTCGGGTTCCGTGCTGCCGCAAATTGGTGAGCACGGTGTTCAGCAAAATAAATGTCACCTGCTGGAAGTGACGATTCGTTAAAATGAATTTCCAGTAAAAAGAACGAGCGAAAACAGTGCTAAAAAGAGGTTTTAAGTTGATTTGAAACTGTTAGATTAAAAGTTAAGTTAATTCCTGAACAATATGTTTAATTCAGGTCTGTTCGATCTACATCTGGTTTTCAAGTGATCTGTCGATACAAATAGTCGCCTGCGATTTATCAGGTGGGTTTAACTTCGGTCCGAGATCTTTTCGGCCCTCGGTGTACGGTATTGGTTGGACTCCTGTTTTTGGTAACCTAGTTTATCTTGAGCCTGTCTGCCTTTGGTTGCAATATATATTGCTGTTAGTTGCTTTGACTGATTGGCCATTTCGTAGTTGCACTCCTATGCTTGATTATTATATTGATCTACCAATGCTTGAGCCTGCCCTTCCTTTGATTCAGTTATTTGCTACGTCATACCTGCTTTATGCCTGATTATGATCTTCTTTAGTGATCTTTACCATATCTGCTGATTAGTTGTTTCCAGTGGTTATATTATTGCTCTACATATTGCCATGCCTGTTTGGTCATCTGATAGTTGAGCTACGCCTGTTATCAGTTCTATTCTGCCTTACATGATTATTCTTAGTGCATCTGGTATTTATATCTTATCTTGGAACATTTCCATGGTTGATGAGTAAGCCTGTTTGTCCTGTCGATCAAATGATACACTGCTGAGCACATAGATTTGTTTAACTGATGTTTTTACCGAGCTTCGTAGGGTCGCCGGAGTCTGTTCTTGTTTGATAGGACAAAGGCAATTGCTCTGCGAGGTTTGGAAACCCAAGCTTCGTAGTGTCGCCTGAGTCTGTTCTTGTTTGATAGGACGAGGGCAATGCTCTTCGGGGTGTGGACTTTTCAAAATAGTTTTCTTAAAAATATGTGTTTAAGTTTTGTATTATTTGGTTGGTCTGCATGATTGAGTTGTGTTTTTCGGTTGAGCTTATGCTGAGTTGAGATTTGCCTTGGTCTTGCATATGAGTTGAGATTCAGTTGATTTGGTTATTGCATCCCAGTGGGGATTTCCCGGCTTGTTGCCGATTACCCGGTCAGTGGACCGCCAGTTTGAGCATTTGCACATGATTCGCCCGCACCGTTGTTCTTCACGTACACTAGCGGACTGATCCCCCGTAGCGGTGTACTTTACCGGTAAAGTGGTTAGCTGAGGCAACCCGTGACCCTAGTTTGGGGAATGTCAACCAGGTGGTGCCAAGTGGGCAGCCTTGCCTGAGGTCTTGTGAAGGCCAATATGGTAGCTTGTGATTGGGTCTTTGTGTTTTCATTTATTTGATGCATGTGTTGTTAAGTTGCTTTAACAAGCCTCCTTGATTCTTTGATCTGGCTTCTAGTTATCTGCCTGTATATGATTCTTTGTGATGCCTTTGATTATAGTTTCATTGTTATCTTGCTGATTGTCCTACTCCTTGATGCGTTGATTATCCTGATACATGTTTGTCCTATTTTAAATTCTGCTAAAAGTATCTTCTATGCTTGTACCCAGATTATAAGTTTTGCTTTCTTTACAGCACCAGTTATATATCTGCATATCCTAACTGTGATTATATATCTGTTGATCTTCATGATTGCCTATCTGATTATTCTAACCCCTGATTATTACTATCCTCTAGTATTGTATACCAGTAGGTACGATCTGCTATTTCTCGGCTCGTCGTGCCCACTGGGATACACTCCGGTGTGTCTCACACCCTCGGGTGACTGTTTTTCAGGCCGAGCGGGTGCTGGGATGTCGGGACGTGTTGGTGAGATTCCGTGTTAGATGCTGACCCTGGACAGCCGAAAGTTCATGTATTATTTGATGTTAAAGGAAAGAGTTGTAATTCAGATGTAAATAATTGTAAAGTTAATTGTAACTTTTGCATGTAGTTGTACGTAGTTAGTACTCTGATGATTGTTGCCAAGCTAGCCGTGCATATATAGAAAAGGCTCAATTCCATTGGGGATTGGGACTCTTCTATATATGTGGCGGTCTGTCATTGCCCTGGTTGTTTTTGCAACTCTGATTTTAAAAAAAATTTATACACTAGTTTTTGGACTCGGGGCGTGACATTAATGCCCTGTTGTCTTCAAGATCTGAGGAATTGTGTGTTCCAGATGTACTTGGACAGTTTGGGAGTGGTGTTCCCCGAGGATATTTGATTTACTCCCAGAGCGACTTGGAGCACGAGAGGCACTTGGAGATGTGCTACCGTGCCTGTGTGGATGAAGCTGTATGCCAAATTATTGAGATACAAGTTTTAGCTTCTGAAGCTTACCTTCGTGGGTCACATTGTGTTAGCCGTAGGGGCGGCGGTGGAAATCCGGCCAATATAGATACCATTTGGGAATTGGCCGAGGTCGACAATTATTGTCAAGGTGAGGAGCTTCTTGGACTTGGCAGTGCTAGGAGAGCATAGCTAATGGATAATGACACTGATATCAGCAACAACTTTTGCATTGTTAGTGCGGGGTGATGGACTTGCGAGTTATAGCGATGCCTCCCATGGTGGCGGTGGAGTTACCGTTGGTTTACTTTTGAGCATTCTAGGTCGCCCCGACAGGGCCACTGTGTTGGCGGATACTTGGAGCAGGAAAGCTGTCTGGGGTTGAGTTGGATGATTCCACAGCTGGTGCTGTGTGGACTGTTGAGGCAAACATGGCTTGTGGTTGTGCCCCTGGGGGTTCCTTTGGATGATAGACCGCGGCTGAGTAGTTCACTCGGATGGTCAAGATTCGGGAGTGACCGAGTGAGGACCCCAGCTTGTTGGATTCTTTCCCTCTTGGTTGATCGTGTTGGTGTGTTTTGGGTCGCCTGGTTGAGTTGACACCCGGGGTGTGGTGTTGGTGCGTGTGGCACTGGTTGTTCTTCCCTTTCCCCAGCCTTTGTGGAGTCGCTGAGGTTTTCCGCATCTCAGCTTAGGAATGCTTTGCTGTTGGATTCCCCGCCCGTGATTGACTCACTCTGTTTGAGATCTGTGTGTGTTTGGAGTACGATGGACGCCCGTTGCGAATTCTAGCTTGTGAGATGAGAGGATTGCGCAATTTGGGCCATGCCGTACTGGTTGTGGTTGTTGTTGTTGTTGTAGAGGTGTAATCACGGGGAGTGAGTGGCGACTTGGGAGCTGGAGACAGTGTCGTTGGGTACCTACCCTTGGTTTTGAGACTCCTTTTGAGTTGTGTTAGTTTTGAGGACGAAACTTTCTTTTAGTGGGGGAGGATGTGAGGACCCGAAATTCCCACGTAAGGATTACTGTTGGTTCGGCAGCTTCTGGAAGCCTTTTGTTGAGTGTTGGAGGCTTTGCGCGCAAATCGGACTTCAAAACCGGACTCAGCGCGAAAAATGGATCGAGTTGGTGTGTTCGGATGCCCCCGTAAATTTTTAGAGGTGGTTTCGTGCGAAATGGATATCCTATTTGGATTCAGCACGGAAAAACGATGGAAATCGGCTGCTTGGTTGTATTTTTCGGAGTCCGGATGAGCGAAAACGGGCAACCAGAAGTTTGGGAGGTCTTTCGGGCGCATGGGGTGGCTGTGGACCGTGGTTGCCACGTGGCGGCGCCCGGTTGGGCTGGCGCAACAGGCGTGGTCCACGCTGGGCCCGTGAAGCCACGCGTCAGGCGCAGGCTGGCCGGCAGCGCCCCAAGTGGCGCGCGCTCGTTGGGCAGCGCGCGCGCGCGGGGCGGGCTGCGCGCGGTCCCCGTGTGGGACACGCGGCGCGCTCCTATTGGGCGCGCAGCGCCCACTTGGATCGGGCTGCGTGGCCCAATCCGTGCCGCCCATCCGATTGTGGAGGGCGCTCGGATGGGCGCCACGTGGCGGCCCGGCTCGCGGATTGCGGGTCGGGCCCAGTACTGTAGCAGCAGGGGGATTTTCCTGGGGTTCTTCTTCTTCAATGGTTTAAATGGAGTTCACTTTCTCCATTTTGGATCTTTTGGAGGATTTTCTCAGTGAGGTTTTTTTAGCAAAGCTTCTCCAATCTCTCTACTACAACACTGGATTTTTTTGGGGATTTTTGAAGGCCATTTGGATCATCATCTTCACCAAGAAGCAAGCACCACCATTGTTGCTGTTGGTGGACCTTCCCATCACGTTTCAGTACAAAAATTCCCCAGGCTTCATTTCTTGGAATTTCAAGCTCATTCTTGGTTCTATGTTTTCAAAAGAGGTAAGGCTACAATCTTAGTATTCAACTCTCCCCTCAGATCTCATGTTTTTACAGAGTTTTAGGGCCATCTTTGGGACCCTTTGTTTCAGTCTGGATATTTGGGCAGCGTTTAGTATTTTGGTTTTTCTGGATTGTAGGAGTGGAATTTTTAGATGATTCTTCTGAGAAAATTTCCATGACTCGAAGATCTACAATATTGTTATGTACCATTTTCCCCAGATCTGAGTTTTTATTAGGCTTTATGCATGATCTTTGGAGCACCTTGCTGCATATGTGTACAGATGGAACTTGGTGGATAGTTCAAAGTGTTTATGGGTTTTCTCCTTCATCCGAGCAAGAAAATTGGAGTTCTTTAGCTCAATTTGTATCTAATCTCGACAAGGAATCCAATGGTACCTCTCTTGCAGGATTTGGAGCACGTTTGATTAGGTAACTTTAATGATCTTTCCAAGTGCTATTATATGGATTACTACAGTCCCTGTTTTAGTTTGATTTGAGCAATGCACCTTGGAATGCAGATAACTTTGTGGATATAAGGTCTTTTTCTGAAATTCAAGTTGGTACTTCTTCTTAACTTCAAGGTGCGCAAATTCTATTTTATGAGCTATGGATGAATCCCTTTGGAAAAGCCCCTAATTAAGCTTGGAAATGCTAGCAAGTTTATGTTAGCAATTTTTGGACAGCATTGTGATTCTTGCTACATTTGAATGTTAAGGAAAATTAATGGTGGATTTTTGGGGACTTGAAGATATTTGTATGAAAGAGGGGATCTTTGTTTTACTGTTGGAGACTTCATTTTGAGGTATTTGAGGTTGCACATACTTTTTATTTAACCTTGTTGCACTTGCTGAAATTCTGGAATTTGAGTGCGTAGTGTGCATTGTTTCAGTGATTGCACCCAATCCGTGAGGCGGATTTGGATGATTTTTACGGCATCGGACTCCTGAGAGGATAAGGATTACTCACGCCAAAATTCAGCCAGATCGGGCATCGGATCGTCAAGATTCAGGTGGGTGGTTGTGCTTTGCCAAAAACATCGATTTACCCACTCGGGCTATTGGTTTCCCTCATGGCATTGTGGTTGATGTTCTCTTCTCGGTATAATATGCTTGGATATCCATGTTTAGATTAAGTTAATTGATCCTCAGTGTATACATGAGTGAATGAATAGTTTGATTGATGTTGCATTATCTCATATGAAGTTCATTATAAGTGACCATTCTTAAACCTATGCTATGTGAGGGTAATTGGGAACTTAATCTTTATCCTACACATTGTGATGAATGGTTGACCTAATTATGGTGAATGATGGTGATAGTTATGTGTGAATGGTTGGTTGATTTATGTGAGGACTTGATGGGATTATGTGACAAGTGCTTGGTAGCTTATGTGAGAATAATTAATTGATTGATCTTCGATCTAGCTTATGTGAAATGAGTGTTGATGTTGATTATTGATCTAGTTGATGTGCGAATGACCTATGCTTTTGACTCCTAATTCATTCATGAAAAGATGATTATCATTGTGAGATGAGGCCTATTCCTTATGAGACTAAGCTTGTTAATGACTCTTAATTCCTCCAAATGAGATGGGATGTTGTTGGTAGATCCTATGTGCATCCAATGTGAGATCAATAAAAGTTGTTGATACTTAGTCTATTCATTGGTGATAGTGGAATGAATGTCCATATTCAAGTAGTGTTAAATGATTTTTGGCAAGTTTATATGTGAATGGATGTTTCATATGAGGGTGGTTAGTGGTTTGTGTGAGAATAGCTGACTACATTAATCATGATCTATCTATGTGAGATTCACTCTTTATGAAGTAATGGTCGTCATTTATCTCCTGAGTCATGTTAGGTGAAAACGATGTTGCATACTATTCTCTCTTTATTTCCAAATGTGAAAGGTGCATACTTGTGTAGACTTGATGTATGATATGTTAACATCCAATTCTTTTATGAGATTGATTATGTATTTTGGATAGCATGATCTAAGAAATGTAAGAACATCGACACCTGTTTATTTTATATCATCTTGGGACATCTTCATGCTTGTATGGTCTTCTAGATAGGCCACCTTTTTCTGCTACACTATCATGTTGGACTTGACTTAGGAGAAACCATGCTTTATACTTTTCTCCTTTTCATTTTAGACTCTGGGTATTTGTGGCTCGGGTGCGAGCAGGGGGTTTGGGATAGTGTAGTCAGGTTTCTGGGGATTTGGGACAGGCAGGGCCTGATGGCAGGGATTACGGCAACCGCGAACTGTGGGCGGTTGACCGGGTTATTATTATTGCATCGGATGGGAGGTGAGGGATCGGGCTTCCTTGTGGATGGTTTTCCCACTTATTTAGAGTCGTGATCTAGTCCTGCTATATCAGGTTACTTATGACTACTTATTTCACTCGTGTGGGTCGCTCCCCTCGAGTGCCACACCGGAGTGTGTGACCGTGCCGGTCAGGAGCCGGTCTGTTACTTGTTTTGGGTGCGACCGTACCGGTCAGTAGTCGGTCTGTCACCTATTTCGGGATGCGACCGTACCGGTCAGTAGTCGGTCAGAATTCCCGCAGTTGAGTCGGAAGTTCGGTAGGCATGGCAGGCAGTACCAGTGTTTACTGGTGTATAGATTGGGTTTAGTCAGGCAGGCATTTATATTCTGATGCACATTTTTTTTAGCTATCCTTATTAGCTCGGCATTTAGAGGCATTTTTTGTGGTAGCTCTTTTTTATCAGTAGTTCTGTTTATAGCTTACCACCTCTCTTATTCTTTTTCTTGCCTCTGGTAGACTTGTGGGTACGTCGGGGTTTGAGGCTTTACCCACAGGGGGAGGCTACTGGTTTTACTAGTGGTTCTCACCCCCATTGTTGTTTTTCCCCTTTCCTCTCTTTGTTTTGCAGTGTTTGCTGCGGGAGTTGCGGATCTTCGGTTGACAGTTCGAGGCGAGGGAGTCGCGAGATAGATCCCTACCAGTGTTGATTTCTACAGTGGGATAGATGTACCAACCCGCATTGTGGGTTTCACTGTACTCAGTTGTATTTTATTATTTCAGTTTATCTCCCTTTTTGGATTTATAGATGTTGTATAGGTGGCCTTTACTTGTATTACAGTTTCGGTGGATCGGATTATTGTATCATTTATTTATGGAAGATGGATATTGTACCTTTGTTTTTCAGTTGTATAGTGATTCAGGTTTTTATTTCAGCAGTTTTCATTCAGCTGTGATATCTGTTTAGTTGTTAGATGGTACTTTGCAGGTTGGACGCTTCGCCTATGCGGGGTTTTGCATAGGTGGCGGATCTGTTGGCGAGCCCGGGTCGCAGTTTCGACCCCCGGGGCGTGACAACGACGGCGTGAATATGTCGAAGGAAAAGATGCCCGTGATACAGGAGGCGGGTGTGACTCTGAAGTCGAGAGAAATGTCGTAGGGGCATGAATGGGAGGAGATAAAGATCGTGGCACCTGATGGGACCTAAATAGTTAGTTAATTTGATTTCGAAGACTTATTTTGAAATTTATACTAACATGAAGATACCTGATGACTCGAGGACGCTGCGTGAGCATAATCTCCTCGTCCGCCTGAAACTCCGACAGTAGGTACTATTGGTACATTTTACAGTATCATACGAATATTCGCGCGCATATCTGTCAGAGTCCCGAATGTGAACGCAGGCTCTGGCTGATCATCCAATAACTGGGTGATAGTATCATCCATCTGTCGTAGTGTGTCGGCTTGCATTTTAATTTACAAATTAAATTTATATTAAACATACAAAACATGTTAAATTTATAATTAAAAATTATTATACCAGTGTCCTCTCGATATGCCCACGGAGATGAAAAGTCAGCGGAGGACACTGTATTGGACGAGATATCCATCTCCTCGTACGTAATCGTCTAGTACCATTGCATATATATAGATGCCGCCTGCAGTGGGTCCTCACCAGCAGCCGGGAGCTAATCAACAATGTGATCTAACCTCTCGGACCACCTCTCAATGTGTGTAGCATGAAATGCAATCCAATCCTCATCCGAATGCCCATGTGATGTCACGCGTCGGATGGACTCTACATTGAGAGGTATATGCTGGAGAATACCGAACTGCCACAGGACTCGGTCTGGCACGTGCATCTCTACAATGTGAAAGCAGATGATGACTATTCTTGCACGCTAGACTTGTGAGACCTATACATAGAATTCTGGTAATGCGGCTAAAATCTCATCTGTGTAAGAAATTCATATAATCTGTTAATAGACAAAATGATCAGTTAATATAAAAGTGTTGAGGAAAAAATATATTTAAAGTATTCAATAAAACATTAACATACTTGCGCCTCTCGCTGCTGATCTAACTCATCTCTATAAAACTCAATGCCAGTGGTTATGACATTGGCTCCAAAGCGTAGTCCTCCAGCGTTGCCATATCTAGATTATAAAATACATATATTAGTTGCAGTTACATTTGAAATACAAAAATGTACTATATCAAATAAGTGTCTTACCGGCAACCCAGAGGTCGATCTACTATATCGGACAGCGCTAGGACGCATGTTGGTCGGCCGATATGAATGTGGTCCCTAGCCCAGATCTAAAAATTAACACCAACGACTTAGTATAATAAATAAAATATAAAATACCAATATATAAATATAATACTGAAATCAAAAAATTAGATATTATACCTATAATAGGGTCCCAAAACAACAACATTCGGCCTTCCAGTTCAGCGAGGTAGGTCCTAGCGCTCGATATAGATAGGCCAGCGTGGCTGCACCCCATGCATACGCGCCGCAGATAGCGAAGTCATCTAAAAGTGCTAGCCACTTTAGATGAACTCTATATCCGGTGGGGTTGGGAAACAGACTACACCCGATTTGATACAGCATATATGCACGGGCTGTAGCTGCGACTACTCTGGCAGGGGCATCTAGATGTATATGATGATAACACTGATGTAGCCAATCTAGACGTATCTGTCCCCCCCTGATATCTTCGAGTACCGCTCCTAATAATTCCGCACAAAGACCTTCCCAATCTTGAAGTGCAGATCCCGTCACTGACGCACCGTGGACACGAAGACCCGAAATAACCGCCACATCCTATAGTGTGACGGTCATCTCACCGTGGAGAACGTGGAAGGTCTGGGTCTCCTGTCTCGACCTCTCAGCACGGGCGCCCAGTAAAGCCTGATCCAGCTGCACTCGTCTCAGTCGTGCTACCCCGTAAAATTCAGACTTTCGGAGTAGATCTAGTACAGCTGGATGGTCAAGCTCCCACTGGTTGAGCTTGCGCCATGCTCTGCGAACTTCACAACACGATACCCCTGTGATGCAAAAAAATATAGTTAGCTCTTACATCAATTCAGCTTATTTATATTATGATAAAAATCAAATAAAATTTTATAGCTCTTACCTCAGTCCTGATAAATGCGGACCTATGGAGATGTTGCTCTGCTAGGACTGACGGATCAACTGGTCCCGCATCCTCGTGATCTGCCATCTGCAATATATAATCTACATATTAGTAACATAATAGCTAAAAAAAATAAATATTAAGACAATATAAATAAAATTGTGGAAGTCATATGCCGACGTCCTTGTTGCACTCTTTCTACATTTTGTGGACAAGTGCTCCTATAATGGCCTGCTTGTTTACAAATAGAGCATTTTCCTCGTCGGTCACCCCCCTCGTCCATTATATTATGAATACAAGTAGATCGTGGACGACCTTTCTTCTTTCGTATAGGAGGCGGTACAATCGGGGGACCTTGGGGTCGTGGCCAGTGCCGTCTATCAGGAACAAGGATGAAAATGTGGTGTGTACGTCGCACCATAGCAGTCCGTACTATACCAGGTTGAACAAAAAACATGATAGTCTAATCTTATTTGTGATGTATTACAAACTGCTAAGATATGTGAGCAAGATATTCCCGTTAGATGAAATTCACCACATGAATATTCTGCATTTGTTCCATTCACGATCACTTTGAAGGCGAAATCTCCAGTATTGATTCAAATTCCGTTAGTCCAAATAGTTCAACAAAATGTCCCCGCGCCGTATCCATACTTTCGGTAATTATTCTTTTTATTTTAGGGGTTAGCGCGCCCATCATACTTTCACCATCATCACGACGTTGTAAAAAATACGTATTAAGCTTATAAAAAGTAGCCACAACAAAAGCCGTGATAGGCAAACCACGACTGCCCTTAAGTACCCCATTTAACGATTCAGAAAGATTTGTAGTCATCAATCCAAACCGGCGGTCTTCATCAAATGCCCTTGCCCAGTACTCTTTATATCTCTCAAGATCATGGACCCACTGCCAAGCATCGTGATCCAACACATCTAATTCTTCCTTCTGCTGATAATATTCCGTCGGTGTTGAAGTACTTCCGATCATCTAGAATTTATCTAACAAAGTATCGTTTTTGAAGCGCTTATTCATATTTGCTTTCATGTGTCGAAGACACCAACGATGCGAGTGACCTTGTCCTGGATGATAGATAGTAGCCACTATTTCCCTCAATCCAAAAAATCGATCAAATATAAAACAAATGGCTCTATTGCGGGTAACATAATGATGCATGTTTTGCATAAACCATTGCCAACTCCCGCCATTCTCTCCCTCACAAATTACAAATGCCAAAGGATATAGTCCATTATTTGCATCTGCAGCCGTCGCTATCAAAGCATGACCTTCGTATTTGCCGTACATATGTATGGCATCAATACTCACTACCGGCCGACAATGTGCGAATCCACGAATCGAAGGTCCAAATGACCAAAAAAATACGACCAAAGCGACAAATCCTATCAACGGGCCACCTATGATCCAGATGCCATAAAGTACCAGGATTAGATTATTTCAGCATAGTAAGGTAACGAGGCAAGTCTGTGTATAACTGCTCCCAACTCCCGTAAACAAGCTATAATGCTTTACTCCTTGATTGTCAAGCCTTTTAATATGTTATGTCAACATGGAAAGTTGATCGCATCGTGTCTTGAATTTCTTTTGGCGTCATATTAAGTCTAACCTTTAATGTCGGGAGAATCAATTGACATATAAGGCTCGAATTACAATTACGGTGTGCCGCGTTCAACATTGGAATTACACATGTGTGTGGACCAGCATATGTTTTTACCCTAAAGTACGTTGTATCTTTAGGTACTGAAGCATGTAATCTCCATGCACATCCCTCTACCAAGCATTTGACAGTATAAGTCGTTCTAGTAGATTTCAATACTTTCATTTGTACATTGTGGTCAATATGCCACCGGTCTAGAGCATCCAATAAAGATGCCTTATCATGAAAGACACGTCCAACCTAAGTCCCATCAATGCTAGGGAAACCAATATTGATTTGTCGAATATCAATCTCTGTAGGATTTACAACATACCGATTTATCCAATTATTATCTGAAAGGAAACGTTCCGGATGATCAACAAATTCAATTTCCTCGTCAGAATTGTCTATATATTCGTTGCTTATTTGTGGGTTGTCCATTTCATTAAAAACTGTATTTGCAAAATAATTTAACTCTCCATCATGATCATCATCTATATCTGGAGATGGATCATTCAAATCGTCATCCTCACTACTATCCTGATCATTATTGATTGATGAATCCTCATGATTAATATCACTATCACCACTCCCGTCAACATTGGCATCTCCTTCGTCAATATTATCACCTCCTTCGGCAACATTAGTACCAAAATCATTAATAACAGGATTATTCCAATATTCATAGGAAGTAGATAACCTACACATTTGGTAAAAATAAAATTCCAACATTACCACCTCCACATCCCATTAATTTAAAATTTAATTTGATTTGTACTTACCTCCAATCATAAGGTTCTAGTTGTAAATGAGACATCCTTGGTTCTAGACGGGAGGTCGCGCATTGTCCGCGTGAGGTTGTGCATTGTCCACGTGAGGTCGTGGCTTGCGTGTGTGTGGTCGTAGGTGGCACACATGCGGTCGTTGGTGGCACACTACTAACCGAGCAAAGTACAACACTCTTAATAGGCGGATACTTACTTTCTCTGCAGTATATATAACAATTAAGTTCATTTAAAGAATATTACAAATTACCAATTTATTATGTTATTTTACTAACCTTATCATTCTTACACCACATTCGCTTGGAATATTTTGATCACCCATTACATTGGCGGAAGGATCCACAACAATATAATTGTGGAGCATTCTCGTGTAATAACCTTGCGGTTCAAAATTCTTCGACGGATGTAGCTCTTTCTCAATGTATACCGACCCCGCCACACAACCTAAATTTTTAAACAATCCAATATGTTGTGACCCAAATCCCTGTGCAGTTTTCCCCCGTGATCCGCGGTGAGGAACACCTATTATTGGTGTGTCGGGCCCGCAACGCGTCGAATGGACGTGTTAGACGGACTCAGTGAGGGTTTTGGATCAAACCTGTCTTTCAGCTATTCTCGCCGAATTTTGGAAGTGGTTTCAGGCTAATCGGAGGCCGAATTTGGATTCAGCGCGGAAAAACGGTGAAAAACAGCTATTTACTTGCTTTTTTCTGAGTCCGGACACCCGGAAGTATTCGGTGCATTTTGGTGCACGGGGGAGCCGTGGACCGGCGGGGGAAGCCACGTGGCAGCGGAGGATTTGCCGGTGCACGCGGCGTGGTCCACGGAAGGCACTCGGGTGCAGTGGACCGGGTGCGGGAGACACGTGGCAGCCTCTGATAGGCGGGCTCACGTGGCACGGTCCACGGGAGAACGCGGGGAGCTGTGGACCAGGGCGGGGCTACGTGACGGCCCCGGGTTGGATGGCTCGCGCGCGCGCAGTTCACGCAGCGCAAGCGGCGACCGTACAGGCGCAGAGGTGGCAGGCAGCGACTGGCGCGGGCCGGCTGGCGTGGCGGCCTGGTCAGCGCGCGCCAGGCATGCGGGCGCAAGGTGGCTCCAAGCCATTGGCGGGCGCCACCCACCCCGCCGCCCCGCGTGGGACACGCGGCAGCGCCCGAGCAGCTGGTCGCCGCTGTCCCGTGTTCAGGACACGCGTCGCGCCCAGGCGAATTCGGGCGCTCGTCAAGTGGGCTTCTTGGACGGGTTTTCGGCGCCTGAAATGATTCGGGCGCCCGAAACTTCGGCCCAAATCCGAAGTGTGGATTTGCTTTGGGCCGAGGCTATAAATAGGCCTCCCAACCCCCTTTTCTCAGTTTTTTGGCCTTTTTCCCGGGAGCCACATGAAGAGATGTTCTTCCTCACCCTGTTCCCCATCTCTTGAAGGATTTGTGGGATTTTAGGAGGCCGTGGCATTGACGATCTCGACGACTCGGCGCGCGTCGACATTTTCTTTTCGGTGGCCTTTTCTTTCGTTGTTCAGTCCGAGGGCTCCCCTGTGCTACCCCGAAAGAATTTTTGGACGATTTTTGCGGTAGCGTGTTCTTGAGATGTAGGCCTTCGATTTCTGTGTTGATCACTTCGCTTCATTTTGAGTTTTTGGTGGGGTTTTCGAGGCATCTTTTGACCCCTTTTTCTGCGATAATGTTTCGGACAGCGGTTGAGTGTTCTTGCTATATCTCGGCGTACGGGTGTCGGAATGGGGCGTATAAGTATTCGATTTGTATCTACTCTTCGCGTGGATCTCAGCCGTGATTTTTCTAGATTTTTTTGGTGTACTGCGCGTAGGTGAAAATCACTGTTTTCCTGAGCTATTTTGCAAAACAGTAACTGCTGTATTTTGAGGTCTCCTTTTCCGCCGTGCTTAACTCTTGTGCAGTTTTCTTGCGGATTTGGACGTTTCGCGGAGAAAAGGAAAGTTGGATTTTTTTTACCACATTCAAGGTGAGCATTTGTCCTTTTGGCCCCAGTCTGAAACTGTGCCCGATTTGACAGTTGTACCATCCCGACGCACCGTTAATTTCGTGCTCTTTTGTGTGGACAGCTCTCACTGTTTTGGCCGCCACCGTTGGACCGAGAGGAGTCTTGGAGAGTTTGGATTTGCACGTTCCAGATGGGTGGTTGTTCTGTACCTCTTATTTCGACATGCTCACTAGGACTATTAGAGAGATCCCCTTAGTTATGATTGTTGATTGGCACCTTGTTGAGAACCATGCATGATAATTACACTGATTAACTTCTAGCCTATCTATGTGAGATTGGGACATTATTGTTGGAACATGTTATTATGCCATAACCTTTCATGCAAAATTAATTATCATATTGGGACATCATGATCTGATCTATGCGACAACACTGTTAGATGCTTTTCTTTCATTCTATATGAGAACACTTGCATGCTTGTATGGACATCTAGATAGGCCACTATTTACCGCTACACTATCATATTGGAACTTGACTTAGGAGAAATCATGATTATTTCTCTTTTTCATTTTATTCGGACATATAATACATGTTGCTCTGGTTCGAGCAGGGGTTTGGGATAGTGTAGTCGAGATCTTTGAGTCTGGGAAAGATTGTACAGTTTGTGGACATGTGGGGTATTGCGGTGACCGGATATTGGTTATTTTACCAGATTGGGACATTGGGCGGTTGACTGGATATTGGTTATTTTACCAGATTGGGACATTGGGTGGTTGACCGGATATTGGTTATTTTACCAGATTGGGGACTTGCGGGGTGTTGCGGCAACCACAGATATTGAGCGGTTGACCGGATATTTACTTTTGCATCAGATTTGGGATCGGGGTTTTCTTCAGTGGATGGATTTTCCGACTTTGATCATAATCGTGATCCAGTCCTGCTACATTGAGATACTGTGACATGGTTACTTTACTCGTGTGGGTCGCTCCCCTCGAGTGCCACACCGGAGTAGGCTTTAGGACTGAGCCGGGTGCCGGTCAGTTGGTTATTTGGAGATCGAGCCATGTGCCGATCAATTACTGGGTTCATGAGATTGATGACAGAGCAGGCAGTACCGGGTTTTATACCGGTTCATCTGATTGGGTTATTTTAGCAGACACTGTTACTGATGCATGCATACAGTCGTTTTATTTGAGATTGCATTAGAGGCATGGTAGTGGTAGTGTTTCTTTACCAACAACATTATTAGCTTACCACTTTACTTTCTTTTGCCTCTGGTAGACTTAGTGGGTACGTCTGATCCTGAGGATTTACCCACTAGGGGTTTACTAGTTTTATTAGTGGTTCTCACTCCCATTGTTGCTTCCTTTCTCTCTCTTCCTTTGTTTTGTAAAGTCTTCTGCGGGAGCTGCTGGACCATCGGCAGCTGATCGAGATAAGGGGATCGCTGCGTAGATAGATCTCCTGTGAGGCTGAGTATTTCTGTTAGATAGTCGATGTACCCTCCACTCAGGTACTTTATTTTCTAGTTCAGTTTTTGTCTGAGATGTTTTAGTTTTTACTTCAGCTCTGTACTTGTACTCTTTTATAACTTATATTATATGTAGGGTTATGATAGATATGGATCTAAATAGGGGAAAAAAACACCTAGAGGGGGGTGAATAGGTGTAAACAATAAACACTCAAAAATCTTTGCGTAATAAAACCCAATGCGGAAAATAAATAACACGCAGAGATTTTACGTGGAAAACTCCATCACAGGAGTAAAAAACCACGGGACCGATAACACGGTGAAATCAACTAAGATTAAACACGTACAAAGGTGATATACCGTACTCACACACGACTCATCCTTTTTTCCATACGCTCCGAGTTGATCTTCTCCGCTCGCTCCGCAACGCGCCTCGAATCCACGATTTGCGTCCAACGCCGAATCCACGGCGTCCAACGTCGAGTCCACGACGTCTGACCGAATCCACGGTCTCCACCAGGTAGTACGTCTCGATCACACGAACGTACCTCGCTCCAAATCCACGAGAGCGGTAGCACCTTGAATCCACAAGGCCACGAGAATCCACGCGCCGATTTTGGGGAAAATCGTTGTTTTGTTGGTGGTGAAAATCCGCCGAATACTTAGATCAAAGATAGATCGGAAATGCCCATCTAAGTATTCATTAATTTGATTCTACTCAAAATCTGAGTATGAAAACCTAGAATCAAATTAATTAATATAGATGAAGAAACATAGAATTAAATCTAGTTATTTTTTTTCTTCTCTATATGTGGATTTATAAGTTTTTCTCCGTTAATTTTCCTCGTTCATTTACGGGATAAAAAACTTATTGTGGATTACCCTAAAATATGGAATTAGGGTTTACTTATAGGTTAGAAACCATTGGAAGAGGATAAGAATCAAAAACTGACTGTAACAGAATTTTACCCGCACGACGGTCCGGACTGGATTTGGCTTGATCCGGACTGTTGTTGTTTTTCAGAGAATTCCTGAAAAAACAGTGTTCGGGGTCCGGACTGAAATACCTACGGACCGGACTGTTCATGCGATTTCTGCAAAATCCACGTTCGGGGTCCGGACTGAACCAAGGGTGTTCCGGACTAGATTTGCGCATGAACCTACCTACGTTCTGGGTCCGGACTGGATTAGTCTGATCCGGATCCTGAACATATAACAGTCCAGTCTCTTAATTTTTATGCGATTAAAAACCCATCCAAGTGTTTCTACATTATAAGAAGTATTCGGATCACCAAGATTGTTTAATTAAACGTACCTGATCTTTTTGAATTCTTCTTTCTTGAGATTGAGGTATATGATCCAACCATCTTCATCTTCAATCTTCAAGACTTAACCATTTCACGAAATACGCCAAAACAAATTCCTTAACAATCTCCCCATTTGGCAGTTTCGTGACAAAACAAAATTCCACTAAAGAAAATTCAAAAAGATATTTTTGTTGCTATCACCATACAACAAAAATTTACAATTGAGATCCAAATAAAACTAAGTACATGAGTTAAACTCCTAAAACAAACTCTAAACTTAGACATTTGTATTCTCTACAAAAAGAAGTAATTCTTGACAAAAGAAATCGTTAGATACCTCAAGAATGTAACAATAAAAAAATCAACCAGAGAGATGAAGTTTATTCTCACAATGACATTTATAAAAGCAGATATGTATTAAAATATCAATCAGAGATAGACATATCTTCTAAGCAATAAATTCCAAATGTCATAAGTATGTTAGTCATGAAACAACTTGTTAGTAATAATATTGCCCAAATAGTTAGTCGAGGCATGCATTCATTCACAATACAAAACCAAAGTTGTAGTCATACTTACCTTTCAAGTTTTAATTGTTCCAAAGTTCTCACAAACACTCGCCACTTGTTCATATCTCTCTCCCCCTTTTTGTCACTAAAAATAGCCAAAATTACAAAAATTAAGGGAGTTAAATGTTCAAAAATAGTAAGAACTAGGACGAAAACCTGCAAAACAAAAAGATTAGCTAGAACAACAAAGAAACCCAAGATTAGATCATTAGAGCAAATGATCATTCCAGATCAGACCTGTCTGAACTGCTACAGTCCAATTGGTTCAAAATTCCTTTAAGCATTCTTGATATTTTGGAACATTTTCTTTTCATCTTGTGTATGTTAGTGGACATTCTTTCTTGTTCTACAGACAATTTCCTCTGTTCTCGTTGGATAGAGGACAATATATTAGTGTCACGCCCCGAGTTTGAAAAACAGCCTCTTAATTTTTTTTTTTTTTCTAAATCAGAGTTTGAAAACAGCCAGGGCGCGACAGACCGCCATATATATAGAAAATTCTCAATTCCCTCCATGGAATTGAGCCTTCTCTATACATGCACGGCTAGGCCTTTGCAACAACATCAGAGTAACTAAATTACGTAAAACTAAATAATTAAATTACAACTCTTTTACATATTTTGCGGAATAATTAAAGGTAGCGGCTGCTATGGGTCGATTGCTAACACGGAACCTCACCAACACGTCCTGACATCCCAACACCCGCTCGACCTGAAAAACAGTCACCCGAGGGTGTGAGACACACCGGAGTGTATCCCAGTGGGCACGACGAGCCGAGAAATAGCTAATCGTACCTACTGGGTACTAAAATCTGCGGATAGTAATAAGTCGATGGGTAAAACTGAAATAATAGATAATATCTACTGAAAATCAAAATCCACAGATAAGACTGAATAGGCAGATAATCAAGCACAAGGAACTGCAGGTAATAAATGCTGACAATCATGATCTAGCTGTAATAATCAAGTATAAGGGAACTGCACAAGAAGGGTACAAGATGAAAAGCTACATGCAAATGAATCATGGAGATAATAAAAGCTATGCATCAATCACAATAGCATAAAATACCCAATCAATGCCACTATTGGTCACGAGGACCTCAGGCAAACTGCCCACCTGGCACCACCTGGTTGACATTCTCCCCTTGGGAGTCACGGGCCTTTCAACAGACCACTTTACCGGTAAAGTACACCACTGCGGGGGATCAGCCTGCTAGTGTACGTGAAGAACAACGGTGCGGGCGATCATAATGCAAATGCTCAAGCTCTCGGTCCACTGACCGGGTAATCGGCAATAAGCCGAGATCCCAACAGGGATGCAGGTATCTGTGTATCAATCATATCTCACGTCATGCAGTCTGGAATACAAGAAGTATGTATATCTGAGCAAAATCCCGACAGGGATGCATATGTCTGTACATCAATCAAAGGATGCATATGTCTGTATATCAATCATAGGTCTATCATGCATATCTGAAATATGGAAGCAAGTATCTCTGGTGACAGGAAATAGCAGGTATAATCAGATCGTGACATCTATGTGCTAAGATATAAAAGCTGACAAGCAGATATACATGATATGTCTAAAGGAATCAATGTCTATCAGGCAAGATCATATGGCATATCGATAAAATCATCAGGACTAATCAAGAACAGGTGTCCGACTAGACTAAAGCAACCAGAGGGCCGAAAAGATAAAGCCCGGACCGAAGATAACCCACCTGGATGTAGGCAGATCCTCGAACTCCCGCACAGCTACTGGGAGGCTGGTGCTGAACAACTGGGTCCTGAATAGAACCTGTAATCAGTGATAGACTCACTCATACCCATCCCGACAACACTACAGCAATACAACGCTAACATAGGCTTAAGTGCATTTTTGTTTCTTCGGCTGCTCAAAACCTAAATCCGACGCGAGCATCGCGTCCAGTGACCCCAAATTAGCCAGGAGCACACTGTCGCGGCTTCGCAAACAGCCCCAAACCCTACTACGGGCAACTATTCTCTTAACACTTAGTTTTTAATACAACCTTAAATACATTCATCAAAAACTAAAATGTTATATATCAAAATATCTCCGGACAGTGCCAGGACACCAGGGCTCACTTTATTTTCAGTCCAAAACTGATGGATCAACCAGATCCAAGTCCCTCGCTCTCTAACACTTCGACAATGCACCACAACACACATCCACTCAGAACCAATTTGATCTGCAGTGAGCACTGAGCTCAGGGGATGATTTAAAGCAATTTTTATATTTTACAAAAAGTCAAATTCCCACCTTTTTCTTCTTTGTGGCATTACATCGAACATTTGGTGGGCATACTATATATATAACATCCAAACTCTTGCCCGAGCCCATTCTCAACAAGGAGGCAATCCTGGGGCTTCTAAGATGGAAGGGAAGCTAGAGCACAAGGTTTAGGGATTACCAGGGTGGTTCCCCGGCAACCGGAGGCGGCGACGGCGACCGGAGATGCAAGCTCGGGCAACCTTGGGCGCCAACAATGGAAATTTCACTTCTACCACTCATGGTCCACAAGCACCTATATGGTAAGTTTACTAGGAACTATTAGAGCATACCTGGGTCAAAGGCCGGCGGCGGAAAGCACCGGCGACGCGCGGCGGTCGGAGTTCATGCTCGGGTGCAATAAGTGGTGCAACTCCGGTGCGCACAAATCCCACATTAGGATTTACATGCAAGTGCATGGAAAGCTTCACAAAGACCAATGGAACATGCCTGGGCCGCTATCCCATTTGACGGAGCTCCGACGATCGCCGGAGATCAAAATCTCCAAAACTTGGTGATTCCGGCCACCTTTAATGGCGGATTCCGACCGGCGACCCCTGGGCCGGCGCAAGATGGACCAAACCCTTCCTCTCGGTCCTCTGGTGCTTTCTGGGTGGTTGGCCGGCGGCTCGGGTGCACGGCGGTGCCGGACGGCGAGGAACGGTCGCGGTTCAAGGTTGGACGGTTCTTGTAAAGTACCGGGGCATTGGATAGCGCGCCGACCACACAGATGACTTGGAGCAGAGAGTTTTCTTGAGCATGTTGTATCTGAGGTTACAGTTGATGCCGGGTTGATTCGGATCAACGCGGAAGCTCCAGCTCGATTCGGGGTTTTTCCGGGCTTTGTAGGCCGATTGAGGATGAGATTGGGAATTTCAGACTTCACCGTGGAGCGCCGGAAATTCAGGAACACGTGGAACAGGTGTACTTTCAGATTACAGCGAAGTTCGGGAGGTTCCGGACTGACGCGGAGGGCCCGGAGGCAAAAAGTGAGTCGGAACTGGCAATTTTGGAGCCGGTAATTGATTTGAGCACCCCGACTCAACGGACGAGCTTTTTGAAGAGAAAAAGCTGTGGACACGTGTACTTTTGATTTACAGTGAGGTTCGGGAGGTTCCGGACTGACGCGGAGGGCCCGGAGGCAAAAAGTGAGTCGGAACTGGCAATTTTGGAGCCGGTAATTGATTTGAGCACCCCGACTCAACGGACGAGCTTTTTGAAGAGAAAAAGCTGTGGACACGTGTACTTTTGATTTACAGCGAGGTTCGGGAGGTTCCGGACTGACGCGGAGGACCCGGAGGCAAAAAGTGAGTTGGAACTGGCAATTTTGGAGCCGGTAAGTGATTTGAGCACCCCGCCTCAACGGATGAGCTTTTTGGAGAGAAAAAGCTGTGAGCGCGTGTATTTTCGATTTACAGCGGAGTTCGGGAGGTTCCGGGCAGCGGCGGAGAGCCCAAAGGCAAAAAGTGAGTTGGAGTTGGATTATTGGAATTAATTAATTAGTGGATTTAATTAATAAAGCTTTATGCTTTATATAAAGTGGCCCCAGCCTCCCTCTGCAGCAGAGAAAGAAAGGAAAAGAGAAAGAAAGGAAAAAAAAAGAGAAAGAAAGGAAAGGAAAAGAGAGGAAAAGGAAGAAGAGGAGTTTTGAGCCGATCTCGGATTTTTGGACTCGCCGTTGGAGGCCGTGTGAAGCTCGTGGGCGTGCGACGCGCGACATCGAGGTAAGCAATTTCTCTTTTTTGAGGTTTCTTTGAATTTTGGAGCTTTGAGGATTTTATTTGGTGTTAAAAATCAAGAAAAAAGTGGATTCTTGGATTTTTGGGATTTTCGGATTTTATTGGATTTATCGGGGCCTTTTTCTGATTTTTGCCGTCGCCGGCGGCCGCGCGCAGCGCGCAGCGGCGCACGCGCGGCGCCAGGGTCTGCTGTTGGCAGCACCGTGTGGCGAGGTGCCGCTGGGCGCGGCGCCGCGTGCAGCAAAGTGCTGCACGCGGCGCTGCGTGGCCGCGCGCAGGCGCGCGCGGCAGGGCCGCGCGCAAGTGCGCGCGGCGCTGCCTGGCCGCGCGCAGGGGCGCGCGGCAGGGCCGCGCGCAGGTGCGCGCGGCACCTCCTGGCCGCGCGCAGGCGCGCGCGGCAGGGCCGCGCGCAGGGGCGCGCGGCAGGGCCGCGCGCGGGTGCGCGCGGCACCTCCTGGCCGCGCGCAGGCGCGCGCGGCAGGGCCGCGCGCAGGGGCGCGCGGCAGGGCCGCGCGCGGGTGCGCGCGGCAGGGCCGCGCGCGGGTGCGCGCGGCACCTCCTGGCCGCGCGCAGGCGCGCGCGGCAGGGCCGCGCGCAGGGGCGCGCGGCAGGGCCGCGCGCGGGTGCGCGCGGCACCTCCTGGCCGCGCGCAGGCGCGCGCGGCAGGGCCGCGCGCAGGCGCGCGCGGCAGGGCCGCGCGCGGGCCTGCGCGGGCCGCGCGCGGGCCTGCGCGGGCCTACGCGGGCCGCGCGGGCCGCGCGCGGGCCTTCGCAGGCGCGCGGCCGCGCGCAGCGCAGTGGGCTGCGCGCGGGCCCGCGCGCGGCGCCGCTGGGCGCCGCGCGCGGCGCCGCTGGGCGCCGCGCGCGGCGCCGCTGGGCGCCGCGCGCGGCGCCGCTGGGCGCCGCGCGCAGCGCCGCTGGGCGCTGCGCGGTGCGCTCCGGCACCGCGCAGCGGGTCGCCGCGCGGCGTTGCTTGGTTGGGCGCCGTGCGGCGGGCCTCCCTCGTCGCGCGGCTGGGTTTTCGCCGCGCGGCGTGCTCCCGGACGGCGGGCGACTCCTCGGTTTGCGTGCCGGCGCCGTGTTTTCGCCGTCGGAGCCCGTGGTTCGCCGTCGGCCACTGTTTTTCGCCGTCGGCCGCTGTTTTTCGCCGTCGGCTGCTGCCTTTTCGCCGTCGAGCAGATTTCTGGCAGTTTTTCGCGAGCGGTTTTCGCAGGATTTTTCGCAAGCTGTTTTTTGAGCGGTTTTTCTCCGTCGGGCGCTGGTTTTCGCCGACGGAGCTGTTTTCGCCGCCGCGTTCTGTTTTTCGCCGTCGGGCGCTGGTTTTCGCCGACGGAGCTGTTTTCGCCGCCGCGTGCTATTTTTCGCCGTCGGGCGCTGGTTTTCGCCGACGGAGCTGTTTTCGCCGCCGCGTGCTGTTTTTCGCCGTCGGGCGCTGGTTTTCGCCGACGGAGCTGTTTTTCGCCGCCGCGTGCTGTTTTTCGCCGTCGGGCGCTGTTTTTCGCCGACGGAGCTGTTTTTCGCCGCCGCGTGCTGTTTTTCGCCGTCGGGCGCTGGTTTTCGCCGACGGAGCTGTTTTCGCCGCCGCGTGCTGTTTTTCGCCGTCGGGCGCTGGTTTTCGCCGACGGAGCTGTTTTTCGCCGCCGCGTGCTGTTTTTCGCCGTCGGGCGCTGGTTTTCGCCGACGGAGCTGTTTTTCGCCGCCGCGTGCTGGTTTTCGCCGTCGGGCGCTGGTTTTCGCTGACGGAGGCTGTTTTTCGCCGACGGATGCCCGGTTTTGACCGTTTTGATTGATTTTGCGATTTCTTCGCTTCTGATAGCTTGCGGTGCGGTTTTTAGTTTCCGCGGGGCGCGTGGTCGTGTGGTTGGTCGCTGCGTGCTCCGATTCGCGTGCGGATTCTGGCATCGAGCTTCGTGTTGCGTGCGGACCCCTTGGAGGCCAGGTAAGCCCGCTGAGCCAATTGCAAGTGTCGACGAGCAATTGGTGGCTTTCTAAGGTGGGTTGGTTTTCTCTCCAAGTCTACGGACTTCCTTCTAATTCTAATGTGATAGGATTGCATGCTAGTTTAAGTGTTTTCTTGGAACTTAACTAGCACCCCCGTCATATGTGCATGAGTTTGACCAGACCATTTGTGAACCTTAATTTGGGCTAGGTTCCTTTATGCTTTAGACATCCCGCACTTTTCTTATCCTTCGGGACTTAGAGTTTCCTCGCCCGGGTAGTGGGCCGAGTGGTCAGAGTGTTGTGGGACGGGTGTTGCACTCGGGCCCGGGGGGCCGAGTGGAGTCTGGTGGCTGGGTTAGGCCAGTGTTAGCATTTTGGGGAGCCGTTTCAGATAAACGGTGGTCCCGGGGGTTTTCCTTTCCACTGTTCTTCTCGTCACCACCAGGTTGGGAACGTGGTGCACGTGTGTTAGCAGTGTGAGGTCCCGGAATCCCCCGCGCAGGGTTGCTGGTTGTTGGGCAGCTTTCGGTCGCCGTTGGGGGTGTTGGTGCGCGTGTTAGGGGCCCAGAAATGGATTTGTGATGCAATTTAGGATTTGCTTGCATCACTGGAGGCCTGCGTGGGTTGCGCGCAATTTGGACACAAGTGGTGGACTTCGGGCTTTAATTGAGACCCCGTGGGAAGTTGGAGGACCCGTCGGGTGGTCAGAAGTGATTTCGCGCGATTCAGATGTCAAAATTAGACTCCGGGTGAAGTCCGGATAAAAGTTTACCTCTCCGGTCGCCTTCGGGAATTTTTAGAGTTGGAATTTGGCAAATCGGACTTTAAAAATGGACCCGACGCGAAAATCGGATCGAGTGGGCATTCGGCAAATTTTCGGGTGAGAATTTGGAGAAATGGACATCGTTTTTGGATTCAGCGCGCGAAATCGCTAAGGATGGACTATTTATTTGTTGGATTTGGAGTCCGGTAGACGTGCGCGTTTTTCGAGGCATCGCGGCACGTTTTTCGAGGTGGCGTGTGGATCCCGAAGCAGCTTTTGGCGGCACGGATCCCGAGGGCACGGCAGGCGTACGGTCGCGACAGGGGCCACGCGGGCGCGCAGCGCGGAATGCGCAGGGGCCGCCACGTGGCGGCCCCCCGTTGGCGCCCGCGCGGGCGCGGGGGCACGCGCGCCCGTGTAACGGGCGCGTGTCCCGCGCCTGCGCGTGGTGCCGCGCGCCACGTGGCGCCCGGGCGCGTGCGTGAACCCGGCGCACGCGCCCGGTTGTGGACCGGCCGGTTGGGGGGGCTCCCATTGGTGGCCGCCGTGCACCGAGCCTGTGGACCCGCCCCGTGAACTACCTTCTCTCTCCCTCCTTTTCTTCTTCTTCTTCCTCCCCGCACCGCATTTTCTCCCTTTCTTTCTTCCTTCTGCACCCGAGAGCGAGAGGGAGTGAGGGAGGGGGATTGCGTGAGGTGCGGCGGCGCGTCGTGGACCTCGTTTTGCGTGCGAGGTCGCCCGGCGGAGCGTTTCGGCGACGGCGGCGCTAACGGGTAGGTCCCGTGTGTTGGTTTTACTGTATTTTTGTACAGTTTTCGGGGCGACCTTCTGGACTGTAATTAACCCTCTTGCTCTTTTCTGTGTCCGGCACCGTGCACCGTTTTGCGTGCGGACTCCGGCACCGTGTACCGTTTTGCGTGCGGACTCCGTTTTGCGTGCGGTTTCCGGCACCGTGCACCGTTTTGCGTGCGGATTCCGACGCCGTGCACCGTTTCGCGTGCGGACTCCGTTTTGCGTGCGGTTTCTGGCACCGTGCACCGTTTTGCGTGCGGATTCCGGCGCCGTGCACCGTTTCGCGTGTAGACTCCGTTTTTGGTGCGGACTCCGGCAGCGTGCTCCGTTTTGCGTGCGGACTCCGGCGGCGTGCTCCGTTTTGCGTGCGGACTCCGACGGCGTGTCCCGTTTTACGTGCGGATCGCGTGGAGGCCAATTGCAAGTGTCTACGAGCAATTGGTGGCAAATCGAGGTGGGTGGCCTTATCTCCAAGTTTTATGGACTGTACAGTATTTCTACTGATGTAGGATTATGCATGATAGTTTATTTCATTGTGTAGTATGCTAGATTGTAGGAATTGTTATTCCTTTTATTATCTGTTGATACAGCTATCTTGGAACTTGACCTAGCACCCCCGTCATATGTTGCATGTGTAACCAGACCAGTAGAAAACCCTCACTTGGGCTAGGGTTAATTATGTTTAGACACCCACACTGTTTTGCTATCCCTGGACATAGTGTTATCCTCGCCCGGGCGCCACAGGCTCGGTGCACGGCGGCCACCAATGGGAGCCCCCCAACCGGCCGGTCCACAACCGGGCGCGTGCGCCGGGTTCACGCACGCGCCCGGGCGCTACATGGCGCGCGGCAACGCGCCCGCCACACGGGCGCGTTGCACCGCACCACGCGCAGGCACGGGACACGCGCCCGTTACACGGGCGCGCGTGCCCCCGCGCCCGCGCGGGCGCCAACGGGGGGCCGCCACGTGGCGGCCCCTGCGCATTCCGCGCTGCGCGCCCGCGTGGCCCCTGTCGCGACCGTACGCCTGCCGTGCCCTCGGGATCCGTGCCGCCAAAAGCTGCTTCGGGATCCACACGCCACCTCGAAAAACGTGCCGCGATGCCTCGAAAAACGCGCACGTCTACCGGACTCCAAATCCAACAAATAAATAGTCCATCCTTAGCGATTTCGCGCGCTGAATCCAAAAACGATGTCCATTTCTCCAAATTCTCACCCGAAAATTTGCCGAATGCCCACTCGATCCGATTTTCGCGCCGGGTCCATTTTTAAAGTCCGATTTGCCAAATTCCAACTCTAAAAATTCCCGAAGGCGACCGGAGAGGTAAACTTTTATCCGGACTTCACCCGGAGTCTAATTTTGACATCTGAATCGCGCGAAATCACTTCTGACCACCCGACGGGTCCTCCAACTTCCCACGGGGTCTCAATTAAAGCCCGAAGTCCACCACTTGTGTCCAAATTGCGCGCAACCCACGCAGGCCTCCAGTGATGCAAGCAAATCCCAAATTGCATCACAAATCCATTTCTGGGCCCCTAACACGCGCACCAACACCCCCAACGGCGACCGAAAGCTGCCCAACAACCAGCAACCCTGCGCGGGGGATTCCGGGACCTCACATCCTCCCCCACTAAAAGAAAGTTTCGTCCTCGAAACTAGATCAAGCCCATCAGGAGTCAAGAATACCACTGCTAGGTATCTAACAATACGCCTCCAGCTCCCCCGCTCGCTCCTCGTGATTACTCCGCAACAACAACAATAAGTACGGTATTACCCGATGTGCAATTCTCTCATCTCTCGAGCCAGAAATTGCAACGGGCGTCCCTCGTACTCCAATAATCACAGATCTCAAAGGGGCAAGTAATCACGGGCGAGGAAAAACACATCACTACTGAGCTGAGACGTGAAAAACCAATGGCTCCATTAAAAGGCTGGGGGAAAAACTGAAATAACCACAAGTGTAATACGCACCAAACCACAACATGGTGCCACCCTCAACAAGACGACCCGAAGCATACCCGCAGACTCGTCCAATAAGGAAGGGAAATCCAATAAGTTGGGGTCTTCACTCGGTCACTTCCCGATCCAAAACCACCCGAGTGGACTACTCAACTGCAGGCTACCCTTAAAAGGCATCCTCAAGAGACACAATCTCGTGCCACAGTTGGTCGCTCAACATGCTAACATGACCCCAACGGACCCACGGGTCGAAGTCGATCCCTCAACTCACAAAGAACACCCTGACGGGGACTAAACCGTCGGTGAACGGGACTGAAAACTGGCTCGCAAGGCGATCATAAAGCTGATGCCCAAAACTCGCGGTCAAAAGTCCGAATCATCCAAAAACTCTCACCGTTGTGTACCTACAACGTGGCATCACTGCCGTGCACCAACAGCGTGGCATCACTGCCGTGCACCAACGGCGTGGCATCACCACCGTGTATCAACGGTGTGGCATCACCACCGTGTATCAACGGCGTGGCATCACCACCGTGTATCAACGGCGTGGCATCACCACCGTGTATCAACGGCGTGGCATCACCACCGTGTATCAACGGTGTGGCATCATCACCGTGTATCAACGGCGTGGCATCACCACCGTGTATCAACGGCGTGGCATCACCACCGTGTATCAACGGTGTGGCATCATCACCGTGTATCAACGGCGTGGCATCACCACCGTGTATCAACGGTGTGGTATCACCACCGTGTATCAACGGCGTGGCATCATCACCGTGTATCAACGGTGTGGTAACACCACCGTGTATCAACGGTGTGGTATCACTCAAGCATCAAGGCCTCAGATCCTCACAGTACTATAACCAACACTACTTCGAAGTTCCGGAGCTGAGGAAGGGCCAAAAGATCAACAGGCAAAAACCAGGGCCCCAACTGCACTGGGCAGGACCAATAACACCCATCTATGTGCAACACGTGATCAGGTATCTGAACCTCACGAGCACAAGCTAAGGGTCCTATTTCTAGCCCATACATCAATGCAAATGCCCTACAGAAGAAAAGAATGCAATGCTCAGGTAACAAATAACGCTCGAGTGCGTGTAGGGGAGATAAGATTAATATCTGCCACCACGTGGCTAGCTGCCCCCGAATCCTCATCCTATGCGACATAGACGCTCTCGCTCGGGGTGGTCGTCCGTCGGACTGCCGCGAAGAAGTGGCCTTAACTATCTGGCCAACCTGTCGAAACTCCGCCTGTCTGGAAGAGCGGAGGAGGAGGAGCCGAAGCTGCCAATGTGACTGATGACCCCGCTTTAGGACAAGACCATGATCTGTGCCCTGCCTGTGGTCACACTACGGCGCAGAATGCAGCCCACCGCCAAGGACACAGTCATCCCGCTGCTGCTGCTGATACATCGGCCGCGGAAAACCTCCTGGTCTCTGTCTCCTCTGAGACTCACGACCCTCAGACTGGGATCGTGGCGGCCCCGGGGTCTCGATCTTCTCGACTGTCCAAACTCAGGCGGCACTGGATGCCTCTCCCCGGAGCTGGTCCCTGGCGCTCCGTCTATCTCTGACATGATCACTGATCCTCGGTCAACCCGCTAAGCATGCTCAATAGCTGCATCTAACGTCGGCACTCGCCGAGAATACCCCAAGTGATAGATATTCCGATGCAGTCCTTTCTCAACTAGCTCAACCTCCTGGGCCTCATCCAGGCGACATGGGGTACACGGCTCGACAATCGCCAAACTCGCGAACAAATTCCAAAAGAGGTCGACTCCCCTGCTGCAGGAGTCTAAGATCCCCTTCCAGTTTCTGCTTACACTGGCAGGAAAGAAGGTCCTGAGCCGCAAAGCACGAAACTGGTTCCAAGTCAACAACCGAGCTCCTAGTAGTCCAACAGGACGAACTCGATGCCCCCAAATCTCGGCGTCCAGTCAGACCATCTCGGTCTCAGTAAAGCAATCACCTGGTAACTCGACCAGGGCTATGTACCCATCTGGTAGCTCGGCCAGTGGAAAGTATCCTGCTGGTAACTCGGCTAGGGCAAAATGTCCTCCTGGTAACTCGGCCAGTGATAATTATCCATCTGGTAACTCGGCAAGTGATAATTATCCATCTGGTAACTCGGCCAGTGATAATTATCCATCTGGTAACTCGGCCAGTGATAATTATCCATCTGGTAACTCGGCCAGTGATAATTATCCACCTGGTAGCTCGGCCAGTGATAATTATCCATCTGGTAACTCGGCCAGTGATAATTATCCTTCTGGTAACTCGGCCAGTGATAATTATCCATCTGGTAACTCGGCCAGTGATAATTATCCTTCTGGTAACTCGGCCAGTGATAATTATCCTTCTGGTAACTCGGCCAGTGATAATTATCCATTTGGTAACTCGGCCAGTGATAATTATCCATCTGGTAGCTCGGCCAGGGAAAACGCCCTCCTGGTAACTCAGCCAGGGAAAACGCCCTCCTGGTAACTCAGCCAGGGAATACGCCCTCCTGGTAACTCAGCCAGGGAAAACGCCCTCCTGGTAACTCAGCCAGGGAAAACGCCCCCCCTGGTAACTCAGCCAGGGAATACGCCCTCCTGGTAACTCAGCCAGGGAAAACGCCCTCCTGGTAACTCAGCCAGGGAAAAATGCCCTCCTGGTAACTCAGCCAGGGAAAAATGCCCTCCTGGTAACTCAGCCAGGGAAAACGCCCTCCTGGTAACTCAGCCAGGGAAAAATGCCCTCCTGGTAACTCAGCCAGGGAAAAATGCCCTCCTGGTAACTCAGCCAGGGCGGGGTGTGTCCTTTTCACAACACGACGTCTCAGGGGTATCGCAACCCACTGCACAACTACAAACGTCTGGACACAACAACCATACGACCCAATCCAGCGAAAGTCTAAGACATGTAATCCATTCCATAGCATTATGTTGTCTGCAACCAACATAATCGATTAGGAGAATAAACATGCCAAACACTCATCCCGTCTCTTGGGAGAGGTAAAACTCAATCAAGACTCTCGCTATAAGTCACGACTCTCATGTAGTCATCCTAATGTCCAACCACAAGCCTAGGGTTTCTAAGTCCACCACGACCTACAACCTAGGCTCTGATACCACTCTAATCTGTCACGCCCCGGGGTGGAAACTGCCACCCGGGCTCGCCAACAGATCCGCCATCTGTACGGAAACTGCCGTACAGACGAAGCGTCTAACCTGCAGAAAGAACCAACTACAGTAAACAGATATCAGAGAGCTGAAAGTAGACTACTAAAACTGAAGTCCAAACACTGTACAACTGAAATAAATACAATATCTATCTCCCTTTTGAGTTCTGTATTAGAGGATTTTGTATATGATAGTATTCAGGGAGATGGATATTATATTTATTTCAGTTGTACAGTGTTTGGACTTCAGTTTTAGTAGTCTACTTTCAGCTCTCTGATATCTGTTTACTGTAGTTGGTTCTTTCTGCAGGTTAGACGCTTCGTCTGTACGGCAGTTTCCGTACAGATGGCGGATCTGTTGGCGAGCCCGGGTGGCAGTTTCCACCCCGGGGCGTGACAAGCAGGACCTTGAACCCAGAACCTTTTTGGATAAATACATGATTTTAGTCAGCCAATGTTTCTTCCAAGCCTCGCAAGGTTGTCTGAGCCTGTTCTCGTCCGTTGGGACGAAGGCATCAGCTCTTCGAGGCTTGGGCATAAAACTTGATTTCAAAGGGTTTTCCTAAAAAGAAAGACTAAAAATCATTATAAAGATGGCTTTCTCTCAGATCGAATGATTTTCTGAAATAAATGACATGGTCTCTTATAAACTTATCCACCCGAGCGGATTCGAGTGATCTGGGTTCTAAGGGCTGCTTTCTCTCTTGGGGACGTAGATGTTAGTCTCCCTGGGTTTCGGACCCTTCGTAGATCTGGCCGTGGAGTAGCTCCGGCCGTGAGTTGAGTGTTGAGTTCAGTGGAGTTGTGTTGTGGGAGCCGTGGGAGAGACGGTGGTCCCAGCTGTGTAGTACCTTCGTTGAGTGGGTCTGTGTTGTGAGATTGAGTCGTGGAGGGTTCTCCGACTGAGTTTGTGCTTTGAGCATCGAGATACCGATCTGTTTGATCGAGGACCACAGCCTGCAGGAGCCACTTGTGAGACAGTGATACTGATGAGATACTTGAGTTCGGTGGGGTCGCACCCCTCGAACCACGCCCCGGCTGCGTTGATGATTCCGAGCCTGATGAGGCTGCGATGATGATACCGAGCCTGACGAGGCTTCGATGATGCGCCTAGTTCATGTACTAGTGGTCGCTTGATACCCCTGGCCGTGCTACCATGGGGTCACTGTGTGAGATATCGAGTTTGTCCGTTGGGACACCCTGGTTGATACACCAGGGGGCGCAGGCTTGACTCGACTGGACCCGGGTGGGCAGTCGCCGAGATTTGAGATGTACTGAGAGAGTGATGGCGTAGCATGTGTCATAGTAGAGCGTCTTGGGCTTAGTCCTTGTGACATATTGTCAGCAGGGAGTGACTGCATTCCATCATCCATAGTCTCTTCTTATTGAGCATAGTAGATAGAGGCATGATAGCTGTAGATTCTTTTCCAGCTTATTTATTTTATTATCAGTCTTTTCTCTATCTTATGCCTCTGGTAGACTTAGTGGGCAGACCGTGGTTCTTGGAGACGGTACCCACTGAGAACTACTGTAGGATGTAGTTCTCACACCCTCTGTCGGTGACAGGTTGCTGAGGCTTTCTTCCGTTCCTGCTGTGCTTGACTGGACGGACCGAGGACAGGGAGTCGCGTGATAGTTCCCTACCAGCATTGTTACTTTAGAGAGAGGTAGATGTACCATCCCGGATTGTGGGAGTTGGTTATGTTTCCTGTTTAGCTATCTCCCATTTGGATTCGTAGATGTTGTATAGGTGGACTTCTATTTGTATCTTTTGATTTTGGGAGATAGGCTATGTGTTGTAGCAGCTTTGTAGTTGAGAAAAAATTTATAGTACAGCTTTTTATCCGCTCTGATATCTGCGTAGCTGTAGTTTTGTCTTTTGCAGGCTAGACGCTTCGTCTGTACGGCAGTTTCCGTACAGATGGCGGATCTGTTAGCGAGCCCGGGTCGCAGTTTCGACCCCGGGGCGTGACAGATTAGAGTGGTATAGGCTTGTGGTTGGACATTAGGATGACTACGTGAGAGTCGTGACTTTTAGCGAGAGTCCATATCGAGTTTTTACCTCTCCCTCGGGTTGGGATGAGAGATTTGATATGTTATTCTCTCAAAGTGGTTATGTTGGCTGCAGACAACATAATACTTTAGGAAGGATAACAAATTTTAGACTCTCGCTGGATTGGGTCGTATGGTTGTTGTGTCCTGATGTTTGTTTTGTTTCAGTTACTCGCGATGCCGCCGAGACGTCGTGCAGCGACGAGCGCGCGTTTGGCCCCAGCTGAGGAGCCCGGACGGCGGGCTGCCGAGCAGGCTAGGCAGGGTGAGGTGCAGGATCTGCGGGCTCAGGGGGCCCAGATGTCGGAGGCGTTGCGGCGCCAGGAGAAGAACATGGAGCGTGTGTTGCGCATGTTTGAGCTGAGAGCATCTCTCGGGGTATCGCCAGTAGTACTCCAGCCGCGACATTGTCAATTTCGACCCTGGTCGCACCACTGATGGGGCAGGAGCAGCGAGAGGTTGCCAACCGATTATTCTACTTCATCCAGTCCCATCCCCTGCAGATTTTGGGATTTAAGTTGGGGGCCTTGGGAGGCCGAGAACTGGATCGCTGCTATGGAAAAGCTGTTCAAGGATTGTTCATCCAGGAAGCATCAGGGCGCGGGATCTTGCACCTATCATTTGGGACGCCGAGAGTTGGGGGCGTCGGGTTCGTCCTGTTGGACCACCGAGAGCGAGTTTCCGCGACGGTTGAGCAGTGGGCCCCTTGTCACCCAGGTTGAGGCTTCGGGGTTGTTTTGTTGAGAGGGGACTGCACCTGGATATCTATCTCATTGTGTATTCTCGGCGAGTGCCGACCGTTGATGCAGCGATTGGGCATGTGCGATGGATTGACCGAGGATCACTGATCACGTCCAGGAGGGACGGAGATTGAGGGACTAGCTCCAGAGAGAGAGTCTTCCAGTATGGCCTGATTTCGGGTTAGTGGAGTGGATCGAGGTTGCCATGGTGCCAGCCCCAGGATCATGTGTCTCAGAGGAGACAGAGACCTGGAGGTTCTCGGCGGTTGAGGTGCCGAGATAGTGGATTGGAGACCGAGTTAGTGGTCGACATGGTTATGGAACCTTGCAGCCGGGGCTGTACCCGGTTAGTGTTCAGAACCCGGTAGGGGCTTTTTGAGCTTGCCTTGCGGTCAAGTGGATTGACTGAGGCCTGCGATCGTTAGTATTTGAAGAATCGAGTTCTCCAGCTGTGGTTGAACGGGTTAGCAGCCGGACCGGTCGTGGACTTTTGGATTTGTTTCCGAAGTGGCTTAGAGCTTCAAGATCACTGGAGGTTGGTGCAGCAACTCCTAAGAGGGGAGATGTTGGTTGCCTAATCGAGAGATGTACCTGCGAAACTAGATAGTTTTGGTTGCTAAGGAGCAACGGAGGATTTTTGCCTTTTGGAGACTTCGATCTTTTGGAAGCCACCAGCCGCAGAGGGTTATGTTTATAGACTTGAGTTTACGCGGGGAGTTTGGACCGTGATTTTTCGTCTGATAGGAAGAAGTGTAATTGAACCCTCGCACTTTATCGGCTTTTCTTCGTTGGAGTCGAACAAGGATTTGAGCTATCTGAAGCAACCGAAGAAATTCTTACTTGTGAAGTTATGGAATTTACGGTTGAGTTTACCCAGTGAAGGTTCGGCGATGCCTGTTTGTTGAGTTAGAGCGACCACCTGAGAGCCGAGAGGATGAGTTTGGGTTACCGATTGGTGGGCGCCAGGTTAGCGGATCGCTTGGTACTTGGTATGACTTCCTTTCCTTGTGGTTGAGATCAGAGTTTTGCACCCCTACTTGGTTGAGTTGGTGGACTGTGGTTTTGGGTTGCGGCCACAGCAGGGACAACTTCAACCTCTCTCTCTTCTTGTTTTCCCGTTTTATCACCGAAAATAGCGGGCGGAGCGAAAAATTTTGAAGGACTACTCCAGAGATGGAGGCGATGCTGGAACCTGTTCTTGTTTTGATCGGGGCGAAGGCATCGGTCCTTTGGAAATTTTGGACTTTTCGCTATTTTTGGCTGCTTTTCTTTTGAGAGAGAGTTGGAGTTGATGATATTCCCGATGTAAGTTTCTTGGGGTAGGGTGTGTGTTTTGGTTTCGAGGACGAAACCTTTTGAAGGAGGGGAGAATGTAAAGTACCGGGGCATTGGATAGCGCGCCGACCACACAGATGACTTGGAGCAGAGAGTTGCCTTGAGCATGTTGTATCTGAGGTTACAGTTGATGCCGGGTTGATTCGGATCAACGCGGAAGCTCCAGCTCGATTCGGGGTTTTTCCGGGCTTTGTAGGCCGATTGAGGATGAGATTGGGAATTTCAGACTTCACCGTGGAGCGCCGGAAATTCAGGAACACGTGGAACAGGTGTACTTTCAGATTACAGCGAAGTTCGGGAGGTTCCGGACTGACGCGGAGGGCCCGGAGGCAAAAAGTGAGTCGAAACTGGCAATTTTGGAGCCGGTAATTGATTTGAGCACCCCGACTCAACGGACGAGCTTTTTGAAGAGAAAAAGCTGTGGACACGTGTACTTTTGATTTACAGCGAGGTTCGGGAGGTTCCGGACTGACGCGGAGGGCCCGGAGGCAAAAAGTGAGTCGGAACTGGCAATTTTGGAGCCGGTAATTGATTTGAGCACCCCGACTCAACGGACGAGCTTTTTGAAGAGAAAAAGCTGTGGACACGTGTACTTTTGATTTACAGCGAGGTTCGGGAGGTTCCGGACTGACGCGGAGGACCCGGAGGCAAAAAGTGAGTTGGAACTGGCAATTTTGGAGCCGGTAAGTGATTTGAGCACCCCGCCTCAACGGATGAGCTTTTTGGAGAGAAAAAGCTGTGAGCGCGTGTATTTTCGATTTACAGCGGAGTTCGGGAGGTTCCGGGCAGCGGCGGAGAGCCCGAAGGCAAAAAGTGAGTTGGAGTTGGATTATTGGAATTAATTAATTAGTGGATTTAATTAATAAAGCTTTATGCTTTATATAAAGTGGCCCCAGCTTCCCTCTGCAGCAGAGAAAGAAAGGAAAAGAGAAAGAAAGGAAAAAAAAAGAGAAAGAAAGGAAAGGAAAAGAGAGGAAAAGGAAGAAGAGGAGTTTTGAGCCGATCTCGGATTTTTGGACTCGCCGTTGGAGGCCGTGTGAAGCTCGTGGGCGTGCGACGCGCGACATCGAGGTAAGCAATTTCTCTTTTTTGAGGTTTCTTTGAATTTTGGAGCTTTGAGGATTTTATTTGGTGTTTAAAAATCAAGAAAAAAGTGGATTCTTGGATTTTTGGGATTTTCGGATTTTATTGGATTTATCGGGGCCTTTTTCTGATTTTTGCCGTCGCCGGCGGCCGCGCGCGCGAGCAGCGGCGCACGCGCGGCGCCAGGGTCTGCTGTTGGCAGCACCCTGTGGCGAGGTGCCGCTGGGCGCGGCGCCGCGTGCAGCAAAGTGCTGCACGCGGCGCTGCCTGGCCGCGCGCAGGCGCGCGCGGCAGGGCCGCACGCAAGTGCGCGCGGCGCTGCCTGGCCGCGCGCAGGGGCGCGCGGCAGGGCCGCGCGCAGGCGCGCGCGGCCAGGAGGTGCCGCGCGCAGGCGCGCGCGGCAGGGCCGCGCGCGGGTGCGCGCGGCACCTCCTGGCCGCGCGCGGCAGGGCCGCGCGCGGGTGCGCGCGGCACCTCCTGGCCGCGCGCAGGCGCGCGCGGCATGGCCGCGCGCGGGTGCGCGCGGCACCTCCTGGCCGCGCGCAGGGGCGCGCGGCAGGGCCGCGCGCGGGCCTGCGCGGGCCTGCGCGGGCCGCGCGGGCCGCGCGCGGGCCTGCGCAGGCGCGCGGCCGCGCGCAGCGCAGTGGGCTGCGTGCGGGCCCGCGCGCGGCGCCTCTGGGCGCTGCGCGCAGCGCCGCTGGGCACCGCGCGCAGCGCCGCTGGGCGCTGTGCGCAGCGCCGCTGGGCGCTGCGCGGTGCGCTCCGGCACCGCGCAGCGGGTCTCCGCGCGGCGCTGCTTGGTTGGGCGCCGTGCGGCGGGCCTCCCTCGTCGCGCGGCTGGGTTTTCGCCGCGCGGCGTGCTCCCGGACGGCGGGCGACTCCTCGGTTTGCGTGCCGGCGCCGTGTTTTCGCTGTCGGAGCCCGTGGTTCGCCGTCGGCCGCTGTTTTTCGCCGTCGGCTGCTGCCTTTTCGCCGTCGAGCAGATTTCTGGCAGTTTTTCGCGAGCGGTTTTCGCAGGATTTTTTGCAAGCTGTTTTTTGAGCGGTTTTTCTCCGTCGGGCGCTGGTTTTCGCCGACGGAGCTGTTTTCGCCGCCGCGTTCTGTTTTTCGCCGTCGGGCGCTGGTTTTCGCCGACGGAGCTGTTTTCGCCGCCGCGTGCTGTTTTTCGCCGTCGGGCGCTGGTTTTCGCCGACGGAGCTGTTTTCGCCGCCGCGTGCTGTTTTTCGCCGTCGGGCGCTGGTTTTCGCCGACGGAGCTGTTTTTCGCCGCCGCGTGCTGTTTTTCGCCGTCGGGCGCTGTTTTTCGCCGACGGAGCTGTTTTTCGCCGCCGCGTGCTGTTTTTCGCCGTCGGGCGCTGGTTTTCGCCGACGGAGCTGTTTTCGCCGCCGCGTGCTGTTTTTCGCCGTCGGGCGCTGGTTTTCGCCGACGGAGCTGTTTTTTCGCCGCCGCGTGCTGTTTTTCGCCGTCGGGCGCTGGTTTTCGCCGACGGAGCTGTTTTTCGCCGCCGCGTGCTGGTTTTCGCCGTCGGGCGCTGGTTTTCGCTGACGGAGGCTGTTTTTCGCCGACGGATGCCCGGTTTTGACCGTTTTGATTGATTTTGCGATTTCTTCGCTTCTGACAGCTTGCGGTGTGGTTTTTAGTTTCCGCGGGGCGCGCGGTCGTGTGGTTGGTCGCTGCGTGCTCCGATTCGCGTGCGGATTCTGGCATCGGGCTTCGTGTTGCGTGCGGACCCCTTGGAGGCCAGGTAAGCCCGCTGAGCCAATTGCAAGTGTCGACGAGCAATTGGTGGCTTTCTAAGGTGGGTTGGTTTTCTCTCCAAGTCTACGGACTTCCTTCTAATTCTAATGTGATAGGATTGCATGCTAGTTTAAGTGTTTTCTTGGAACTTAACTAGCACCCCCGTCATATGTGCATGAGTTTGACCAGACCATTTGTGAACCTTAATTTGGGCTAGGTTCCTTTATGCTTTAGACATCCCGCACTTTTCTTATCCTTCGGGACTTAGAGTTTCCTCGCCCGGGTAGTGGGCCGAGTGGTCAGAGTGTTGTGGGACGGGTGTTGCACTCGGGCCCGGGGGGCCGAGTGGAGTCTGGTGGCTGGGTTAGGCCAGTGTTAGCATTTTGGGGAGCCGTTTCAGATAAACGGTGGTCCCGGGGGTTTTCCTTTCCACTGTTCTTCTCGTCACCACCAGGTTGGGATCGTGGTGCACGTGTGTTAGCAGGACCTTGAACCCAGAACCTTTTTGTATAAATACATGATTTTAGTCAGCCAATGTTTCTTCCAAGCCTCGCAAGGTTGTCTGAGCCTGTTCTCGTCCGTTGGGACGAAGGCATCAGCTCTTCGAGGCTTGGGCATAAAACTTGATTTCAAAGGGTTTTCCTAAAAAGAAACACTAAAAATCATTATAAAGATGGCTTTCTCTCAGATCGAATGATTTTCTGAAATAAATGACATGGTTTCTTATAAACTTATCCACCCGAGCGGATTCGAGTGATCTGGGTTCTAAGGGCTGCTTTCTCTCTTGGGGACGTAGATGTTAGTCTCCCTGGGTTTCGAACCCTTCGTAGATCTGGCCGTGGAGTAGCTCCGGCCGTGAGTTGAGTGTTGAGTTCAGTGGAGTTGTGTTGTGGGAGCCGTGGGAGAGACGGTGGTCCCAGCTGTGTAGTACCTTCGTTGAGTGGGTCTGTGTTGTGAGATTGAGTCGTGGAGGGTTCTCCGACTGAGTTTGTGCTTTGAGCATCGAGATACCGATCTGTTTGATCGAGGACCACAGCCTGCAGGAGCCACTTGTGAGACAGTGATACTGATGAGATACTTGAGTTCGGTGGGGTCGCACCCCTCGAACCACGCCCCGGCTGCGTTGATGATTCCGAGCCTGATGAGGCTGCGATGATGATACCGAGCCTGACGAGGCTTCGATGATGCGCCTAGTTCATGTACTAGTGGTCGCTTGATACCCCTGGCCGTGCTACCATGGGGTCACTGTGTGAGATATCGAGTTTGTCCGTTGGGACACCCTGGTTGATACACCAGGGGGCGCAGGCTTGACTCGACTGGACCCGGGTGGGCAGTCGCCGAGATTTGAGATGTACTGAGAGAGTGATGGCGTAGCATGTGTCATAGTAGATTGTCTTGGGCTTAGTACTTGTGACATATTGTCAGCAGGGAGTGACTGCATTCCATCATCCATAGTCTCTTCTTATTGAGCATAGTAGATAGAGGCATGATAGCTGTAGATTCTTTTCCAGCTTATTTATCTTATTATCAGTCTTTTCTCTATCTTATGCCTCTAGTAGACTTAGTGGGCAGACCGTGGTTCTTGGAGACGGTACCCACTGAGAACTACTGTAGGATGTAGTTCTCACACCCTCTGTCGGTGACAGGTTGCTGAGGCTTTCTTCCGTTCCTGCTGTGCTTGACTGGACGGACCGAGGACAGGGAGTCGCGTGATAGTTCCCTACCAGCATTGTTACTTTAGAGAGAGGTAGATGTACCATCCCGGATTGTGGGAGTTGGTTATGTTTCCTGTTTAGCTATCTCCCATTTGGATTCGTAGATGTTGTATAGGTGGACTTCTATTTGTATCTTTTGATTTTGGGAGATAGGCTATGTGTTGTAGCAGCTTTGTAGTTGAGAAAAAATTTATAGTACAGCTTTTTATCCGCTCTGATATCTGCGTAGCTGTAGTTTTGTCTTTTGCAGGCTAGACGCTTCGTCTGTACGGCAGTTTCCGTACAGATGGCGGATCTGTTAGCGAGCCCGGGTCGCAGTTTCGACCCCGGGGCGTGACAGTTCTAGGGCATGTTGGATCTCCGCCGATCTTCCTCCGATGATCTCCAAATCTTGGGAGTAGCTTTAAGTCATCGCGAAGAAGAGATTCAATGCCTCTGATCATGATTTCAACGGCCGGATGAAGCCCGGCCGCAGATCTGGCCGGAAACTGCACTTCCGGCAAGAAGTCTCTCCCGCCGGTTAACTGGAGCACCTGGGCGTTCGGGGCTTCATGAGGAAGATCTCCATGATGTCAGGAAGAGATTGAATGGGTTCAAGACCCAACAAAAACAAAGAAGGGCATGATCTTACCTCGCCGGAGCTAAGGAAGATGAAGGGATTCTCCGCCGGCGGCGCGCGGCGGAGCTAGTTGCCGGGATTCCTCGGGTTAGGTCTCTAAAACCCAGGGACAACTCCAAATGAGGTCTGGATAAATCTAAGGCCTCCTTGTTGCTTCCCTCTCCACCCAACCCGAGATCAAGCTTCCTCTTTGTTTCTCCTTCTTTTCCGGCGAGGGAAGGCAGCGGCCGGCGGTGTAACGGCCGTGGAGAGAGCAGAAGGGAATGAAGGGTCTGATTGAGGCGGCTGGGTGCACGGGTTCTGGGTTAGGGTTGCAAGAAGCAACCCTAAAGCATATATATAGAGATTTGCACAAAATGCAAATAAGTCCTCCATCTTACTGTATTTAGAGCCAAATCCTTCTCAGAAGTTAGGTTTCACAGTAAGATCCTTCTTCATGAAGTGGCACGGATTTTGGAGCATAAAATATAGGGGTTCGTGTGCAAAATACGGCATTTTTCGCTGTTTTTCATGCTTTTCGAGGTGTTCTGGTCGTCGAAACGAAAAATGGACTTCGCCACGACGTCCGGCTCGACGAAACCTATCAGATAGCGATTTTTGTTTTTCGACGAAACGCCCGGATAATTTCTCGGTCCATAATTACTGTCTAATTATACAGTTTATCACGCTTTTTGAGACTCTAGGGTCATCGAATGGAAATTTCGTCAGCGCCACTGCGCTCAGATCGTCGAAACCGATCAAAACGACTACCTGGGTCACTATGTTCGGAATCCGAACAGTGAATTAGTGCTTGTTGCAATCGATGGAGTCAAAAACCTAGGGGCTACTGTTCATCTACAATGTTAACTTAAAAACACTGTGCGCAGGCCACTGTTACATTGGTCCCGATAATTCGCTCGCTTCTTCATCGATTTCTGGAAGATCCGACCGTCAGATCGAAAAGTGTAGAATATGAATCTCGCTCAGTTTGACGGGACGATCACAATGGTCATCTCGGATTTACAAGATTACGTCCGGATTGGAAAATAGCCTTTTTGCCTGGTAAATAGTGCAACTTGCACACTGGCGATTGACTAAATAGGTCAACACAGATCCTTTGGATTTCATCATTTTAAATTTAAAATTCATGAGTCTTACAATTAGCTTTTGTGGTGTCTCTCCTGGAGGTCGAAGGAGGTTGTGTGGACGCTGACGGTGCATTTTGACCTTCATTCCATGGAGATTCTCTAGGCAGAGAGTGTGCTCTGACGAGGGGTTCATTAATCTGAATTCCACTGCCCCTTGAATTCTTTCGCCTAGTGTACTGCTTGGTTGTTGAGCAAGACTTCAATAGCTTTTTGTTCTTTAAATAAAACCTATCTTCTTCATCAGCAACCTGTTGTACTTCTTTACAAAATGCGTCCCAATCTTCTTCTTCTTCTGATTCTGACTCAATTTGAGGGACATTCTTTGTCTCTTCTTGATTTGTTCCATCTCGTTCCTTTTTAATAGACGCTCGAGTTCCTACCATTGCTACAATAAGCACTTTAATCCAGGCAAAAGCCATCCTTGCTAGTGCCTTAGTAAATGAGAAACCTGCGAGCAAGAACTCAAGAACACGAAAAATTGTTTAATTTTCAAAAATTTGAAAAATTGTACCCAAACAATCATTATCGTGTAGAGAGACTAGGAATCAAGTTAGTTTTGTAAAAAGAATTTTAAAAATAGATCAATTCCATGATTTACAAAAATTCTCATTATATGCCCTAAAACCGAATTTTTAGAAATCGAAACATAAAAATCCGTTAATCAAGTGAATACATGGCATATAAACAAAACTAATTTACTCAGAGTTCTTATTTCATAAGAAATTTAACCAAAAACCATCTAGAATTGAATTTGAATCATGATTTTCACTCACGTTTGAAGAACAATGCAAAAACAGAGAAAAAATTGAGTTTTGATCACAAATACTTACTTGAATCTGAAGAACTTGAGTTAGAAAGGCTCCAAATCGGTTGAAGTTTAGAGAGAGAAACTCTGGAGACTTGGAAACAAAAGTATGTTGTAAAAAGAAATCAAAAACCCTTTTGTTTCATATAAACCCTAGCCGCGGTCCAGAACGGCGCAAGAATCCAGTCCGGATCGGCTACTCGCAGACAATTGCTGCGTTCGGGATCCGGAACAGATTTCCCCAGTCCGGATCGGCTCCATCTTTTTCTTCAGAAAAATTTAGAAAAATTCCAGAAAATCTAGAAAAAGTATGTAAGCACTTTTGCATGTCAACTTTAAACAAAAGTCATCGTTTCACATCAAAAGAAATAGATTATGCTAAATCTATCAATAATATCCAAGTAATGAAACGAAAATTTATAAAACTTAAATCCTTTAAAGTTGAACATTATCAAAAACATCAATCACGATCTTATGAGTAATGCGTTTATCAAATCATTAATTTGGTAAAGAAAATAAAACACAAAGATCGATAGATGTTTGAAATCCCAAATATGTTAGATAATATATCTAGTCAATTTATTGTAAAGTGTGGCTCTTTGAGCATCTTTCAATAAAAAATCCACCTTATACCAACCTTGGAGTTTGACAGAGTCAAGTATTCCAAAAAGCATTTTATCTAATCATCAAGAAAAATCATGCTTGGTATACATGTGGTAGCTGCACACAGTACTCGGACGACCGAGGTGGTAGCTCTTTCCTCCATGTGGTGGTAGTTTTCACACTCCTCATTGGGATGTAACTCTTTCCACATCTTTTGAGCATAAATATTTTAATAAACTCCCCCTCAATTGGCTATCAATTATTTAAGATATAAAGTATTCAACCAAAAATTGATCTCATGTTCATACTTAACACTATTTTCAAATATGATAAAGACTATATCAAGAGATCATTTGAGAGAGAAATTGACTTTGATCAATTAAAAATGAACTAATTGATATAAAAGATCATTGCATCAAATGAATTATCATGATATCCAAACCATAATAAATTTATCAAAAATATGAAAGGATGCAAGTAAAGTCAATTATACTAATGCTCAATTAATGTTCTATGTACAAACATAGATAAAGAACACAAACACACAATAAAACCTAACCTAAGCAATGGTTTCAAAAAATGTTATTTCAAATAAAGCATTCCAATTGCTTTACGCAAATGAATAAACCGTTTTTGATCCAAAGGTTTTGTTAAAATGTCAGCTAATTGATCTTCAGTTGAAATATAAGAAATTTGAAGAATACTTGATTCAACTAGCTCTCTTAGAAAATGATATCTAAGTTCAATGTGTTTAGTTCTTGAGTGCAACACAGGGTTTTTAGAAATATTTATAGCACTAGTGTTGTCGCAGAGAATAGTTACCGAAGTTGAAGAAATTCGGAAGTCGCTCAACACGCTTTTCATCCAAATGAGTTGGGTTGAACAACTATCCGCTGAAATATATTCCGCTTCGGCAGTCGAGAGTGCAATGCAGTTTTGCTTTTTACTATGCCATGCAACAAGACAATGGCCAAGATAAAAACATGCACAACTCGTACTCTTCCGATCATCCACAGATCCTACCCAATCGGCATCTGAGTATCCTATTATATCAAGAGTTGTTCCCATAGGATACCAAATTCCGAAATTTAAAGTTCCTTTGACGTACCGGATGATCCTTTTCACCGCTTTCAGGTGAACCTCCTTTGGTGCTGACTGATATTTCGCGCAGATCCCAACACTAAAGGATATATCCGGGTGACTAGCCGTGAGGTAGAGTAGACTTCCAATCATGCTGCGATAAAGCTTCTCGTCTACACTTTCACTAAGAGATTCACTTCCTAATCCCTTGTTGCTAGTTCCCATAGGAGTCGGAAAATCTTTAGAGTTCTCTAATCCGAATTTCTTCACCAACTCCTTTTCATACTTGGATTGGCACAGATGGATGTCTTCTTCATTTTTTTTCACTTGCAATCCAAGAAAGTATGTTAGTTCGCCCATCATGGACATCTCAAATTCGCTTTCCATGGTTTAAGCGAATTTAGAAGCATCATTGTCCCTTGTTGCACCAAATACAATGTCATCGACATAGATTTGTGCCACAATAAAGTTATCTTGATAATGCTTCACAAAGAGTGTCCGATCCGCTCCCCCTCGAGTGTAGCCCTTTTCCAAAAGGTGCTTTGTCAACCTTTCGTACCATACTCGCGGTGCTTGTTTTAGACCGTAAAGAGCCTTTTTCAAACAAAAAATATGGTTAGGTAGTTAATGGTCAATGAAACCTTTTGGTTGAGCCACATAAACTTCCTCGTTCAAAAACCCATTTAAAAAGGTGCTCTTAACGTCCATTTGAAAGAGTTTGATTTTAAAATGACAAGCAATCGCGAACAAAATTTGAATTGACTCGAGACGAGCTACCGGGGCGAACGTCTCATCAAAGTCTATACCTTCAATTTGTGAATAGCCCTGATAAACTAGGCGTGCTTTGTTCCTGATAATGGTACCATCCTCGTTTTTCTTATTCTTGAAAATCCACTTAGTACCAATTATGTTGTGTTGCTTCGGTGGCTTCGTTTGTTCCCAGACTTTGTTTCTTTCGAACTGATGGAGCTCTTCTTGCATTGCTTCAATCCAGTAATCATCCTGAAGAGCTTCATCGACGTTCTTTGGTTCTATCGTGGAGACATAACATGCGACTCCACAAACCAACTGTCTCCGAGTCCTGACTCCTTCTTGTGGGTCTCCAATAATATTCGATTCTGGATGATCCTTGGAGATGCGTAGCGTTTGAGGTAACGGAGTGCTCGGAGGTACGTGTGATGATTCCTGCATATCAGATAAACTAGAAGAACCATTAGATGCATCAACATTATCGAAAGAATTATTATGAGAAGATGCATTTACAGGAGTATCATCATCAAGAGACATATCAGGGGTAGATTTATCAGATGTAAAATGAAAAGCTTCATCTACTTTAACATTAATAGATTCTACCATCGTTTTAGATTCGAGGTTAAATACCCGATATGCTCTACTATTTGTAGAATAACCCATGAAAATCCCTTTGTCACTTCGAGAGTCAAATTTTCCAAGATTTTCGCGATCACGCAAAATGTAACAGCGACTCCCAAAGATACGAAAATATTTGATATTCCGTTTTCTACAAAACCATAGCTCATATTGTGTATTTAAAGTTCCCGGGCGCAAATACACTCGATTAATAACGTAGACCGCGGTGTTCACAGCTTCAGCCCAAAAATGTAACGGGAGTTTCCTGCTGTGAAGCATAATACGCGCCATCTCTTGTACAACCCTGTTTTTGCGCTCGACCACACCATTCTGCTGAGGTGTATAGGGTGTAGAGAATTCATGTTTTATGCCGTTGGAAGTGAAAAAATCAATGAATTTATAATTGATGAATTCTCCACCTCTATCACTTCGAACACGAACGATCTTTTCATTTCTCTCAATCATAACACGATGACAAATCTCATGGAAAGAATCGAAAGTATCCGCTTTCTCTTTTAAAAATATTACCCATGTATATCTAGAGAAATCATCAACCAAAAGAAAAATGTACCATTTACCTCCCAAACTTGGTTGACGAGTCGGCCCTATTAAGTCCATGTGCAGTAATTCTAAAGGCCGATTGGTACCCACGTGGTTCAAGTTCTTGTGTGCAGCCCTTGATTGTTTTCCCTTTTGACAACCTCCACACACAATGTTTTCTTTAAAAGAAAGTTTAGGAACCCCCTTAACCACGTCTTTATTATAAATCCTTGCTAGTTCCTTAAAATTTATGTGACCTAGTCTTTCATGCCAAAGAGTTTCATTATCCAAAGAAACTAGGTTACAATGTTTAGAAATTTTGTTTGGAACTACATAGCAATTATTTTCAGATCTAACCCCTTTCAAAAAGAATAGTTTACATAAATTACAGGGCATTGAATCGTAGAAAAGTTAAAGACAAGGAAAGAATTCACCTTTGCATACCCAAACCTTTTGAGTTTTGGTGTGCGTTGGCAATGATTGTGAAGTTGTTTTCCTTGGTAAAACCGTCTTGTTTGATTGATCGCTTTTCTTTGATGACGTCGTCTTGTGGGGTGAACTACCAATGTTCTTTTCCTTTGAAAAATTCTCCTTTGATTTCCGGGGAATGAACGCGTCGGTAGTTGTTGCAAGAGGTGCTTGAATTGCTCATTTTGCTCCAATCTTGCAATCTCTTCTTATGTGCCGTGCAAAACCACAACGAAAACATACCTTTGTACTTGATGAACCCGAAGTAGGTGAGGTAGTCTTGTTGTCGTTGTATGCAGTGAATTCCGTCGTCGGAGGAGGAGATACCGACTGGGGCACAAAAACTGTCTTACTCGAACTAGGACTGTCTCCAGTTCGATTGTATCCAAGGCCCATTCGGTTTGTTTGACCAAGACCAAGCATCTTATCCAACTTGCTCCTTCCAGAAGAAAATTGCTTTAGATCATCCTTAAGTTGGAAAATGGTCTTCGTCATTTCCATTTTTTCTTGTCGAGCCTCGGAGTAGAGCTTCAAGAAGTAACTTGCTTTATCCACCAATTTTACATGTTCCTTCTCGAAATACTCATTTTTCTCTTGAAGGGAAACATTTACTTTGATCAATTTATCCCTTTCCACTTCAAGAGCGTTTGAGAGAGAAGCTGCCCTTTTTGCTTCTTCTTCGAGATCCTGCAATCTCCCTCTCAAACCCGTGTTTTGCTTTGCCAGTTTCTTTGAATCCTTTAAAAGTTTATGGTAGGCAAAAGCAAAATCTTCACCTTCGGAATTACTCGATTCGTTGTCCATTGCATTCTTTTCAACTTGGGAGGAGTTGGACAATAAATCAGATGTACTTGCCATAAAGCATACGAAGGGTGAAGTTGTGGACGCGTGGAATGCCGTTGCGTTGTTTTCTTCATCACTAGAAGATGACTCATTTGACGATGAGGTGTCATCCCAAGTGACGGCTTGCATTGCCTTCTTCTTCGACGGATTCTTATTGGGACACTCCATTGAGATGTGACCGTAGCCTCGGCACTTGAAGCATTGGATTTGTCCCTCCGAGCTTTTCTTATCCTTTGAAAAACTCTCTTGCTTTCTTGACTTGTAGCTTGAAGAACCTTTGCCTTTATTCGACTTTACGAAGGATGAGGTTTTACTTGAATTACCCCTTCGAAAGTTTCGGCAAAATTTTCTTGTCAAGAGAGCAAGCTGCTTCTCGAAATCCTCCATTGATAAGTTCTCATCATTGTCTGAGGAGGATGAATCCGCGTCTTCTTCTTTTGTTGTTTTCAACGCAAAACCTGAAGACTTAGAAGAAGATGCCTTTCCAGAAGAATAGTTAGTAGGAAATGTCATTTCATATGTTTGAAGTGCACCAACTAATTCTTCTACACGGATTTCGTCCGGGTGTTTAACTGTTTCAATGGCCGTAACCTTGGAACGAAATCTTTCAGGAAGAGTCCTTAAAATCTTTCTTACAACTTTAGATTCTGAAATTTTCTCTCCCAAGTTAGCACATGTATTTACGATATCTTGCAATCGTGTATAGTAATATGTGAAATATTCATTTTCTGCCATGAAAATAGAGTCAAATTTGCTCGTAAGCATTTGCAGCTTTTGAATCTTCACAAGGTTTGTTCCCTCATGTGTAACTTGTAGAACATCCCAGATTTCTTTCGTAATCTCACATGCCGAGACGCGAGAGAATTCAGTTTGCGACAAAGCATTAAATAAGGCGTTAATTCCTTTGCCATTGTAAGAAGATGAATCAATCTCTTCCTTGGTCCACTTCGACCTAGGTTTGATGGTGTGAACATCAACAATAATTTCAGTTGGATTTGACCATCCTAACTCAATTGATTGCCACACCCGTTCATCGATGGAAATTAAAAATGCTCTCATCCGTACTTTCCAGTAGGCATAATTTGTTCCATCGAAGAACGGTGGTCTGTTGATGTTTTCACCTTCAACCATTGTTTACAACCCTATTCCTGCTCCGATACCAATTGTAGGGTTATGATAGATATGGATCTAAATAGGGAAAAAAAAAACCTAGAGGGGGGTGAATAGGTGTAAACAATAAACACTCAAAAATCTTTGCGTAATAAAACCCAATGCGGAAAATAAATAACACGCAGAGATTTTACGTGGAAAACTCCATCACAGGAGTAAAAAACCACGGGTCCGATAACACGGTGAAATCAACTAAGATTAAACACGTACAAAGGTGATAGATATACCGTACTCACACATGACTCATCCTTTTTCCATACGCTCCGAGTTGATCTTCTCCGCTTGCTCCGCAACGCGCCTCGAATCCACGATTTGCGTCCAACGCCGAATCCACGGCGTCCAACGTCGAGTCCACGACGTCTGACCGAATCCACGGTCTCCACCAGGTAGTACGTCTCGATCACACGAACGTACCTCACTCCGAATCCACGAGAGCGGTAGCACCTTGAATCCACAAGGCCACGCGAATCCACGCGCCGATTTTGGGGAAAATCGTTGTTTTGTTGGTGGTGAAAATCCGCCGAATACTTAGATCAAAGATAGATCGGAAATGCCTTCTAAGTATTCATTAATTTGATTCTACTCAAAATCTGAGTATGAAAACCTAGAATCAAATTAATTAATATAGATGAAGAAACATAGAATTAAATCTAGTTATTTCCTTTATTCTCTATATATGGATTTATAAGTTTTTCTCCGTTAATTTTCCTCGTTCATTTACGGGATAAAAAACTTATTGTGGATTACCCTAAAATATGGAATTAGGGTTTACTTATAGGTTAGAAACCATTGGAAGAGGATAAGAATAAAAAACTGACTGTAACAGAATTTTACCCGCACGACGGTCCGGACTGGATTTGGCTTGATCCGGACTGTCGTTGTTTTTCAGAGAATTCCTAAAAAAACAGTGTTCGGGGTCCGGACTGAAATACCTACGGTTCGGACTGTTCATGCGATTTCTGCAAAATCCACGTTCGGGGTCCGCACTGAACCAAGGGTGTTCCAGACTGGATTTGCGCATGAACCTACCTACGTTCGGGGTCCGGACTGGATTACTCTGATCCGGATCCGGAACATATAACAGTCCAGTTTCTTAATTTTTATGCGATTAAAAACCTATCCAAGTGTTTCTACATTATAAGAAGTATTCGGATCACCAAGATTATTTAATTAAACGTACCTGATCCTTTTGAATTCTTCTTTCTTGAGATTGAGGTATATGATCCAACCATCTTCATCTTCAATCTTCAAGACTTAACCATTTCACGAAATACGCCAAAACAAATTCCTTAACATTATATATGAGCAGGTTTTTGGCGCTTCGTGTACGCAGAAAATTTCGTATGCACGGCGGATCTGTAGACGGGCCCGGGTTCTGGTTTACACCCGGGGCGTGACACATTAGGTTGGTATCAGAGCTTAGGGATAGGTTAGTTGGGACTTAGGAAACCCAAGGCTTTTGGCGGACCCAAGGATGATAGGGCGTGAGAGACGTGATATTTTCGCGAAAGTCAATGATTTATTTGTTTGACTCTTCCAATGAGTGGAGAGGGATCGACATATCCTATTTCTGTGGGACAAATATGTTGGCTGTAGACAACATAAAGTTACAGAAATACTGGGATGTCTTTGACTTTCGCAAGATTGGGGTCGAGTGTGGTTGCGTTGCTGATTTGTGGTTTCTTGTGGCAGGATGCCTCCCCGACGTCGAATCCCTACTCGGGGTACCCCTGCACCCCCTGATGTGCCGGAGCAGCCGAGATCTTCTGAGATGTGCGAGTTGAGGGCCTTGGTGGCCCAATTGGCCGAGAGCACCCGCCGACAGGAGCAGCAGATTGATCAACTATTGGCTCAGAGAGAGGCGCCGCCCCCGACTGTTTTGGAGGCCCCTGTACCACCCGTTGTACCCTTTGTGCCCATGGCGCTGTCATCGAGTAGTGGGGCTCAGGGAGCGGTCCAGCCTTTGACCCCAGCCGAGGAGGAGTATATTGCTGAGAAGCTCGCCAAGTTCTGCCAGTATGGACCGCCTAGATTCTCGGGGCGGAACACTTAGCCGTGGGAGGTTGGGACATGGTTAGCTGCGATGGAGAAGGTGTTTAGAGATTTCTTTATTGATCCGAAGTATAGAGTTCACATGGCGGTGCATTGTCTTGATGGAGATGCTGATGCTTAGTGGCGTCGGGTGGAGCCAGTGGAGTTCTAGACCACCCGGCAGCTGCCCTGGTCCGAGTTTCGGTGTATGCTACTTGGGAACTACTTTTCGAGCAGTGCGAAGTAGAGATTGAAGGATGATTTGAAGAACCTTCAGCAAGGTAACAGATCTGTACAGTCATACTATCAGGAGTTCATGCAGTTGCTTAACTGCGTTCCCTTTGTCACCCGCGATGGGCCACATTAGGTTGAGCTGTTCGAGACGGACCTTCGTAGTGAGATTTATACCCTGGTGCATGCTCAGAGGCTTCAGACCCTTGAGGAGGCCGCAGAGCATGCCCTATGGGTAGAGAGAGGCGACACCGTGGTAGCTAGGAGAGGCGAGGTAGTCGCGCAGAGTTTTGAGAGGAAGCGACCAGCACCCGACTATGGGGGACAGGCTAGTTCTTGGAGACCGCCACGACCGCCGCGGACTCAGTTTTATGGTCGCAGTCGTTCAGAGTGACGAGGGCCTGGTGGATTCCAGAGGCAACCGCAGCAGTAGTAGTAGCAACAAAGGCCACAGTCGAGACAGCAGAGGTCTCAGCAGCAGTCCCAGAGGCAGCAGCAGTAGTCGAGGCAGTCCGGACGTTCGGACAGGTGTATCTTCTGTGGAGGACAGTATTTTGCCAGCACTTGTGACCAGCGGTGGGGACGTTGTTATGGTTGTGGGCAGGGCGGGCACATGTGTCACGCCCCGGAGGTTCTACATGAGCGGAAAAACGTGTATCTTTTTTTTTGAAATTAACCTTGCTATCGGTGCGCGCCAGACCCGCCACATATACAAATTCACTCCACAAACGGACGGAGTCTCCTTTGTATATGTACGGCGTTCCAAACACGACTTATACTTTAACAATGCAGTCACAAAGCAATCAAAAGGAGAGATCACACATAACCATAACTATAATTACCACAACAAGGTTGAAAGGATAAATCCATAGGTTTGAAAAACAGTGTCCACACGACACCCGGTTTTAAAAACGTTTTCGCAATCTCTTTTAGGCGGCAACATAACTTGAAAGGATAAATCCACGGGTTTGGAAAGCAGTGCCCACACGACACTTAGTTTGAAAACGTTTTCAAAACCATTTTGCTATCTGAAAACACGCCGCATACAAGTCTCAGAAAAACACAATTACAAGATGTCACCACTAGTTAGGATCTCAACCCAACATCCACATTATTCCACTAACAAGCAAACACAAGCTTACTAACCAAAAGCAATATAAAGATAACCGAAAGTAAATAAAACGTTCGTCAGCCTCAAACGGCTAAGGTCCTCTAAACGCTGTCTCACCATCGTCCCGGTTCCCACCCCTGTTCGGACCTGTCACAGTGTGGGTAGTTAGTGACAAATAAAGTAGATAAAAACAGGTAATGCTATAAAAACTATAGTATACAAACCGATACACCAGAGCATTCCACTTCCCCCTCATGAATCACCATGTCCCTGTCAAAATCATGCTGGGCATCTACCCCAGAGCTACTCCGCTCGCCTCTTGGTGCTTTTAACCCCTCCACAGCACAAGTTGCAGTCGCCTCACCGCGAGGGGTCCACATCATCACACGTTGTGGGGTACACGGGTCAACGTACCATCTTTCCAGAAAAATACACCCTGTGCGGTGGCCAGACCGCCGATGTGCGTGTAAGCAATTATGAGCATATATGCCGAAACCGGCGTGTAATAAGGCACCGCGACCTTCGTCGCCAAAGTTAGAAATAAAAGCGGGATTCTCATGCAATGGGGTTAGACAGTTTACAAAAGATACATCTACTTTATTTTCACAAGTAACACGGGAACGACTATACACCGAAAATGCCAAAAGGTACCCACCTCAAATTGCGTCGACTGGAACTCCGAAGATCGACTCATACCTTCGGACGACACCCGGACCTAAAAGAAAGTCCCCCAATAGGGCATAACAGGTAAGATACGACTCTCATAAGGAAACACGACTCCGAAAGCGCAAACAAACGAACTAACGACTCGCGGTGGCGGCGACGACGACGGCAGCGACGAAGCGGCCCCCGCGAGGCGCGCGCGCTGCGTGCGGTGCAGCCGCGCGGGCGCCTGCCCCGCGCGGCGCATGCGGCGCGGCCATGCGGGCTCCAGCCCCGCGCGGCGCATGCGCGTGCACTGCGGCGGCGGCGGCGATGCCCTAGGGTTTTCCATGGCAGCGACGACAGCGGCACCCTAGGGCTTCGCGGCGGTGGCGGTGATAAGAGCGAACAAGAATCGCGAAAGACCCAAAAATGCGGAACCCTAGAACGATAAAATCGTAAGAATAACGGTGCTAACCTCGATCTATCGGGGACGATGATCCGATCTCATTCTTCGCGGCGCTGAGGATCCGGATCAACTCCCCATAGATGGTGGCGTCTCGATCTCCGGTCTCCGGCATGTTGATCGGGAACGATCGGGTTCCTCCGCTTTCTCCTTCCTTCTTTCTTCTTCCTCCGGTTAGGGTTTTCTCTTTTCTTTCGGGAAAACAGATTCCTCTCTTGGTACGTACGATAAAACCCACATCCAGATATTTTATTATTAATAATAAATATCTATTCCCATGAGATAATTCTACAATTTCTCAAAAAGCGTGCCAGATCTTTAGCATGGATTCCGATGCACACTACGGTTACCGCGACCTTTAAAACCCCATTCCGGGGGATCCGTAAGTCGGATTTTAGATCCGATTGAACCGCCGTTCAATATTTTTCGAGCTCTATCACAGAAAAATACCCGCACCGTGTGATAGTCAACTTAAGAGAACTCGATAATTCAATTTTTCCTAATATGTAATTTATTAGCAAGAGTGTAAAACGATACACGAAAAGTCGTGATATTACACCACACACCACTTAAAAGATGTTTCGTCCTCGAAACTTAACCTCAACCCTCTCTAAACAAATCGGAAAAACACTCTCTCACCTTCATCTCCAGTTCCCACGTCTACTCGCGCTCCTCATGGTTACTCCTTTGCACCTTCACGTAGGGGATCGTCCGGTTGCGTAGCTTCTTATCTTCACGCGCCAAGATTCGTTTCGGTGTTTCCTCGAAGCTTAAGTCCTCACGCAACTGGACAGTAGAAACATCGAGGACGTGCGATGGGTCAGGGAGGTATTTCCGAAGCATCGAGACATGCAACACGTTGTGTACCCGCTCGAGGTTTGGCGGTAAGGCCAACCAGTATGCCACCGGGCCCACGCGCTCCAAGATCTCGAAGGGTCCCACATACCGCGGGCTCAGTTTCCCTCCTAAGCCGAAACGTCTGGTTCCTTTAGATGGCGATATACGGAGTAACACGTGTTCCCCCACCATAAACTCCAAATCGCGTCGCCTCTGATCCGCATAACTCTTCTGCCGGCTCTGGGCGGTCAACAGCCGCTGCCTGATAAGGCGCACCTTTGCCTCAGTTTCCTCCACTAGATCTGGTCCCATAAACTTTTGCTCCCCTAAGTCGAGCACGCAAGCTCGGAGCATATTTCCGAGAGTCTGGATTACCCGTTTCGATTGTCCGTTAGTCTGCGGGTGGACAGCCGTGCTGAATTGCAGTTTGGTCCCCATTGTCCGCCGTAGGCTCCGCCAAAAGTTTGACACAAAACGTGTGTCTCTATCATAAGTAATCGACACTGGTACTCCGTGTAACCTCACCACCTCGTCAATGTAGGTTTGCGCCAACCGGTATCGGGTCCATGTCGTGTGGATAGGCAGAAAATGAGCGGATTACGTCAAGCGATCCCCTTGACCCATATCGCGTCGTGTCCTTGTTGTGATCAGGGAAATCCAGTCACGAAGTCTATGGTAATCCATTCCCATTTCCATTCCGGTACGGGCAATGGCTGTAGTTTCCCCGCTGGGCGCTGGTGTTCAGCCTTCACTTGTTGGCGTACCAAAAAATGTGCCACAAATTTCGTCACGTCCCCCTTCAATTTAGGCCACCAGAAGGTTTGCCTGAGATCTTTATACATCTTCGTATCACCGGGATGCGCAGCGTAGGGACACTATGCGCTTCTGTCAGAATTTCTTTCTTTAATTCCGGTTCATCGGGCACACAAATTCGTCCCCGAAACCTTATTGCATTATCCGAGCCAATCATAAAATCGTCCCCTTTTTCCGAAGATATTCTGTCTCGCACCAGTTGCAATTGTGTGTCCGTTAACTGGCCTTCCAAGATCCTCTCGATCAAAGTAGGCTTAACTAATAAGGACAGGAGTTGCGTAACCGTACCCGCCGGCACTACCTCCAGTCTCAATTGCGAGAACTCTGCAATTAGACGATTCTGTTGGGTAAGGGCGCTCAACGCCGTTTCTCCCGTCTGGCCCTTCCGGCTTAAGGCATCGGCCACCACATTTGCCTTTCCGGGGTGGTAATGGATAGACAAATCGTAGTCTTTCAGTAGTTCTAGCCATCGCCTTTGCCATAAATTCAACTCCTTTTGTGCGAACAAGTACTTAAGGCTCTGGTAATCGGAAAACGCATTGCAGTGCGCTCCGTAAAGATAGTGTCTCCAGAGCTTTAAAGCAAACACGACTGTCGCGAGCTCCAAATTGTGTGTAGGGTAGTTCTGCTCGTATTTCTTGAGCAGTCTTGATGCGTTGGCTATGACTTTCCCTTGTTGCATTAGTACGCTTCCACGTCCGCTTCGTGATGCGTCGCAATAGATCTCATAGTCCTCTCCGGGCTTCAGCAGTGTGAGCACTAGCGCCCGTGTTAGTCTGTCCTTGAGTTCCTCGAAGCTTTTCTGGCATTGAGCCGTCCAGATGGATTTCTCCCCTTTCCGGGTTAATCGACTTAGGGGAGTGGCTATCTTTGAGAAGCCTTCCACGCAGCGTCTATAGTACCCTGGCAGTCCTAGGAAACTCCGGATCTCAGTTACCGTTGTTGGCCGGGCCCAGTTGGTCACGGATTCTACTTTTCTCGGGTCCACCGCTATTCCCGACGCTGAGACTATGTGTCCCAAAAAGTCTACCACGCGGAGCCAGAACTCACACTTCTTGAGTTTGGCATACAGTTTCTGGTCCCGGAGGGTCTGGAGGATTACTCGCAAGTGTTCCTCGTGCTCTTTGTCTGTGCGAGAGTAGATCAGGATGTCATCTATAAAGACCACTACAAACTGGTCTAGGAAGGATTTGAAAATCCTATTCATCATATCCATGAACACCGCTGGGGCGTTGGTAAGCCTAAACGGCATTACCGTATACTCGTAGTGGCCGTAACGAGTCCGAAAGGCTATTTTCGGTATATCTTCACCAGCCTCAACCTCCTCGTTACGGGTAGCAGGAACAACTGCCGCAATATTGGGTTTTCGCTCCCATCCCGGAGTTTTCCCGCCATCCCTACAGGGGAGCTTCGACCTCACCCACACTTTCCCCTCGGTACGAGGTTCGGCTGTGGCCCTAAGTCCGCAGACCTACGTGGTATGGTTTGAACCTAAGTCTACACATGTCACTCGCGTTTGTCACCCGCGGCGGGTCCCGAAGCTGTTGGGCTTGGCGCGACTGAAGGTGCCGTCGGTTGGTCCATCGATACACCGGTAGTCGCGATATAGGGAGGGGAGGCTGCAGTCTCGCCGTCCGTCCCCAACGGTCCCGTCATAGGTGAGGTCGGTCCGGGCGGCTGAACCTGGGTGCCCTCGACTGGCACGGCCGGCTGCTGTTGCGTCAACTGACGTACGTGTTCCGTGAGGGTCGATAACTGCCCGGCCATCTCTCGTAGCTACTGGTGGAGCAGTTCGCTCTCCGTAGTTGCCGGGGTCGCACCATCTGCTCCGGCGTCGTCAGTCGACGATCTGGTCCGTGCCATTCTCCTCTGTACACAAAGTGTGACACCCCCGGAATTTGGATTAGTCCTCTATATAAATGATATAATAGGACTAAATCTCTAACTAGGCTATAGCATTTTGGATGGTAGCAAGATCCCAGAGGAACATGAGAGTTAAGCGTGCTAGAGCTAGAGTAGTTCTAGGATGGGTGACCCCCTGGGAAGTGGGGCGTCACAGTTGGTATCAGAGCCATTCACCAGCCGGAAATGTGAGATGAGTCTCGGCTGAGCCAGGGTTATATAGCGGGTAGAGCGAGGCTCCCCGGCTAATGACCGTTGTAGGTGGAGTGCAGCTCCCTACAAGGTCGGCTAAGGCTAGCGAGACGAGTCTCACATCGCCTGGTGCTTGTGAGTGTGCTTGAGCCTGACGTGGACGTCAGGGCTTAAAGGGGGGAAGAATGTGACACCCCCGGAATTTGAATTAGTCTTCTATATAAATGATATAATAGGACTAAATCTCTAACCCGGCTATAGCATTTTGGATGGTAGCAAGATCCAAGAGGAACATGAGAGTTAAGCGTGCTAGAGCTAGAGTAGTTCTAGGATGGGTGACCCCCTGGGAAGTGGGGCGTCACACAAAGAAACCGCGTTAACCCTAGGTTTAAATGGTCTAGCACCTTGACCTACGAACAATGGGACTCTATCCCTTTTTCCCGCACTCACACTCGCGTTCTACGCACCTACACCTAGGTTATCATATTGGTTAGTTACTTGTGGCATTGCGCTCTGTGGATGTTGGTCACTGACCGCCGTGGTTAAAGTCGTTTTTCTCTGATACCATATAATCTGTCACGCCCCGGAGGTTCTAAATGAGCGGAAAAACGTGTATCTTTTTTTTTGAAATTAACCTTGCTACCGGTGCGCGCCAGACCCGCCACATATACAAATTCACTCCATAAACGGACGGAGTCTCCTTTGTATATGTACGGCGTTCCAAACATGACTTATACTTTAACCATGCAGTCACAAAGCAATCAAAAGAAGAGATCACACCTAACCATAACTATAATTACCACAACAAGGTTGAAAGGATAAATCCATAGGTTTGAAAAACCGTGTCCACACGACACCCGGTTTTAAAAACGTTTTCACAATCTCTTTTAGGTGGCAACATAACTTGAAAGGATAAATCCACGGGTTTGGAAAGCAGTGCCCACACGACACTTAGTTTGAAAACGTTTTCGAAACCATTTTGCTATTTGAAAACACGCCGCATATAAGTCTCAGAAAAACACAATTACAAGATGTCACCACTAGTTAGGATCTCAACCCAACATCCATATTATTCCACTAACAAGCAAACACAAGCTTACTAACCAAAAGCAATATAAAGATAACCGAAAGTAAATAAAACGTTCGTCAGCCTCAAACGGCTAAGGTCCTCTAAACGCTGTCTCACCGTCGTCCCGGTTCCCACCCCTGTTCGGACCTGTCACAGTGTGGGTAGTTAGTGACAAACAAAGTAGATAAAAATAGGTAATGCTATAAAAACTATAGTAAACAAACCGATACACTAGAGAATTCCACTTCCCCCTTAAGAATCACCATGTCCCTGTCAAAATCATGCTGGGCACCTACCCCAGAGCTACTCCGCTCGCCTCTTGGCGCTTTTAACCCCTCCACAGCACAAGTTGCAGTCGCCTCACCGTGAGGCGTCCCCATCATCACACATTGTGGGGTACACGGGTCAACGTACCATCTTTCCAAAAAAATACACCCTGTGCGGTGGCCAGACCGCCGATGTACGTGTAAGCAATTATGAGTATATATGCCGAAACCGGCGTGTAATAAGGCACCGCGACCTTCGTCGCCACAGTTAGAAATAAAAAGCGGGATTCTCATGCAATGGGGTGAGAAAGTTTACAAAAGATACATCTACTTTATTTTCACAAGTAACACGGGAACGATTATACACCGGAAATACCAAAAGGTACCCACCTCAAATTTCGTTGACCGGAACTCCGAAGATCGACCCGTACCTTCGGACGACACCCGGACCTAAAAGAAAGTCTCCCAACAGGGCATAACAGGTAAGATATGACTCTCATAAGGAAACACGACTCCGAAAGCGCAAACAAACGAACTAACGACTCGCGGTGGCGGCGATGACGACGGCGGCGACGAAGCGGCACCCTCGAGGCACGCGCGCCGCGTGCGGTGTAGCCGTGCTGGCACCAGCCCCGCGCGGCTCATACGGCGGTCACGCGGGATCCAGCCACGCGCGGTGCATGCAGCACGACCGCGCGGGGTCCACCCCCGCGCGGCGCATGCGGCAGCCGTGCGGGAACCAGCCCCGCGCAGCGCATGCGATAGCCGCGCGGGCTCCAGCCCCGCGCGGCGCATGCGATAGCCGCGCGGGCTCCAGCCCCGCGCGGCGCATGCGATAGCCGCGCGGGCTCCAGCCCCGCGCGGCGCATGCGATAGCCGCGTGGGCTCTAGCCCCGCGCGGCGCATGCGGCAGCCGCGCTGGCTCCAGCCCCGCGCGGTGCACGCGGCGCGGCCGCGTGGGCTCCAACCCCGCGCGGCGCTTGCGGCAGCCGCTCGGGCTCCAGCCCGACGCGGTGCATGCGGTAACCGCGCGGGCTCCATCCCCGTGCGGTGCATGCGGCGCGGCCGCGCGGGCACCAGCCCCGCGCGGCGCATGCGGCAGCCGCGCGGGCTCCAGTCCTGCGCGGTGCATGCGGCGCGGCCGCGCGGGTTCCAACCCCGCGCGGTGCATGCGGGCGGCCGCACGGGCTCCAGCCCCGCAAGGCGCATGCGCGTGCAGTGCAGAAGCGGCGGCGATGCCCTAGGGTTTTCTGCGGCGGCGCCCTAGGGCTTCGCGGCGGCGGCGGTGATAAGAGAGAACAAGAATCGCGAAAGACCAAAAAAGCCGAACCCTAGAACGATAAAATCGTAAGAATAACGGTGCTAACCTCGATCTATCGGGGACGATGTTCCGATCTCGTTCTTCGCGGCGCTATGGATCCGGATCCACTCCCTGTAGATGGTGGCGACTCGATCTCCGGTCTCTGGCACGTTGATCGAGAACGATCGGGTTCCTCCGCTTTCTCCTTCCCTCTTTCTTCTTCCTCCGGTTAGGGTTTTCTCTTTTCTTTCGGGAAAATAGATTTGTCCCTTGGTACGTACGATAAAACCCACTTTCGGATATTTTATTATTAAAAATAAATATCTATTCCCATGAGATAATTCTACAATTCCTCGAAAAGCGTGCCAGATCTTTAGCACGGATTCCGATGCACACTACGGTTACCGCGACCTTCAAAACCCGATTCCGGGGGGATCCGTAAGTCAGATTTTAGATCCGATTGCACCGCCGTTCAATGTTTTTCGTGCTCTATCACCGAAAAATACCCGCACCGTGTGATAGTCAACTTAAGAGAACTCGATAATTCGATTTTCCCTAACATGTAATTTATTAGCAAGAGGGTAAAACGATACACGAAAAGTCGTGATATTACAACATGCGAGCTTCGTGCCCCTTTTCAACATCGGCAGCACCCTCTTGAGTGTCGGTTCCTATTGCATCCCAGCAGCGGTCGTCAGCTCCACGGCCCATTAATCTAGTGAGCAGATCGCCTTCCTTCCACCTTTCTGACTACCGGCCGCCGGCTCAGGGCGGTCGGGTTTATGCCGCCCAGGTGGAGGACTCCTCAGCAGCAGACCATGTGGTGGCAGGTATCACTTTACTTTCTGGCATTAGAGTTCGCACCTTATTTGATACTGGAGCAACCCATTCATTTGTTAGTAGAGCATTTGCATCCTTGCATGAGTTAGAGGTAGGACAGTTACCACGTGCACGAGAGGTTCAGATTCTCGATCACACTTTGCACGTGGAGGAGTGTTGTTGGTCCTGCCCGGTGCAGATTGAGTCCTGGATTATGCCAGCAGACCTGATGGTCTTGAAACAGCTACGGGACTTTGATGTGGTGCTTGGGATACTGGCTGGCTCGGTACTTCGCGACGATTGATTATGCTGCGAGGATGGTGACTTTTAGAGAGCCAGGCCAGGAGGTGTTCGTGTATCGGGGATGCCAGAGTGTTTTCTTCGCTTCTATGATTTCGACTTCGTGGGCGTGGCAGATGATTCGCAGAGGATGCGTAGCCTTTTTCGCTAGTGTAGTTGAGGGGCATATGGCGGCTCCGGGACTCGAGGATATCCCTATTATTCGCGAGTTCCCGGATGTCTTCCTATCGGAGTTGACGAGTATGCCGCCGTATAGAGAGATTGAGTTTATGATTGACGTAGTTCCAGAAACTGCGCCAATCTCTGAGGCTCCTTATCGGATGGCACCGGCAGAGCTGCGAGAGTTGAAGGCGCAACTCCAGGATTTGATGGACAAGGGTTTTATTAGATCGAGTGTGTCGCGTTGGGGAGCACCGGTGCTGTTCGTGAAGAAGAAGGATGGTTCACTTCTGCTCTACGTGGATTACCGGGAATTGAATAAAGTGACCATCAAGAACAAGTACCCTTTGCCGCGCATTGATGATTTGTTTGACCAGCTACAAGGGTCTTGTGTCTTCTCGAAGATTGATCTGCAATCTGGTTACCACCAACTGAAGGTGAAGGCCGAGGACATTCCAAAGACAGCTTTCAAGACACGGTACGGGCATTATGAGTTCACCGTCATGCCTTTTGGATTGACTAATGCCCCTGCCGCATTTATGGATTTGATGAACAGAATTTTTCGGCCGTATTTGGACCGATTTGTGGTGAAATTCATCGACGACATCCTGGTATACACCCGGAGCGATGCTGAGCATGAGTAGCATCTGAGGATTGTGCTGCAACTTCTACGAGAGAGGAAGTTGTACGCCAAGTTAGTAAAGTGCGAGTTTTGGCTCCGGGAGGTGGTTTTCTTGGGCCATGTGATTTCCGCCACAGGTGTGGCAGTGGACCCGGCGAAGATTGAGGCTGTGAGGACCCGAAATTCCCACTTATGGATTACGGTTACATCTACAGCTTCTGGAGGCCTACGAGGTATGTCGGTGGTGTTTGTGCGCAAGTTGGGCACAAGGAGTGGACTTCGGGCTTAAAAAGGGATCACGTGGGTGATTGGAGGACCCATCGAGTGTTTAGAAGTAGTTTCGCGTGAAACGGAGATTAAAATTTGGCTCAGTGCAAAGTTTGGACAAAAGATCACCTTTCCGGATGCCTTCGGCAATTTTTAGAGTTGGAATTTGGATTCAGCGCGCAAAAACGATGAAAATGGACTATTTACTTGCATTTTTCGGAGCCCGGATGTCGCGCACGGATTTCGAGGCAGCTTGACACTGTTCCGGTGGCGGCGGGCAGCGGCGGAGCGCAGCGGGCAGCGACGGAGCGCGGCAGCGGGCGCGCGGGCAGGCGCGCGGGCGCACGGGCAGGTGCGCGGTCCACCGCGGAGGCGTGCACCCGGGCGCAGGACACGTGGCGGCTCCCGGTTGGACGTCGCAGCAGTCGTGGTCCACGGAATGTATCGCGGGTGTACGGTGGACCGGTGGGTGGCAGCGTGTGATTGGCGCGGTGTTGTGCGCTCGTTCCACGGAACCGCTGTACCACCTCGGGGCGCGTGCGTGCAGAGGGAGCAGGCGGAGCGCAGGCGCGCGTTGACTGGCAGCGGTGCCATGCGTCGCCCTCCGGTACGGCCACGTGTCGTGCGGTGTGTGGGCGTTTTCGCTGTTGCCGGTTCGGCGGGCTACGTGGAGGCTCGTGAGGGATTCGGGCCTGCACAGTGTTGGGCCGGGCACAACTCTGTAGCAGCCCGGATCTTCCGGGCGCCCGTTTGTGGGGACAAGACCGGTATTTCTTGAATTGTTTTTTTGGGCTATTTAAGCGATCCGAGCCTTCCTCTTCTCCCTTTTTCCCCCATTTCCGAGCTTCCTCTCGCCGTGGCGTCTTCAGCAAAATTGTTCCCCTTCGTGTTCTGCATCCTCTAGAGTATTTTTAGGATTTTACGTAGCACGCATCCCAAGGTTTCTCTTTTTATGGTGCGGCGCAACGCTCGTCCATTTGTGTTCCCCTTCGTCGCATTTCAGTGCGCGGGATCCCCCGGCCTACTCCGACCACCTTTTCGGATGATTTCTTCGCCGCTGGATCCGCGACGGACAGAGCTACGATCTAGGTATTTTCAGCATTCCCTAGTTTCACGCTTTTCAAGGAGTTTTTCCATGCTTACTGGGGGTCTTTTGCTGTGAGTGTTTTCTTGAGGACAGCGGGTTGTTTCGAGGATATCTCCGCAACCGGGCATCGGATTGAGACGAGCCTTTGCACTTTTTTCATCTACTCGACGCAAGGATTATCACAGTATTTTCTTGGATTTTTCTGAGATTTGCCCAAAGGTATATGTTTTCCCCATTATCTGAGCATGGAATTACAGTTATGTTGCTGTATGGTCTTGCGCACCCTGTGTTGTGGAATTTGTAACTTGGCCTACGTTGCTCGGAATTGGGCGTGCAGGTACCCGTTTCTAAGGTCTCGACGCGAGGATCGCTGTGGTATTTTTATCAGAATTTTCAGGGCACTTTCAGCAGGTGAAATAATTGCATCTTTGGGGCTGATTTCAGATTGTGTTTGTTTGGGTAAATTTTGGGAATTTAAGTGTAACTGTGAACTTGGTGTTGTACCCAGGAGAGTTTGCGGGTATTGCTGGACCCGTTGGAGTTGGAGATTTGGATTTCCTGGTATTTTCAGCTGTGGGACTTGGACAGTTCAGCTCTTCAGGTGGGTGGCCTTGTCTTCATGACCTATGGACTGTGCATTAATTCTATCTGTGTAGGGACTTGCATGTTGTAGATGTATTCTGTATAGCATGCTAGAACATAGGAATTTATGTTCCTGATGTTGTTAGATGATCATGTGTTTATTTCTTCCCTACAAGCTGTTGTTTATTGATATCTTGGAACTTGACCTAGCACCCCCGCCATATGCAGCATGTTCAGCCAGACTGTAGAAAACTTCAACTTGGGCTAGGTTTTTATCGCTCTAGATATTCCCACATCACTATTCTATATATCATTCTGGACTTAGCTTTTTCCTCGCCAGGGTAGTGGGCCGAGAGGTCGGGTTATTGTGGGATGCATTTACACTCGTGCTTGGGAGCAGAGTGGAGTCTGGTAGATGTTGTTGGTCGTTATCTGTGGCGGGAGCCGTTTGGGTAAACGGTGATCCCGGGATATCTTGTTTCCCTGTTTGTGTTGTCACCACTGTGTTAGTTGCAGTTGTGTACCAGTGTTAGCAGGACCTAGAACCCAGAACCTTTTTGACATACACATGATTTTAGTCTACCAATGTTTTTCTTCCAAGCATCGAAGGGCCGCTGGAGTCTGTTCTTGTTTGATTGGACAAAGGCATTAGCCCTTCGGGGTTTGGGTATAAAATACTAGTTTTCTAACTGTTTTTCCTAAAAGAACTAAAATCATTAAAAATGGGTTTCTCCTTAAATCAAGATAGTTTTTCAAAAAGGGAACTACTTTTAGTCCTCCCCCTGCGTGGGTTGAGTGAAAATGGGTTTCAGTAGCAAATGTCACCTTTTTCCTGTAATTCTCCCCACTCGAAAGGATTCGAGTGGTCTGGGTTCTAGGGGTCGTTCCTTTGTCGGGACGAAAGCCACGGGGGCCGAGCCTGGAACCTGTTCTTGTTGATAGGGTTGTAGGTGTTGGTCTTCCGGAACTTTCGGGCCCTGGTTGGTGTCTTCTGTGAGTTTGATGTTCTGTCGGGTGGAGCCGTTGTGTAGACGGTGGTCCCGGGCCGTCGAGTATCTTCCGGCCTGTGTTGTTGGGAACCGTTGGGGTTGACGGTGGTGCCGGGTCGTTGAGTGTTGTCCGACCAGTTTTTTTAGCCCTGAGTTGTGGGTCGATCCTGGCTGTGGAGTATCTCCAGCCAGTGTGTTTTGTGCTGTGAGTTATTGGAGAGGCTAGTGTCTCGTGTTCGTGAGAGCTGATCAGCTGAGTCGTCGAGAGTGCTCCGACCGTTGTGCGAGATGAATGAGGATTCTGAGTCTTTCCGTTTAGAGCGTGAGCGTGGATTTTGGACTATAGCCTACAGTGCCACCTGAGCAACAGAGTGCGCGGATACCTTTTCCTCGGTGGGGTCGCGCCCTTCGAGAGCCACGCCCGGGGTGGATTTGTTACTTTTGTATCGCGACTTGTCGACGCAGTCCCTCTGGCTGGGCCAGTTTTGGCAGTCACGGACGCCCTACGTCAGTCCGATCCTACGTGGATGTAACGGCAGTAGGTAGGCGCAGGTTTGACTGGACCCGAGGAGGCAGTCAGTGTAGATTGGGTGACTATACTTGAGAGTTAGTAGATGCATCATGTTTACATCTATTCCACTTTTTGAGCATCTAGATAGAGGCATAGTAGCGGTAGAGTCATTCTCTTCCAGCTCTTTTCTTTCAGTGTTACTTGTTACTTTATGACTCTAGTAGACTTAATGGGCAGACCGTTGGGCTTGGTTGCGGTACCCACTGAGAACTACTGTGGGATGTAGTTCTCACACCCGTCGCGGTGTCTTTTCCCTAGGGACTTCTACTCCTGTTCCTGTTGCTCCAGTTGCTGATCCTTCTGACCGAGGCGAGGGAGTCGCGAGCTAGTTCCCCACCAGTCGTCTGCCAGAGAGAGTGTAGAGGTACCCCTTCAGAGGAGATCTTCAGTAGATTAGTTATTTTTTCCTCTTTTGAGAGACTGATGTAGTGAGGACATTTTTGTATTGAGAGCCTGTACACTGATGTATTTTTTGGAGATATCTCCCTGTTGAGTTCTGAGTTTTGTATTAGAGGACTTTGTATATGATCGCATTTGGGAGATGGACATTGTATATTTATTTCCAGTTGTACAGTGGTTGATTTTACTTTTACAACCGATTATTTTTGTTCTTTTTAGCTCTGATATCTGTTAGGTGTAGTACTTTTCTTGCGGGTAGGACGCTTCGCCTATGAGGAGTTTGGCATAGGTGGCGGATCTGTTGGCGAGCCCGGGTCGCAGTTTCGACCCCGGGGCGTGACAGATTAGAGTGGTATCAGAGCCTAGGATGTAGGTCATTGTGGACTTAGAAACCCTAGGCTTTTGGTTGGACATTAGGATGATTACGTGAGAGTCGTGACTTTTAGCGAGAGTCCTGATTGAGTTTTATACCTCTCCCAAGAGACGGGATGAGTGATTGGCATGGTTATTCTCCTAAGCGATTATGTTGGCTGCAGACAACATAATGCTATGGAATGGATGACAAGTCTTAGACTCTCGCTGGATTGGGTCGATTGGTTGTTGTGTCCTGATGTTTGTTATTGTGCAGTGGCATCTTCAGTTGTACTAGTGGCACCGATGGAGCGAGTAACCCCCTCCGTGCCAACGTTTAGTGCCGAGGCACCGAGGCAGGGTGGATAGTTGACAGCAGAGGAGCTGTGGGGCATGTTTGATTGAGTGAGCCAGATTTGGCAGATGAACCACCCCGACTCGTAAGATTGAGTTTGGAGCCTTTGGAGATAGAGTCGTGGTTGGTGGTGATGGAGTAATCAATTGAGAGCCTCCCTGTGCTAGAGAGTTTTGCAGTTGTTGAACTGCGCGCTCCATGTTAGAGGGACGAGGCGCACAAGATATGTGTGACTGTGAGTGGATTGCGCCAGGATACCTTTCAGTTTAGTTGGTCCCTCCGTTACGGATTATTGACGATTCGATGGAGTAGGCGTGGTGTATGGAGCGTGGCGTTGCAGTTCCTTTGGATAGGGATCTGCCGCCAGAGGTGAGTTCTGGATTTTGGTGCTTCGCGCCGGGTGATGGAGGATAGATCGGTCGGCAGAGACATTTCTGATTTCATTTTCCAGGGTAGTGGATTTCTAAGACGCTAGAGATCGGGTGGACCCCGATGGCAGTATCAGCGTCTTTATCAGAGTGGCGCAGCGATAGCGTGGACTTGTTATCTGCGGAGGACCCTATTCGTCGCCTCAATGTGAGCAGAGATAGAGGTCGTGCTCCCTTATGGATAGTTTTGATTTTCAGGCAGATTGAGCGACGACCACGTGTATTGAGCGGATGAATCTGTGCCGCCCGGTTGGAGGGCGCCACAGCAGCGGATCGGGTTATCGCAGGTTTGATTTCATCACATCAGTCGGAGTTAGAGCAGGTTGCTTTCCCGCATGGACTAGAGGCAGATTTGTTACCACGTGCACTAGAGGTATAGGTTCCTGATGGTGTGGTGCATGTGGGGGAGGCTTTTGGATCATGTCCAATGCAGTTGAGGCCGTGAGTTATACCGGCAGGCTTATTGGTAATTGTGGCAGTCGGTATTTTGACCATGTGCTTGAGAATGATTGGCACAATGCCACAGGATGTTTTGACTGAGGAGAGAGAGGACATCGATTTTCTGCGAGGCAGACGAGAGGAGGTTTGGTTGTTGAGATTGTTAGAGCACACAGGCTTTAGCGACAGTGTGAGAGGTGCTCACGGCGGCACCGGGACTCAAGGATATCTCTGTTGCCCACGAGATCCCGGGTGTGATTTTACCTGAGCTGTTGATGATGCCGCCGGTTAGGGAGATAGAGATTGCGTTTGACGTGGTTCGGGGAACCGCGCCACCCTCGACAGCACCTCATTGGATATCGCCTGTAGAGCTGAGAGAGCTGATGGCACAGTCGCAGGATCTGATGGATTGAGGGGTCTGTTTGACCTAGTGCCACGCCGTTGATACACGATGGTGATGCCACGTCATTGATACACGACTTGAGGGCCCTTTTATGGTTCGAGTGTAGACAGGTCCGGGTGGTATCTAGGACCTTTTGATGGAGTCATACTCCGGCAGTTATTGTATGGTGCGAGTGCCTACTTGGAATCAGACAGCCGAGGACCTTGCCTAGATGGCGTTCAGGACACGGTAGGCCATCTTGAGCTCACAGTGAGGCCAAGTGGATTGATTAATGCCCTGCCACTCTTATGATTTGAGGAATTGTGCTCCAGCTGTACTTGATTGGAATGGTAACAAGATCCTCCAGGGATATTTGGATTTACTCCCAGAGCGACTTGGAGCACGAGGAGCACTTGTGGGTGTGCTACCATGCTCGTGTGGATGAAGCTGCATGCCAAGTTATTGAGGTACAAGTTGTAGCATCAGAAGCATACCTTCTTGGGTCACTTTGTTCGAACCGTAGGAGCGGCGGTGGAAATCCGGCCAATATGGATACTAATCGGGAATTGGTCGAGATCGGCAATTATTGTCGAGGTGAGGAGCTTCTTGGACTGGGCAGTGCCAGGAGAGCATGGCAATTGAACGATGAGACTGATACCAGCACCAACTCTTCTAGTTTTGTCAGTGTTGGGAGAGAGATCTGCGAGTTTTAGTGATGCCTCCTATAGCGACTGTGGAATTACCGTTGGGTTATTGTTGAGCATTCTGGATTACCCCGACAGGGCCACTGTGATGGCGGATACCTGGAGCAGGAAAGCTGTCTGGGGTTGAGTTTGATGATTCCACAGCTGGCACTGTGTGGACTGTTGGGGTAAACATGGCTTATGGTTGTGTCCCTGAGGGTTCCTTTCGATGGTAGACCGTGGTTGAGCAGTCCACTCGGATAGTCAGGATTCGGGAGTGACCGAGTGAGGACCCTAGTTTGTGAAGGCTTCTTTCCTTCTTGGATGGCAGAGTGGGTATGCTTCGGGTTGCCTTGGTTGAGTTGACACAGGATGTGGTTTGGTGCGTGTTGCACTGGTGGTTATGTTGTTTTTTCCCCCCAGCTTTTTGATGGAGTCCCAGAGGTTTTTCCCACATTTCAGCATGGAGTGATGTGCTTATGGATCCCTCGCCCGTGATTTACTCGCTCCATTTGAGATCAGTGAGTGTTTGGAGTATGAGGGACGCCCGTTGCGAGTTCTGGCTCGAGAGATGAGAGGATTGCACAACCAGGCCATGCCGTACTGGCTGTTGTTGTTGTTGTTGAGGAGTAATCACGGGGAGTGAGAGGTGACTTCGGGAGCTTGAGACGGCGATTTTGAGTCCCTACCCTTGAGTTTGAGACTCCTGTTTGAGTTGTGTTAGTTTCGAGGACGAAACTTTCTTTTAGTGGGGGAGGATGTGAGGACCCGAAATTCCCACTTATGGATTACGGTTACATCTACAGCTTCTGGAGGCCTACGAGGTATGTCGGTGGTGTTTGTTCGCAAGTTGGGCACAAGTGGTGGACTTCGGGCTTAAAAAGGGATCACGTGGGTGATTGGAGGACCCATCGAGTGTTTAGAAGTAGTTTCGCGTGAAACGGAGATTAAAATTGGACTCAGTGCGAAGTTTGGACAAAAGATCACATTTCTGGATGCCTTCGGCAATTTTTAGAGTTGGAATTTGGCAAACCGGACTGCGGATTTGGATTCAGCGCGCGAAAACGATGAAAATAGACTATTTACTTGCATTTTTCAGAGCCCGGATGTCGCGCACGGATTTCGAGGCAGCTTGACACTGTTCCGGCGGCCGGCAGGCAGCAGCGGCGGCGGCGGAGCGCTGCGGCGGGCGCGCGGGCAGGCGCGCGGGCGCACGGGCAGGTGAGCGGTCCACCGCGGAGGCGTGCACCCGGGCGCAGGACACGTGGCGGCTCCCGGTAGGCCGGCGCAGCAGTCGTGGTCCACGGAATGTATCGCGGGTGTACGGTGGACCGGTGGGTGACACGTGGCAGCGTGTGATTGGCGCGGTGTTGTGCGCTCAGTCCACGGAACCGCTGCACCGCCTCGGGGCGCGTGCGTGCAGAGGGTGCAGGCAGCGCGCGCAGGCGCGCGTTGATTGGCAGCGGTGCCACGCGTCGCCCTCCGGTGCGGCCACGTGTCGTGCGGTGTGTGGGCGTTTTCGCTGTTGCCTGTTCGGCGGGCTACGTGGAGGCTCGTGAGGGATTCGGGCCTGCACAGTGTTGGGCCGGGCCCAACACTGTAGCAGCCCGGATCTTCCGGGCGCCCGATTGTGGGGACAAGACCGGTATTTCTTGAATTGTTTTTTTGGGCTATTTAAGCGATCCGAGCCTTCCTCTTCTCCCTTTTTTCGCCATTTCTGAGCTTCCTCTCGCCGCGGCATCTTCAGCAAAATTGTTCCCCTTCGTGTTCTGCATCCTCTGGAGGGTTTCTAGGATTTTACGTGGCACGCATCCCGAGGTTTCCCTTTTTATGGTGTGGCGCGACGCTCGCCCATTTGTGTTCCCCTTCGTCGCGTTTCGGTGCGCGAGCTCCCCCGGCCTACTCCGACCACCTTTTTGGGCGATATCTTCGCCGCTGGATCCATGACGGACCGAGTTACGATCTAGGTATTTTCAGCATTCCCTAGTTTCGTGATTTTCGAGGAGTTTTTCCATGCTTACTGGGGGTCTTTTGCTGTGAGTGTTTTCTTGAGGACAGCGGGTTGTTTCGAGGATATCTCCGCAACCGGGCATCGGATTGAGACGAGCCCGTGCACTTTTTTCATCTAATCGACGCAAGGATTATCACAGTATTTTCTAGGATTTTTCTGAGGTTTTCCCGAAGGTATATGTTTTCCCCCTTATCTGTGCATGGAATTACAGTTATGTTGCTGTATGGTCTTGCGCACCCTGTGTTGTGGAATTTGTAACTTGGCCTACGGTGCTCGGAATTGGGCGTGCAGGTACCCGTTTCAAAGGTCTCGACGCGAGGATCGCTGTGGTATTTTTATCGGAATTTTCAATGCACTTTCAATAGGTGAAATAATTGCATCTTTGAGGCTGATTTCAGATTGTGTTTGTTTGGGTAAATTTTGGGAATTTAAGTGTAACTGTGAACTTGGTGTTGTACCCAGGAAAGTTTGCGGGTATTGCTGGACCCGTTGGAGTTGGAGATTTGGATTTCCTGGTATTTTCAGCTGTGGGACTTGGACAGTTCAGCTCTTCAGGTGGGTGGCCTTGTCTACATGACCTATGGACTATGCATTAATTCTATCTGTGTAGGGACTTGCATGTTGTAGATGTATTCTGTATAGCATGCTAGAACATAGAAATTTATGTTCCTGATGTTGTTAGATGATCATGTGTTTATTTCTTCCCTACAAGCTGTTGTTTATTGATATCTTGGAACTTGACCTAGCACCCCCGCCATATGCAGCATGTTCAGCCAGGCTGTAGAAAACTTCAACTTGGGCTAGGTTTTTATCGCTCTAGATATTCCCACATCACTATTCTATATATCATTCTGGACTTAGCTTTTTCCTCGCCCGGGTAGTGGGCCGAGAGGTCGGGTTGTTGTGGGATGCATTTACACTCGTGCTTGGGAGCAGAGTGGAGTCTGGTAGATGTTGTTGGTCGTTATCTGTGGCGGGAGCCGTTTGGGTAAACGGTGATCCCGGGATATCTTGTTTCCCTGTTTGTGTTGTCACCACTGTGTTAGTTGCAGTTGTGTACCAGTGTTAGTAGGACCTAGAACCCAGAACCTTTTTGACATACACATGATTTTAGTCTACCAATGTTTTTCTTCCAAGCATCGAAGGGCCGCTGGAGTCTGTTCTTGTTTGATTGGACAAAGGCATTAGCCCTTCGGGGTTTGGGTATAAAATACTAGTTTTCTAACTGTTTTTCCTAAAAGAACTAAAATCATTAAAAATGGGTTTCTCCTTAAATCAAGATAGTTTTTCAAAAAGGGAACTACTTTTAGTCCTCGCCCTGCGTGGGTTGAGTGAAAATGGGTTTCAGTAGCAAATGTCACCTTTTTCCTGTAATTCTCCCCACTCGAAAGGATTTGAGTGGTCTGGGTTCTAGGGGTCGTTCCTTTATCGGGACGAAAGCCACGGGGGCCGAGCCTGGAACCTGTTCTTGTTGATAGGGTTGTAGGTGTTGGTCTCCCGGAACTTTCGGGCCCTGGTTGGTGTCTTCTGTGAGTTTGATGTTCTGTCGGGGGGAGCCGTTGTGTAGATGGTGGTCCCGGGCCGTCGAGTATCTTCCGGCCTGTGTTGTTGGGAACCGTTGGGGTTGACGGTGGTCCCGGGTAGTTGAGTGTTGTCCGACCAGTTTTGTTAGCCCTGAGTTGTGGGTCGATCCTGGCTGTGGAGTATCTCCAGCCAGTGTGTTTTGTGCCGTGAGTTATTGGAGAGGCTAATGTCTCGTGTTCGTGAGAGCTGATCAGCTGAGTCGTCGAGAGTGCTCCGACCGTTGTGCGAGATGATTGAGGATTCTGAGTCTTTCCGTTCAGAGTGTGAGCGTGGATTTTGGACTATAGCCTGTAGTGCCACCTGAGCGACAGAGTGCGCGGATACCTTTTCCTCGGTGGGGTCGCACCCCTCGAGAGCCACGCCCGGGGTGGATTTGTTACTTTTGTATCGCGACTTGTTGACGCAGTCCCTCTAGCTGGGCCAGTTTTGGCAGTCACGGACGCCCTACGTCAGTCCGGTCCTACGTGGATGTAACGGCAGTAGGTAGGCGCAGGTTTGACTGGACCCGAGGAGGCAGTCAGTGTAGATTGGGTGACTATACTTGAGAGTTAGTAGATGCATCATGTTTCCATCTGTTCCACTTTTTGAGCATCTAGATAGAGGCATAGTAGCGGTAGAGTCATTCTCTTCGAGCTCTTTTCTTTCAGTGTTACTTGTTACTTTATGCCTCTAGTAGACTTAGTGGGCAGACCGTTGGGCTTGTTGGCGGTACCCACTGAGAACTACTGTGGGATGTAGTTCTCACACCCGTCGCGGTGTCTTTTCCCCAGGGACTTCTACTCCCGTTCCTGTTGCTCCAGTTGCTGATCCTTCTGACCGAGGCGAGGGAGTCGCGAGCTAGTTCCCCACCAGTCGTCTGCCAAAGAGAGTGTAGAGGTACCCCTTCAGAGGAGATCTTCAGAAGATTAGTTATTTTTTCCTCTTTTGAGAGACTGATGTAGTGAGGACATTTTTGTATTGAGAGCCTGTACACTGATGTATTTATTGGAGATATCTCCCTGTTGAGTTCTGAGTTTTGTATTAGAGGACTTTGTATATGATCGCATTTGGGAGATGGACATTGTATATTTATTTCCAGTTGTACAGTGGTTGATTTTACTTTTACACCAGATTATTTGTGACACCCTCGGAATTTGGATTAGTCCTATATATAAATGATATAATAGGACTAAATCTCTAACCCGGCTATAGCATTTTGGATGGTAGCAAGATCCAAGAGGAAATGAGAGTTAAGCGTGCTAGAGCTAGAGTAGTTCTAGGATGGGTGACCCCCTGGGAAGTGGGGCGTCACAGTTGGTATCAGAGCCATTCACCAGCCGGAAATGTGAGATGAGTCTCGGCTGAGCCAGGGTTATATAGCGGGTAGAGTGTGGCTCCCCGGCTAATGACCATTGTAGGTGGAGTGCAGCTCCCTACAAGGTCGGCTAAGGCTAGCGAGACGAGTCTCACATCGCCTGGTGCTTGTGAGTGTGCTTGAGCCTGACGTGGACGTCAGGGCTTAAAGGGGGGAAGAATGTGACACCCCCGGAATTTGGATTAGTCCTATATATAAATGATATAATAGGACTAAATCTCTAACCCGGCTATAGCATTTTGGATGGTAGCAAGATCGAAGAGGAACATGAGAGTTAAGCGTGCTAGAGCTAGAGTAGTTCTAGGATGGGTGACCCCCTGGGAAGTGGGGCGCCACATTATTTTAGTTCTTTTTAGCTCTGATATTTGTTAGCTGTAGTACTTTTCTTGCAGGTAGGACGCTTCGCCTATGCGGAGTTTGGCATAGGTGGCGGATCTGTTGGCGAGCCCGGGTCGTAGTTTCGACCCCGGGGCGTGACAGAGGCAATCCTCGATTGGCCCCGACCGACGACGTTTACTGAGGTGCGCAGCTTCATGGGCTTAGCGGGATATTATCGTCGGTTCGTGGAAGGCTTTGCGAAGCTCTCCACACCCTTCACTCGTTTGACTCGTAAGGGAATTAAGTTTCTGTGGAGTGAGGATTGCCAGAGGAGCTTTGAGGAACTAAAGAGTAGATTGATATCAACTCCTATCCTTTTCCTCCCTGTTATGGGGAAAGGATATGTGATATATCGTGATGCATCGCACAGTGGACTTGGATGCGTGCTGATGCAGGAGGGTAGGGTAATTGCTTATGCGTCGCGACAGCTTAAGGATTATGAGAAGAATTACCCTACCCATGACTTAGAGCTCGCTGCCGTGGTATTTGCACTGAAGTTATGGCGTCACTATCTGTATGGGGAGCACTGTGAGATTTATACCGACCACAAAAGTCTAAAGTATCTGTTCACACTGAAAGAGCTAAACCTGAGGCAGCGCAGATGGTTAGAGCTACTAAAGGATTATGATGTGGATATCCTTTACCATCCTGACAAGGCTAATGTGGTTGCAGATGCTTTGAGTAGGAGAGCTGGGCAGAACTTGTCTATGTTGATCACAAACCAGGCGCATTGCTAGAGGAGATGAGGCGGCTCGAGCTAGACGTTGTGTCCCCTGGGGTCTCTGCTAGACTGACGTCTTTAGTCGTGCAGGCCACTTTGCTGGACAGGATCAGAGAGAGACAGAGTGAGGACCCCCACTTGACCAGGATCAGAGATCAGATTCTGAGCGATCAGTCAGGGGACTTTACAGTGGATGCTTCGGGAGTACTGCAGTACAGGGACCGAGCATGTGTGCCAGTGGACTCCGAGATCAGAGAGCAGATTTTGAGAGAGGCCCATTATACACCTTATACCCTTCATCCTGAGTGGACTAAGATGAATAAGGTGTGGGTTATGTTAAATAAGGATCTGAATAGGGGAAAAAACACCTAGAGGGGGGTGAATAGGTGTAAACAATAAACACTCCAAAATTTTTGCGTAACAAAAACCCAATGGGGAAAAGTAAATAACACACAGAGATTTTACGTGGAAAACACCAAACCAGGAGTAAAAAATCACTGGACCGATCACACGGTGAAATCCACGAAGATTAAACACGTACAAAGGTGATATACCGTACTCACACACGACTCAACCTTTTTCCATACGCTCCTAGTTGATCTTCTCCGCTCGCTCCGCAACGCGCCTCGAATCCACGATTTGCGTCCAACGCCGAATCCACAGCGTCCAACGTCGAGTCCACGACGTCCAACCGAATCCACGGTCTCCACCAAGTAGTACGTCTCGAATCCACGAGCGCACCTCGTTTCGAATCCACGAAACGGTAGCACCTTGAGTCCACAAGGCCACGTGAATCCACGCGCCGATTTTTGGCAAAATCGTTGTTTGTTGGTGGTGAAAATCCGCCGAATACTTAGATCAAAGATAGATCGGAAATACCATCCAAGTATTCATTAATTTGATTCTATAAGAGATATGAGCGTTAAAACCCTAGAATCAAATTAATCAATATAGATGAAGAAACATAGAATAGATCTAGTTATTTTCTTTTTTCTCTATATGTGGATTTCTCTGGATTAACCCTAAAAGATGAATTAAAGGATTTATTTATAGGTTAGAAACTTTTGGAAGAATATAAGAACCAAAAACTACCTTATCTGGAAATTTTTGGGTCGACGGTCCGGACTGGAATAAGTAGGGTCCGGACTGTCGTCATTAAACAGAACTTTTCCAGAAAATCATGTTCGGGGTCCGGACTGAAAGATGAACGGTCCGGACTGTTCATGCGATTTCTGCAGAATCCACGTTTGGGGTCCGGACTGATCTAGGGAAGGTCCGGACTGAAATTCCGCATGAACTTACCTACGTTCGGGGTCTGGACTGAAATACCCTGATCCGGAGCCTGAACATATTACATGTCCAGTTTTTGATTTTTATGCAATTAAAAATCCATCCAAGTGTTTCTACACTATAAGAAGCATTCGGATCACCAAACTTATTTAGTTAAACGTACAAAATCCTTTTGAATTCTTCTTTCTTGAGATTGAGGTATATGATCCAAACATCTTCATCTTCAATCTTCAAGACTTAACCACTTTCACGAAATACGCCAAAATAAAATCCTTAACAATCTCCCCCTTTGGCGGTTTCGTGACAAAACAAAAAATCCACTTAAAGAAAATTCAAAAAGATATTTTTGTTGTTATCACCATACAACAAAAATTTACAAATAAGATCCAAATAAATAAATGAGATAAACTCCTAAAACAGACTCTAGACTTAGACGTTTGTACTCTCTACAAAAGAAATAATTCTTGACAAAAAGAAATCGTTAGATACCTCAAGAATTTAACATTCAAAAATCAAACAGAGAGATGGAGTTTATACTCACCATGACATTTACAAAATCATATATGTATTAAAATACCAATCGGAGATAGACATATCTTCTAAGCATTAAATTCCAAATGTCATAAGTATGTTAGTCATCAAACAACTTGTTAGTAATATTACATGCCCAAATAGTTAGTCGAATAGTTAGTTGAGGCATGCATTCATTCACAATACAAAGCAAAATTGTTGTCATACATACCTTCCAAGTTTTAAAGTGTCCAAAATTCTCAAAAACACGTTGTTCATATGTCTCTCTCCCCCTTTTTGTCACTGAAGTTAGCCAAAATTACAACAATTAAAGGGAGTGAAAAGTTCAAAAAGAGTAAGAACTAAAACTTAAAACCTGCAAAACAAAAATATTGTTAGAACATAAGAATAACCCAAGATAAGATATCAGTCGGAATCCTCGGAGCTGCTGCAACCAAGCTTTTGAAAAATCTTCTTTACCAACTTGGCCAGAGATTTCTGTTTCTTCTTCAAGTCTCCTATGTCTGCTGTCATCTTCACGAATTCAGAAGACATTCGCTCTTGCTCCGACGAGAGCCGTTGTTGTTCTCGGTAAATTGACGTAACAGAGGCATCATCCTCTGAAGTTGAAGTTGTTGCTGCTGCTGGTCCTGAAGGTGCTGCTGGTGCTGCTGGTCTCTTGCTGCGAGGAGGAGTGGGAGTCTCATCCTGTCTCGTGGAGTGGGACTTCACAATTGTTGTATCATTAATAGTTCCCAAACTATGCATGTATGCCAATGATGCAGTATCGACTTTAAATTTCCTTAAAATACGCATAATGATCATTGGGAAAGGAAGCCTCTCCGTTGGATGTGCATTCTCCACATATCTCGCCATCCTTGACCAGATAAGATACGGAATGTTGAAATTTGTTCCCAACGAAGCTGTAGGGTGTCCAAGGAGATATAGAAACAACATTCTGTCCCAACCGAGAACCTTAGTTTGCATATTTGGCAAAATGTTATAGCAAACAATAAAGTTCAAGAATCTGTACTCCGGTCGAAGTTCTTTTGATAGAACGGAGTTTCCCACCGACCGAGTATCCGGTAAGCAAATTCCATCAACAACCGTTCTCCATGATTGATTAGTCATGGCTTGACCTTTCAAATAATGAATCCCTTCAACTTGGGCATTCATTCCCAGCACGTCACCAATTAATTGAGGCGTGATCTTGAGCTTGACATTTCGGACCGTTGTGAAAAATTCTTTGGGTCCGTCCTCAAGATCCACCAGGTTCGTAGCACATTGATAAAATATCCTGACAAGGTGAAGACAATATCCAGTAGTCTCCGGGAAATTGCAGATGGGAGCAAGTCCCGCTTGTTCAAAAAGTGTACCGAACACTTTTGAACGTTCCTTGAGGGCTTTGACATTTACATGTCGCTCACCAATGCATTCCCTCTTCTCAAAGTCCTTTATTGTGAAGACCCGAAATTCCCACTTATGGAGCACTATTGCATCTACAGCTTCTGGAGGCCTGTGTGGCGCGTCGGCGGGGTTTGTGCACAATTTGGACACAAGTGGGGGACTTCGGGCTTAAATGGATCACGTGGGCGATCAGGTGGCCCCGTCGAATGCTTAGAAGTGGTTTTGCGCGAAATGGATATTAAAATTGGACTCAGTGCGAAGTTTGGACCAAGGAACACCTTTCCTGATGCCTTCGGCAATTTTTGGAGTTGGAATTTGGCAAAATGGACAGCAAATTTGGATTCAGTACGCGAAAACGATGAAAATGGACTAGTCACTTGCCTTTTTCGGAGCCCGGATGATCCGGCACGGATTTCGAGGCAGAGTTACTGTTCCGGCTGCGACGGGCGGCGCCGGCGGTAGCGGGCAGCGGCGGAGCGCGGCGGCGCGGACGCAGGCACGGCGGCGGGCAGGCGTGGGCAGCGCACAGCGCGCGGGCAGGCGCGCGGGCAGGTGCGCGGTCCACGGGGCCGTTGTGCACCGAGGGCAGGACACGTGGCAGAAGACGTTTGGCTGGTTCTGTGCACCGGGACCACGGTGCAGGCGTGGTGCCTCGGGAACCGCGCCTGGCATGGACGCCAGGCGGCGGGCCTGCGCGCACATGTGGGCACGGCTGGCGTGTTGACCGGGAGTGGCGCCACGTTTCGCCTCCTGGTAGGTCCACGTGCCGTGCGGGGGATGGCCCCGTACGGCTGTTTCCTGTTTTGTGGGCTACGTGGGCTCCTGTGGGCGATCCGGGCTTGCACAGTGTTGGGCCGGGCCCAATACTGTAGCAGCCCGAACCTTTTCGGGCGCCCGAAAACCGGGACAAATCCGGTATTTCGCGAATTGTCTCTGGAGCCTATAAAAGGAACCCGAGCTTCTTCTTCTTCCCTTCTTTTCGCGTTTCTGAGCTTCAAACTGCCTGGAGGCTTTCAACAAAGTTGCTCCCCCACTTGTTGCGCACCCTCTGGAGGATTTCTAGGATTTTTCGTGACACGCTTATCGAGGTTTCCATTTTTACAGCGCGGCGCGACGCTCGTCCATTTGGGTTCCCCTTCGTCGCATTTCGGTGCGCGAGCTCCCCCGGCCTACTCCAACCTCCGTTTTAGGCGATTCTTACGCCGTTGGATCTGCGACAGACAGAGCTACGATCTAGGTATTCTCAGCTTTTCCTCGTTTTGCGTTTTTCGAGGAGTGTTTCCATGCTTACTGGGACCCCCTTTTCTGTGAGGAATTCTGGACAGCGACACCTTGCTGGATTTTTATCTCCGCAACCGGGCTTCGGATGGCGACGTGCTTGTACATTTTTTTCATCTACTCGGCGCGAGGATTGTCACAGTATTTTTATTAGATTTTTTTGAGGCTTGCCCGGAGGTATATTTTTCTCCCTTTATCTGTGCATGGAAATACAGATGTGTGGTTGTGTGTTTGTGAGCGCCCTGTATTGTGGAATTTGTAACTCGGCCTACGGGGCTCGGAATTTGACGTGCAGGTACTCGTTTCGAAGGTATCGACGCGAGGAACGCGACAATATTTTTTGTCAGATTTTTCAGAATCCATTATGTAGTTGAAAACTGCACATCTTCGGGGCTGTTTTCTGATGTTGTATATACTTGGATATTTTGGGGAATAAACTGTAACCTTGGACCTTTTGTTGTCCCCAGGAGGGTTCGCGAGTGTTTCTGAACCTGTTGGAATTGGAGATAGTGGATTCCGGGTATTTTCAGCTGATTGGAGCCGAGGCTTGCGCGACATGTACCGAGGGTGCAGCTTTAGCAGATTTTGGACTGTGAGCATCTACACTCTTCACCGACTTCAGGTTTGCGTTGGTTTAAGCGCTTCAGGTGGGTAAACTTAGTAATTACAACTGTTAGAGGGAATGGCAGGGTTTATATGCATGTTATGCCTTATGGGAGGTGTAATAGTGGATGTTCATGTATGGTTAAGATAAGCTTACCTGTGGGAATGTCACCCTCTATGATTGATAGCATGCCTAATTTAATGTGCAACCAATATGAGCAAGAGGTAAGCATGGAAACGGCCTAGATCATGTGGATTGATGTTTACCTGATAATTGTACATGCTTGTTGAACTAGAGACTTAGCATGCAATAGACAGATTATATTTATCCCACACTAGATGATATAGGGATCATACATGTTTATTCAGTGGCCTATTTATGCGAGATTGGTATATCATAGTGGGAATATTGTAGTATGCTTTGCTACTATATGTTTTACTCTCTTTTATTGTTTCCAAGGACAAAAGCATGCTTGAATGGACTTGTAGTTAGGCCATCTTTTACTGCCGCACTACTTATTAGAACTTGACTTAGGAGAAACCATGCTTTTCCTTTCTCCTTCTTGTTAGTCAGGTGGTCAGTGTTGCTCGAGTTCGAGCAGGGGTCTGGGTAGTGTAGTCGGGACTTTGTGTCTGGGATAGGTTGGATTAGTTGTGGGGCTTTGCGGCAACCGCGGATATTGGGCGGTCGACCGGATGCTTATCTATGCACCAGATTGGGTATCAATTTTCTCTAGTGGATGGAGTTTCCCACTTATCATTTTGTTGCGTCCGATTGAGGTCGGGTCTTTCTTTAGTGGTTGAGTTTTCCCACTTTGATCAGATTTGTGATCAAAGTCCTGCTATACAGAGATACTTGTTACTGAGATACTTTACTCGTGTGGGTCGTTCCCCTCGAGTGCCACTCCGGAGGTAGGCTTTTCGGACCCAGCCTTGTGTGCCGGTCTGATACTTTTTTGGGATGCGAGTCGTGCGGGCCGGTCCCGCGGTTTCGAGCCATGTGTGCAGATTCCGCTGAGCAGGCAATGTTAGTTTTACTGGTGGGACCAGATTGGGTTATTACTGGCATTTACTTTCTTGTTTTACTCGTGTCAGGGGGACCGAGTGGAGTCTAGTAGCTGTGTTTAGACCAGTGCTAGTGTTGTTGGTATCCATTTGGGGACTGTGGTCCCGAGGTCTTTGTGAGTTGTTGACCGTTGTGCGAGAGGCTTGGTGATCTTGAGTTTATCCGTTCTGAGAGAGAGCGTGGATTTTGACTATAGCCTGCATGAGCCACTACTCGATAGCGAGTTAGTCCGTTTGGACGCCCTACGTAATTCCTCCCCGTCAGCGGGAGGTGGTTGTAGGTGGGCGCAGGTTTGACTGGACCAGATGTGGCAGTCAGCTTGATTGGGTCGATTGTGCACTTCATGTGCTAGTGGTTGCATACCATTATTTGGTTCTCCTCTTTTGAGCATTTAGATAGAGGCATGGTAGCTGTTGGGAGTCTCCAGCTTTCGTATTTCAGTCCTTACGGCTTTGGTTATTTTATGTCTCTTGAGGACTTAGTGGGCAGACCGTCAGGTCTGGCGGTGGTACCCACTGAGAACTCCCTTTTTGGTGTAGTTCTCACACCCTTTGGGGGTCTTCCCCCTCCTTTTTCCTTCCTCTCCCTTGTTTTGCAGAGTCTTAGCGGGTGTTGCGGATTCTGCGGTGGTTGTTCGAGGCGAGGGAGTCGCATGCTAGATCCCTACCCGTCGTTGGAGAGTAGCGGTACCCCTTCGGAGGAGATCTTCAGTAGATTAGTTGTTTTATTTTTTTCTCTTTTGAGAGACTGATGTAGTGAGGATATATTATGTATTGAGAGACTGTACACTGATGTATTTATTGGAGTTACCTCCCGGTTAGGTTCAGAGCTTGTATTTGAGGATATTGTATTATTACTTTTTTAGGAGACGGACATTGTTGTATTATTTCCAGTTGTACAGTGATTGATTTTAGTTATACAGCAGATTTTTATTTATAGCTCTGATATCTATTTAGCTATAGTACTTTTCTTGCAGGTAGGACGCTTCGCATATGCGGGTTTGGCATAGGTGGCGGATCTGTTGGCGAGCCCGGGTCGCAGTTTCGACCCCGGGGCGTGACATTTATTCTCTCGGAGCTTATGTGCACAAATTCCTGTGGAGGGGGCTCGCTTGCAAGTGGCTCTTCGATTGAAATTCCTTGAGCTCTACCCCTCTTTCGAGCAACGCTCTTCTTTTTCATTGGAGCTTTCCCTTTCTCTGCGGCGGTTGGCGGTGTCTGTGCCTTTGAAGTAGCTGCAGGGGCTTTCCCCTTTGATGCAGTCGATGCAGCAGGTGCTGCACCTTCTTCCGTGAGCTCATCCCAGTTTACTGATTCCGTCTCAGAATTTGTTTCATCCAAGGAAATATAGTCTCCTTTCTGTTGAGTTTTCTTAGCTCTTTTGAGCTTGTTTGTCGCTAGAGTGTGCACCATAGCTACAATGAGTACTAGAATCCATCCGAAAACCATCTTTGCTAGTGCGTTAAAAAAACTGCGAGTAATAACTCAAGAACACGAAAAATTGCTTACTTTTCAAAAATTTGAAAAATTGTACCCAAACAATCATTATAGTGTACAGAGACTAGGAATCAAGTTAGTTTTGCAAAAAGAATTTTAAAAATAGATCAATTCCATGATTTTAAAAAATTTTCATAATATGCCCTAAAACCGAAATTTTAGAAGTCAAACTCAAAAATCCGTTAATCAAATGAATACAAGGCATAGAAACAAAACTAATTTATCCAGAGTTCTTATTTCAAAAGAAATTTGACCAAAAACTATTCAAAATCGAATTAGAGTCATGATTTTCATTCATGTTTTGAAGAACAAAGCAAAAACAGTGAATAACCCGAGTTTTGATCAAAGAACTTACTTGAATTTGAAAGAACTTGAGTTTGGAAGAGTCCAAATCTGTTGGAGTCTAGAGAGAGAAGCTCTGGAAATTTAGAAACAAAAGCTTGAGGTAAAAAGAAATCAGATACCCTTTCGTTTTTGTTAAACCCTAGCCGCGGTCCGTATCAGCTCGAGAATCCAGTCCGGATCGGCTACCCGCAGACAATTTCCACGTTCGGGATCTGGATCAGATTTTTTAGTCCGGATCGGCTTCAACTTTTTCTCCAGAAAAATTTACAAAAATTCCAGAAATTACAGAAAAAGTATGTAAGCAATTTTTGTATATCAACTTTAAATAAGAATCATCGTTTCATATTAAAAGAAATAGATTATGCTAAATCTATCAATAATATCCAAGTAATGAGGCGAAAATTTATAAAAATTAAATTCTTTAAAGTTGAACAAATTCAAAAACATCAATCACGATCTAATGAGTAATCCGTTTATCAAATCATTAATTTAGTAAAGAAAATGAAGCACATAGATCGATAGATGTTTGAAATCCCACATAAGTTAGATAATGTATCTAGTCAATTTATTGTAGGGAGTGGCTCTTTGAGCATCTTTCAATAAAAAATCTCACCTTATACCAACCTTGGACTTTGACAGAGTCAAGAATTCCAAAAAGCATTTTATCTAATCAACAAGAAAAACCATGCTTGATATACATGTGGTAGCTGCACACAGTACTCGGACGACCGAGGTGGTAGCTCTTTCCTCCATGTGGTGGTAGTTTTCACACTCCACTTAAGGATGTAACTCTTTCCACATCTTTTGAGCATGAAACTATAATGATTAAACTCCCCCTCAATTGGCTATCAATTATTTAATATATGAAGTATTCAACCAAAAATTGATCTTGAGTTCATACTTGACTCGATTGTCAAATAAGATAAAAACTATACCAAGAGATCATTTGAGAGAGAAATTGACTTTGATCAATTAAGGATGAACTAATTGATATAAATGATCATTGCATCAAATGAATTATCATGATATCTAAATCATAATAAATTTCTTAAGACATGAAAGGATGCAATTAAAGTCAATTAACTAAAGCTCAGTCAATGTTGTATATACATACAAAAAGAAAGAACATAAACACAAAACAAAACCTATCCTAAGCAAAGGTTCAAAAGAGGTTATTTCAAGAAAGCATTCCAATTGCTTTACGTAAATGAATAAAATGTTTTTGATCCAAAGGTATTGTTAAATATCGGCTAATTGATCTTCAGTTGAAACATAAGAAATTTGAAGAATACTTGATTCAACTAGCTCTCTTAGAAAATGATATCTAAGTTCAATGTGTTTTGTTCTTGAGTGCAACACAGGGTTGTTAGAAATATTTATAGCACTAGTGTTGTCACAAAGAATAGTTACTGAAGTCGCAGAAATTCGGAAGTCGCTCAACACGTTTTTCATCCAAACCAATTGAGTTGAACAACTACTCGCTAAAATATATTCCGCTTCGGCAGTCGAAAGTGCAATACAGTTTTGCTTTTTACTATGCCATGCAACAAGACAATGGCCAAGATAAAAACATGCACCACTCGTGCTTTTCCGATCGTCCACTGATCCAGCCCAATCAGCATCTGAGTATCCTATTATGTCGAGAGTTGTGCCCATAGGATACCAAATTTTGAAATTTAGCGTTCCTTTGACGTACCGGATGATCCTTTTCACCGCTTTCAGGTGAACCTCCTTCGGTGCAGATTGATATCTCGCGCAAATCCCAACACTGAAGGATATGTCCAGGCGACTAGCCTTGAGATAGAGTAGACTTCCAATAATGCTGCGATAAAGCTTCTCGTCTACACTTTCACTAAGAGATTCACATCCTAACCCCTTGTTGCTAGTTCCCATTGGAGTCAGAAAGTCATTAGAATTTTCTAATCCGAATTTCTTTTCCAACTCCTTTGCATACTTGGATTGGCACAGATGAATGCCTTCTTCACTTTGTTTGACTTGTAATCCAAGAAAATATGTTAGCTCGCCCATCATGGACATCTCAAATTCGCTTTCCATGGTTTCAGCGAATTTTGAAGCATCGTTGTTCCTTGTTGCACAGAATACAATGTCATCGACATAGATTTGTGCCACAATGAAGTTATCCTGAAGGTGCTTCACAAAGAGTGTCCGATCCGCTCCCCCTCGAGTATAGCCCTTTTCCAAAAGGTGCTTTGTCAACCTTTCGTACCATGCTCGCGGTGCTTGTTTTAGACCGTAAAGAGCCTTTTTCAGTCGAAAAATATGGTTAGGTAGTTTATGGTCAATGAAACCTTTCGGTTGAGCCACATAAACTTCCTCATTTAGAAAACCATTTAAAAAGGCACTCTTAACGTCCATTTGAAAGAGTTTAATTTTGAAATGACAAGTAATAGCAAAAAGGATACGAATTGACTCGAGACGAGCTACCGGGGCGAACGTCTCATCAAAGTCTATACCTTCAACTTGTGAATAGCCCTAAGCAACTAGGCGTGCTTTGTTCCGAATGACCGTACCATCCTCGTTTTTCTTGTTCTTGAAAATCCACTTTGTACCAATTATGTTGTGTTGCTTCGGAGGCTTCGTTAGTTCCCAAACTTTGTTTATTTCAAATTGATGGAGCTCTTCTTGCATTGCTTCAATCCAATAATCATCTTGAAGAGCCTCATCGACATTCTTTGGTTCCAACATGGAGACGTAACATGCAACTCCACAAACCAAATGTCTCCGAGTCCTGACTCCTTCTTGTGGATCTCAAATGATATTTGACTCTGGATGGTCCTTGGAGATACGCAGTGTTTGCGGTAACGGAGTACTCGGAGGTATGTGTGATGATTCCTGCACATCAGATAAACTAGAAGAACCATGAGATGCATCAACATTATCGGAAGAATTATTATGAGAAGATGTAATATCTTTTACAGGAGTATCATCATCAAGAGACATATCAGGGGTAAATTTATCAGATGAAAAATGAAAAGCTTCATCTACTTTAATATTAAAAGATTCTACCATCGTTTTAGATTCGAGATTAAATACCCGATATGCTCTACTGTTTGTAGAATAACCCATGAAAATACCTTCGTCACTTCGAGAGTCGAATTTTCTAAGATTTTTGCGGTCACGTAAAATGTAACAGCGACTCCCAAAGATTCGAAAATATTTGATATTTGGTTTTCTACAAAACCATAGCTCATATGGTGTATTTAAAGTACCCGGGCGCAAATAAATACGATTAATTACATAGACCACGGTGTTAACTGCTTCATCTCAAAAATGTAACGGGAGTTTCCGGCTGTGAAGCATAACACGCGCCATCTCTTGTACTACTCTGTTTTTGCGCTCGACTACACCATTCTGTTGAGGTGTATAGGGTGCAGAGAATTCATGTTTTATGCCATTGGAAGTGCAAAAATTAATGAATTTAGAATTGATGAATTCTCCACCTCTATCACTCCGAACACGAACGATCTTTTCATTTTTCTCAATCATAACACGAAGACAAATCTCATGAAAAGAATCGAAAGTATCCGGTTTCTCTTTTAAAAATGTTACCCATGAATATCTAGAGAAATCATCAACCAAAAGAAAAATATACCATTTACCTTCCAAACTTGGTTGACGAGTCGGCCCCATTAAGTCCATGTGCAATAATTCAAGTGGCCGTTTGGTTCCCACGTGGTTTAATTTCTTGTGCGTGGCCCCTGATTGTTTTCCCTTTTGACAACCTCGACACACAATATTTTCTTTAAAAGATAATTTAGGAACACCCTTAACCACGTCTTTGTTAGATATTCTCGAAAGTTCCTTAAAATTAATGTGACCTAGTCTTTCATGCCAAAGAGTTTCATTTTCATGTGACACTAGGTTACAATGTTCAGAAATTTTGTTAGGAACTACATAGCAATTGTTTTCAGACCTAACCCCTTTTAGAAAGAATGAATGGTCCTTATCAGTTACAATACATTCAACAGATGAAAAATTAACTGAAAAGCCATTATCACATAGTTGACTAATGCTAATGAGGTTAGTCTTAAGGTGTAATACCTCGACCTTCCCGCCTTCTATTTTGGGTCTAATTTAATTCAGTTGTTAGGGGGGGGTTGAGAGTTCGAGAATTTCTGGGCTGTCCGCCGGGGTTTGTAGGTATTTTTAGGTGCTAGAGCTCTCAAAACGGTGAACGGTGGCGCGATCGGATTCGAATTCCGACCCCGGGATCTCCCAAAAATGATTTTTGAGGTTCGCTATCGGCTTGGGCGCATCGGGATCCGTGCTGGCGATGGCATGCTTTCCGAGGTAATCTGGACCCCTCATTCAAATTTCGATTGGCTAAGGATGCGATCTAGTGATTTAAATTATTTTTCCCTTTCGTTTGCGTTAGGTCAGACCTGGGTGCGTGTGGGAAACCCCAATCCATATTTCCCCGCTTTTCAAGAAGACGGCGTAGGAGATCTAGGCGGAGAGACAGGGAGAGTGAAAGAGAATTGCTCTCTTTCTGAGGGATTGATCGGGCGAGGGGCGGACGATCCTCTATCTTCCTCCTTCCCCAGCGAAACGAAGGTGAGCTTTTCGTTTCTTGAGTTTTTTTTCGTTGTGTAGTTGTGTTCTTCGATTCGGGGGGAACCCGTCCCGCTGCTGCCGCCGCCGCGGAGTGCAGGCCGCCGGCAGCAAGGGGCAGCCCGCAGGCAGGCCCTGCGCGGGCTGGGGCCGCGCGGGGCTGCCCGCAGGCAGGCGCCGTGCGGGCTGGTGCCGCGCGGGGCTGCCCGCAAGCAGGCGCCGCGCGGGATGGTGCCGCGCAGGGCTTCCTGCAGGCAGGACGCCGTGCGGGCTGGGGTCGCGCATGGCTGCCCGCAGGCAGGCGCCGCGCGGGCTGGTGCCGCACGGGGCTGCCGGCAGGCGGGGCGCCGTGCGGGCTGGTGCCGCGCGGGGCTGCCGGCAGGCAAGGCGCCGCGCGGGCTGGGGCAGTGCGTGGCTCCCCGAAGGCAGGCGCCGCAAGGGCTGGTGCCGCGCGGGGCTGCCTGCAGGCAGGGCGCCGCGCGGGCTGGTGCCGCGCGGGGCTGCCCGCAGGCAGGCGCCGCGTGGGCTGGTGCAGCGCGGGGCTGCCCGCAGGCAACGCGCCGTGCGGGCTAGTGCCGCGCGGGGCTGCACGCGGGCAGGCGCCGCGCGGGCTGGTGCCTGCAGGCAGGGCACCGCGTGGGCTGGTGCCGCGTGGGCCTGCCTGCAGGCAGCGTACGGCGCGGGCTGGTGCCGCGCGGGGCTGCCGGCAGGCAGGGCGCCGCGCGGGCTGGGGCCGCGCGTGGCTCCCCGCAGGCAGGCGCTGCGCGGGCTGGTGCCGCGCGGGGCTGCCTGCAGGCAGCGTACGGCGCGGTCTGGTGCCGCGCGGGGCTGCCGGCAGGCAGGGCGCCGCGCGGGCTGGGGCCGCGCGTGGCTACCAGCAAGCAGGCGCCGCGAGGGCTGGTGCCGCGCGGGGCTGCCTGCAGGCATGGCGCCGCTCGGGCTGGTGCCGCGCGGGGCTGCCCGCATGCAGGCGCCGCGCGGGCTGGTGCCGCGCGGGGCTGCCCGCAGGCAACGCGCCGTGCGGGCTAGTGCCGCGCGGGGCTGCACGCGGGCAGGCGCCGCGCGGGCTGGGGCCGCGTGGGGCTGCCCGCCCGCTTGGGCTGGCGCCGCGCGGGGCTGCCTGCAGGCAGCGCACCGCGCGGGCTGGCGCCGGTCGGAGTTGCCTGCAGGCAGCGCACCGCGCGGGCTGGTGCCGCGCGGGCCCGCCCGCAAGCAAGGCGCCCGCGCGGGTAGGTGCCGCGCAGGGCCGCCCGCAGACAGGCCGCGTCGCGCGGGGCCGCCCGCAGACAAGCCACGTCGCGCGGGGCTACCTGCAGGCAGCGTACCGCGCGGGCTAGTGCCGCGCGGGGCTGCCCGTAGGCAGGCGCTGTGCAGGCTGGTGCCGCGCGGGGCTTTCTGCAGGCAGCGCACCGCGCGGGCTGGTGCCGCGCGGGGCCGCCCGTGTAGAGTCCTGGCGTCCCCTTGCCCGGGTAGGCCTCCCTTTTATTTCTAATGGGACTGTTAGGAAAACTTTTAACTGCGTTTTCTGCAATGGGCTGGCCTGGACCGCGAGTATTTTTTCTGCGATTGAGCTCAAAAAACGGAGGATGGCAAAGCGAACGGATTCGGTTTCTGATTTACGGATCTCCCGGAATGGGGGTCAAAGCGTTTGCTTTGAGTGGTGCATCGAAACCCGCGCTAAGTGGCTGGCACGCTTTTCGAGGCGATCGGTGGGATCCTGCTGTGATCGGACCTTTGATCTTTTTATGTCAGTGGATTATTTTATTTATTTGGTGGTACCTCGACCTTACGGTTTCTGTTTTGGGTCCTAATTGAATAGTTTTTCAGTCGATTATGGAGGGGTTGAAATTCGAGAATTTTTGGGCAGACCGTCGGGACGCGCGGGTATTTTTAGATGTTAGAGCTCGCGAAACGGTGAACGGTGGCACGATCGGATTTGAATTCCGACCCCGGGATCTCCCAGAAACAATTTTTGAAGTTTGCTATCTGCTTGGGTGCATCGAAATGCGTGCCGGCGATCGGCACGTTTTCCGAGGCGATCTAGACCTCTCGTTCAATTTCAAAAGGCTAAGGTTGTTGACCTGGGTTTAATTTTAAAGTCTCTTCGTATAAGTTTAACCGATCGGGGTGCGGGGGGGAACCCTAGAAACCCTTTTTTCCCCTTTTTCCAAGAAACGGCGGAGGAACCGAGACTGAGAATCGGGCAGAGAAAGGGAAAATCGTCCATCCTCTGCTGGATTGATCGGGCGTGGAGGGGACGATCTTCTTCCTTCATCCTCCTCCGGCGGAATCAAGGTGAGCGGTTGGAGTTTTCCTTTTTGTCCTTTTTGCAATTTCTGTGGGGTCAAGGGGTGGTGGTCGTTCGGGTGTCGCACGCCGGGTGGGTTGTGTGGGTAATGGGAAGCCGCCGCCGCCGTTGTTAAACGGGAGGCCACCGCCGCCGTTATCATGCCCACGGGGTCATTGCCGCAGTCGCGGTGTTCGCGGGGTCGTCACCGGAGCCGCGGGGAGATGAAACGGGAGGTTACTGTTCACCCGTACGAACCACACCCCGCGCGGTCCACCGGAGTGGCGTGCACCCGGTGCACGTCTCGCAGCCCGAAGGCGCAGAACCGGGCGCACGATCGCGTGCGCCAGCCCGGCCCGCGCATCGCGGTGCACGCCTCCAGCGTGCACCCGGTGCGCGTCGCCACGGCCCGTGGGGGTGAACCCGGTGCGCGCCCTGCACGTGCACCGGCCCGGCCCGCTTACCGCGATGCACGCCTCCAGCGTGCACCCGGTGCGTGCCGCAGCGCCCGTGGGGGTGAGCCCGGTGCACGCCCTGCGCGTGCACCGGCCCGGCCCAAGCTGCCTGGTGCACGCGCCCGGGTGAGCTCGATCTGCGCCGCGCACCCTCTGCACTATGAACCCGGTCCACGCATCTGCCCGTGCACCAGCCCCCAGCCCGGAAGCCCGGTAACTCCGTTTCGGCTCGTTTTTGGCCCGTTTTGCCCCGTTGTTCAGTGTTTTTGACCACGACGATGTTTTTAACATCATTACTTACTGTAGCCTTTTCGGGCACAGGGTGGGAGTGTTTTAGCGGGAGTTCCGTACACCTTCTTCTTCGCGTTTCAGGTGGGTACACCCTTAGAAACCCTTTGTGCACAATCTCGTTTCAGTTATGGTTATCATATTGTGAGTACTTGTCCTGAGGGTTAGGGTCGGGCTTTGAAAACTGGAAATATATTTAAAAGTGTGGGTTTTTATTTCGGTACTTAGCGCCGGTTTTTCGGCGGTCGTTTTACTCTTGATTTTACACGATGTAGCTAACATGATAGCGGTTATAACTCTACTCTTGATTATATATATTATGTTGCTAACACGATAGCAGTTATAGCTTGCTCTTGAATACTATTGGTATGGTTGGTTACCTTGCTCGGGGCTACAGCACGTGCACCCGCGGTTTGGCCACCGCAAAGGGTGCGCTTTTCCGGAAAAGTGGTCGATGACCCGTGTATACCCACAGGACGGAGTGGGGCCTCTTTAGTTGTGGGGCTTGGATGCGCCAAAGTGTGAGCGGTGCGACCCATCGGTTTAGTTGTCCGACGTGGGAGCGGTGCGACCCATTCGGTTTAGTTGTCCGACTTGGGCGCGGTGCGATCCGTCGGTTTAGTTGTCCGACGGGATCGGTTATTGCAGGTTTACAGGTGTTTGATTTTACTTTTCCCTTGCGAGGGTGGTTGCTCCGGATAGGCTACGGTTGGACATTTTCTTTACCTGCTTTGCTATTATCATTTTTGTTTAGTCGCTGACTTCCCACTTTGCGACAGGGTCCTACAGGGGGGAGAGTTAGGCGACGGTGAGGCCGCGGCAAGGGATTCTGGGTCCCTGGAGACCTGAACAGTACCTTATCTCTTTCTTTCACATTCCTTTTATTATTTGTAGACTGTGGATGGTTCTCGATACCCTCGTGGGGTCGGTGTGGATGTCGGTATGGTGACAAATAAATTGTTTAGTTTTCTTAAATCTCTGTGGGCCGCTTTGGAAAATAAAAGAGCAAACAAAAGAAAAGATTGCGAAAACTACTATTTCAAAAACTCGGGTGTCGTGTGGGCACCGTTTTCAAAACCTTGTGGATTTATGGTTTGCGAAAATGGATTTCAAAACCTAAGTGTCGTGTGGGCACTGTTTTCCAAAACCCCTGAGTTTATGTTGCTTTCAAAAAGGGTTTTTAAAATATGGGTGCTGGGTGGGCGCCGTTTCAACAACTGTGGGTTTATCCTTTCAAACTAATCGGCCGTGAGTTTTATTCAGCGCATTGTGAATGGTTGTATGTCTGGATTGTTGTGATTGAATGTTTACCCGTTATTGGACATTGTACAAACCGTGACGCCGTGCATATACAGGGGAGACTCTGTCCGGTTGTAGAGTGACCCTGTATATGTGGCGGATCTGGGCACGCGCTGGGGAAGAAGGTTTTCAAAAAAAAAATAAACACATACCTTTTGTAATATACATACCTTTTGTAATTCGTTTCCGCTAAACACAATCCCCCGGGGCGTGACAGATTAAGATGGTATCAGAGACTTTCTTCAATCACAACAGTTTGTGCCCGACATCCACAAAGATACCTCACTTAGCTACAAATGAATGAAATGAATGGCATAGAAGCGTAGAACGCGAGTGATCGAGGGGGGGGGGGGAAGTATAGGTCCCTTTTCTCGATAGTTGTTTGAGTGCTATGCTAGCAGGAGGCTAAAACTGACTTGTGTTGTGTGGGTGTACGGGTTAAGTTTTGTTTCTCGGTTTAGCGTGGTTGTCGTGCATGTGTAGTCATGTTGTTGTGGAGGCTGGGGTCGAGGCCGGCTGCCACCGGGGTATTGATGGTTGCTAGGAATCAATGGATTAAGCAACCAGCACGGGACACGGTGGGCCTGCTGACGTTGTTCATGCACTTGGTGCGGCTGTTATCACAGCAGATCGTTGCGCCGGCTTTTGTTTTTCGAACCCCCTTCCCCTGCCGACGTGCTGGTCGTCGTTAGTGACGGCGACTGGGGGTAGAGTAATCCGCCGGTGTTTGTTAGTGGTCGGCTGTTTGTCGATCGTGGGTAGCTGGACAGCCGTTGGTCTAAGGTTGTACCTTCTAGGTCTTCGGGTGTTCGGTTTTAGCGGGTAGTCGGCCGTTTCTTTTTGCACCATGGGCAAGGTATGGGTGGGAATGAGGATTCTTCCCCTATGATTGTTACCCATAGTTCGGCTTCTCACTATAGACACTGCGATGGTTGTAGAGATCGACCTGATGGGGGCCTTGGGGTTCTCCTTTGGATTGAAAAAGGAGACCCCCAGGGCTAGTGAATCTTGTCCGGCTCGATTTTGGTTAGAGAGGCCGTGTCCCGCGTTGCACAAGTGCGCGTAAGTGACGACTTGTTATTGGGGGAATCAGCTTTTTACGCTGGGTGATGCCCGATAGCTCTGGGTCGAGTTCCTGTGTTCTGCGCTAGAGGGCCGGTTAGGTCGTCCTATTGGTGGGTTGGCGTGTGATCCCCTCGAGTGCGTTTAGTGAACCTAGGTAACTTCTGATAGGGTTCTTCTTGCTATTTTCGTGGCTTGTCTTCTTCTGACCCTTTTGGTTTCAGATGGATAGTCTTCGGTACCTGAGGTCACTGTTGAACGGACCTAGAGCTTAGGTTTTCTCCTAGTTGGGAGTGTCACTTTTGGTCTGGAGGTTTACCGCTCGTTTTGATGCCCGGTACTTGGTGGGGCAACAGTTTGGGACCGAGAGTTAGGGGCAATTGAGAGCGTCACACCCCGTCGGTGCCAGGACGGAGGTAGGACCTTACCTGGCGGTTTGTGTTGCTAGCTTCCCATGACTAAGACATAGCCTTGAGGCTTAGTTTTGGGAGCGTTTTGGATTGTTAATCTTTTGGGCCAGGTGTGAGTCAAGGGGGAATCTGGCGACTACTCTGAGTTTTGGCATTGGTAACTTTCGGCTAGGAGGCCCCGTACGCAGCCCTTTTTGTGGGGTAGACCTTATGGTGAGTCCTAGAGCTGAAACCTAACGATAGCCTTGACCGTCGCCTCGGTAGGACGGACAGTCGGAACGGGTAGTCCGGGATGGTGGTTAGACTTCGAGCTTGTGATCCGTGTTGGTGACGGAGAGGAGCGGTCCGGGTGGGTGACAGGTGAGTTCGTTGTGTGCAGGGAGGAAATTTCGGGTGGTTAGTAACCCAGCCTGTTTTGTTGGCACCTCTTGTAGCCTTGTGAAGGCGTTAGTGCGGTTGTTTTCCTTGTTTTCGGGTTCGTTGTTCTAGACTTTTAAGGGCTCATTGGTACTGGTTGGGTGGAACGACTGGGGTACCTCGACGCATCGCGATATTTTGTTGCTAACTGCTCAGCGCTGGCTGGGGTGGTTTGCGGACCGGCGGCGTTGTAACGGGGAATTCTGAGTCGGGAAGCAGGATTACTACGAGGTGCTGGGCAAGGACTGGTTCACGAGGTACCAGGCGGATGTATAGTTACTTGGTTTCAGTGAGCCTAGCGACTTGACCCTCTGCATTTCTCACTGACACCCCCGTTGTAGGGGTTACTTTCGACGTCCTCCAGACTGAACTGCCGGGAATACCCCCGAGCAAGGGGGTCATCCTCTCTTTCAAGCTTCTACCGGGCACAACTAGGAGTTTTTCTAGATAAAGGGTTCATCAGACCGTGTGTGTCGCCTTGGGACGCACCCGTGCCTTTCGTGCGAAAGAAGAACGGAGGACTGCGTCTACGCATCGACTACAGGGAGATAGACAAGGTTACAATGAAGAACAAGTCCGGAATGGATGACCACTTCGATCAACTACGAGAGGCACTTACAGATTATTCTCCGGACTCTCAGGGACCAGGGGCTGTTTGCTAAGTTTAAGAAATGTGAGTTCAGACTTCGCAAAGTGGACTTTTTGGGGCACATTGTGTCAGCAACGGGAATCACAGGGAATGTGAGCGGAACTGCCCGGCACACGATCCGGAACTGGCAGCAGTCGTCTCCGTTTTAAAATGTTAGAGACACCACCTTTTGGAGTTCATCGTGATGTGTTTTTGGGTCGCCAGAGCCTTGGGTTTTGTTCGCAGAGAAGGAATTGTTTTTGCGGCACAGGCTTGGGTTGGAGTTGCTGAAGGACTCGGCTGGACCGTCCAGTATCACCTCGGGAAAAGCAAGTGTAGTAACGGATGTTTTGAGCAGGAAGGGTCAAGTCGAGGAGGAAACTGACGAGCGCGAGTACTCAGCAGGACCGGTACTGTCGCGCGACTTTTATCGTTGATGGTCGAGCCAACCCTAGAAGGTCAGAAAACAGGCACACAGATAAAACTTATTCGAGACAAGACCCCCGGATCACGCGAGCGACTCTTCGGCCAGTGCGAACGACGCAACACGTTTTCGAGGGCGAAATTGCTTACCGGAGCTGCCAGAGTTGAAAGAGGAGATACCGTTAGAGGCGCACTGCGCCCCCTATACGGCGCATCCGGGTGACACGAAGATATTCAAGGACGCGATGCGGTTTGAGTCACGGTAGATCGACTGACGAAGGCGACTCTTTTTCCAACCATCCGTACGACGTGGACTAGAGACTCTCGGCTGGTGTCGAACAGTTGGCAAAGTCTAGGGCAAGCTTTAAAGACTAAACCACACTTCAGCACGGTGTTTCACCCCCAGACCGACGGACAGTCCGAGCGAGCGATCCAGATTCTCGAAGATATGCTTCGAGCCTGCGTACTTGATTGGGATGATGGATGATCACTGCTGTGGAGCTTAGATAGGACCTGAGCTCCGGTGAAACACCGGTGCAGACCTTAGCACGGGAGGACATAAACGATTGCGCAACCGGACGATCCCCTATGTGAAGGTGCTGTGGAGCCACCAGGAAGCACGTGAAGCGACTTGGGAACTGGCGTCAGAGAAGAGAGAGTTGCTACCCAGATTTACTCGTTGCAGACCAGGATTATGTTTCGAGGACGAAACTTCTTTTAAGTGGTGAGTGATGTAGAGTCCTGGCATCCCCTTGCCCGGGTAGGCCTCCCTTTTATTTCTGACGGGACTGTTAGGAAAACTTTTAACTACATTTTCTGCAATGGGCTGGCCTGGACCGCGAGTATTTTTTCTACGATTGAGCTCGAAAAACGGAGGACGGCAAAGCGAACGGATTCGGTTTCCGATTTACGGATCTCCCGGAATGGGGGACAAAGCGTTTGCTTTGAGTGGTGCATCGAAACCTGCGCTAAGTGGCTGGCACGCTTTTCGTGGCGATCGGCGGGATCCTGCTGTGATCGGACCTTTCATCTTTTTATGTCAGTGGATTATTTTATTTATTTGGTGGTACCTCGACCTTACGGTTTCCGTTTTGGGTCCTATTGAATAGTTTTTCAGTCGATTATGGAGGGGTTGAAATTCGAGAATTTTTGGGCAGACCGTCGGGACGTGCGGGTATTTTTAGATGTTAGAGCTCGCGAAACAGTGAACGGTGGCGCAATCGGATTTGAATTCCGACCCCGGGATCTCCCAGAAACAATTTTTGAAGTTTGCTATCTGCTTGGGTGCATCGGAATGCGTGCCGGCGATCGGCACGTTTTCCGAGGTGATCTAGACCTCTCGTTCAATTTCAAAAGGCTAAGGTTTTCCGAGGCGATCTAGACCTCTCGAAGTCTAACCACCATCCCGGACTACCCGTTCCGACTGTCCGTCCTACCGAGGCGACGTCAAGGCTATCGTTAGGTTTCAGCTCTAGGACTCACCATAAGGTCTACCCCACAAAAAGGGCTGCGTACGGGGCCTCCTAGCCGAAAGTGACCAGTGCCAAAACTCCGAGTAGTCGCCAGATTCCCCCTTGACTCACACCTGGCCCAAAAGATCAACAATCCAAAACGCTCCCAAAACTAAGCCTCAAGGCTATGTCTTAGTCATGGGAAGCTAGCAACACAACCCGCCAGGTAAGGTCCTACCTCCGTCCTGACACCGACGGGGTGTGACGCTCTCAATTGCCCCTAACTCTCGGTCCCAAACCGTTGCCCCACCAAGTACCGGGCATCGAAACGAGCGGTAAACCTCCAGACCAAAAGTGACACTCCCAACTAGGAGAAAACCTAAGCTCTAGGTCCGCTCAACAGTGACCTCAGGTACCGAAGACTATCCATCTGAAACCAAAAGGGTCAGAAGAAGACAAGCCACGAAAACAGCAAGAAGAACCCTATCAGAAGTTACCTAGGTTCACTAAACGCACTCGAGGGGATCACACGCCAACCCACCAATAGGACGACCTAACCGGCCCTCTAGCGCAGAACACAGGAACTCGACCCAGAGCTACCGGGCATCACCCAGCGTCAAAAGTTGATTCCCCCAATAACAAGTCGTCACTTACGCGCACTTGTGCAACGCGGGACACGGCCTCTATAACCAAAATCGAGCCCAAACGGACAAGATTCACTAGCCCTGGGGGTCTCCTTTTTCAATCCAAAGGAGAACCCCAAGGCCCCCATCAGGTCGATCTCTACAACCATCGCAGTGTCTATAGTGAGAAGCCGAACTATGGGTAACAATCATAGGGGAAGAATCCTCATTCCCACCCATACCTTGCCCATGGTGCAAAAAGAAACGGCCGACTACCCGCTAAAACCCAACACCCGAAGACCTAGAAGGTACAACCTTAGACCAATGGCTGTCCAGCTACCCACGACCGACAAACAGCCGACCACTAACAAACACCGGCGGATTACTCTACCCCCGGTCGCCGTCACTAACGACGACTAGCACGTCGGCAGGGGAAGGGGGTTCGAAAAACAAAAGCCGGCGCAACGATCTGCTGTGATAACAGCCGCACCAAGTGCATGAACAACGTCAGCAGGCCCACCGTGTCCCGTGCTGGTTGCTTAATCCATTGATTCCTAGCAACCATCAATACCCCGGTGGCAGCCGGCCTCGACCCCAGCCTCCACAACAACACGACTACACATGCACGACAACCACGCTAAACCGAGAAACAAAACTTAACCCGTACACCCACACAACACAAGTCAGTTTTAGCCTCCTGCTAGCATAGCACTCAAACAACTATCGAGAAAAGGGACCTATACTTCCCCGGCACTGTGGGCAAGGTAAAGGGTTTTCAAAATATGGGTGCCGTGTGGGCGCCGTTTCAACACTGTGGGTTTATCCTTTCAAACTAATTGGCCGTGAGTTTTATTCAGCGCATTGTGAATGGTTGTATGTCTGGATTGTTGTGATTGAATGTTTACCCGTTATTGGACGTTGTACAAACCGTGACGCCGTGCATATACAGGGGAGACTCTGTCCGGTTGTAGAGTGATCCTGTATATGTGGCGGATCTGGGCACGCGCTGGGGAAGAAGGTTTTCAAAAAAAAAAATAAACACATACCTTTTGTAATATACATACCTTTTGTAATTCGTTTCCGCTAAACACAATCCCCCGGGGCGTGACAGCCCGCATGCAAGGCGCCCGCGCGGCAGGTGTCGCACGGGGCCTCCCGCAAACAAGCCGCGCCGCGCGGGATGGAGCCGCGCGGGGCTGTCCGCAGACGATGCGCGCCCGCACTGGTTGGTGTCGTGCGGGGATTTTCGCCGTGCGGGTTTTGTGCCTATCCACCGTCGGGGTCTTAGGGCCGCTTCGGCATTTCAGTTCGAGTCAATGCTTGGTGTTTTGGGTGCTAAATCTTAGTGTCACTGATGTTTTCTTCGGGGGGACTTTGTAGGTTCGGGAGGCACACAGTGACGCGGACGAGCCGAGTGTCCGGTCGTCGCACGCAAGGTGGGTACTTTTCCGATGTTTTAGATTCCGGAACTATGGGAAAGGTGTAAGAATAAAGTAATTGCATGATTTACATTTGTTAACCCCATTAAAGTTATTATCTAATATTATCGATATTATGGTGACCAAGTGTCGCGGTGCCCCATGTTATGTATGTGTACTTGGTTACGAGGCTCGAGGTTGCTACACGCACACCAGCGGTTTGGCCACCGCGAGGGTGTGCTTTTCTGAAAAAGTGGTACGTTGACCCGTGTACCCCACAAGGTGACGTAGTGGGGGCCCCCGTTGGTGGGGGGTTAGAGGCACCAAGGTGAGAGCGGTGTGTTTTGCCGAGGCAGGTGCTCGGTGTGGTTTGCCGAGGCAGGTGCTCGGCGTGGTTTGCCGAGGCGGGTGCTCGGTGTGGTTCGCCGAGGCAGGTGCTCGGTGTGGTTGCCAGGGCAGGTGCTCGATTTGGATTATGCAGGGGGGGTTTACCGTCGATTGCACGATGAGGAGGGCAGTTGCTCTGGTATTTTTACGGTTTGCTTTAGTTATAGCCCTTCATGCATTTCATAGTTTATATCGTGTGTCGCTGACTTCCCACTCTGTGACAGGTTCAGTCAGGGGTGAGAGCTAGGGCGACGGTATGGCCGCGATGAGAGGTCTATTGGCCCTTCGAGGCTACAGACTGTGTTTATTTCTCCTTATGCTCATTTCATTATCTGTTAGTAGCTATGTGAGTTTGATACACTTGTGGGGTCGATGTGGATGAATGTTTACTTTATTATCTGTTAGTTGGCCGTTTTCAAACTATCAAACTACCGAAAAAGCATTGCGAAAATAATTTTGAAAACATAGGTGTCGGGTGGGCACTATTTTTAAAACTCTGTGGATTTATGGATTTCGAAACGGTTTTGGAAAACATAGGTGTCGTGTGGGCACCGTTTTTAAAACCCTTGGGATTTATCCTTTCAAAGTTAGTCGGCCTCTTTGTTGCTTATGAAGTATTGTTGTATGTACTCGACTCTTGAACTAGTGTGGTTAAAGTGATGATTGTATGGTAATTGTAGTCAGGACGCCGTGCATATACAAAGGAGACTCTGCCCGTTTGCGGAGTGAATTTGTATATGCGGCGGGTCTGGGCACGCACCGGGGGGAAAGGGTTTAAAAAAAATATATATATACAAAATTAAGATCTCATCGGTGGTTGTCTTCCGCTTGTTTAAACCCCCGGGGCGTGACAGATTAAGATGGTATCAGAGCAAAACAACTTTAACCGCAGTAGTCGCTGTCCAACATCCACAGAAGTACATTACCACTGGCTACTAACCAATGAATGATCAGGGTATAGGTGCGTAGAGATGCGAGAGTGAGGGATTGCTAAGTTTTGTTTCTCAGTTTAGCTCGGGTGTTGTGCTAGTGTAGTCGGGTTGATTTGGAGGTTGGGGTCGAGGCCGACTGCCACCGGATTCGTGGAGGTTGCTGGGAATCAATGGATTAAGCAACCGGCAGAGGACACGGTGGGAGTGCTGACGGTGCTCATGCACCTGGTGCGGCTGTTAACACAGCAGATCGTTGTGTCGGCTTTTGTTTTCCGAACCCCTTCCTCTGCCGACGTCCTGGTCGTCGGTAGCAACGGTGACTGGTGGCAGTGTAATCCGCTGGCGGTTGTTAGGGTGTCTGCTGGGTTGTCGGTCGTGGGCAACCGGGTAGCCTCTTGTCTAAGTTGGTACCTTTTTGGCCTTCTGGTGTTAGGTTACAGCAGATTACAGCAGATAGTCGGCCGATTCTTTTTGCACCATGGGCAAGGTATGGGTGGGAATGAGGATTCTTCCCCTATGGTTGTTACCCATAGTTCGGCTTTTTACTATAGACACTGTGATGGTTGTAGAAATCGTCGTGGTGGGGTCTTGGGGTGCTCCTTTGGGTTGAAAAGGGAGATCACCGGGGCTAGCTCTTTTAAGGGGGTTGTGGTGATGTAGCTCTGGGTTGGGTTCCTGCGTTCTGCACAAGATGGTCGGTTAGGTTGTCATACTGGTGGTTCGGCGCGTGATCCCTAGAGTGCGCTTAGTTAAACCTAAGCAGAGTTATGGCGAGGGTAGTCTCGCTGTTTTCGTTCCATGTCTTTTTCCGACCCTTTAGGTTTCGGATGGGTAGTCAATTGTACCTGGAGGTCATGGTTGAGTGGACCTGGAGCTCAGAGTGCTCCTGTTTGGGAAGGTGACCGTTTAGTCTTGGGGGTAGTTTTTTTGAGTTTTGGCTTTGTGTTTGTTTGGAGCAAGTGTGAGTCAACGAGATCGGTTGACTACATAGCGTACCGGCATTGGTCTTTTCGGCGGGAATACCCGAAACACATCTCTTTCTTTGGGGTAGACCTTGTGGTGGGTCTTAGAGCTGAAACCCAGCCTTAGTTTTGGCCGTCGCCTCGGTGGGACGGACTGTCGGAGCGGGCAATTTGGGATGGTGGTTATGCTCCGAGCTAGTGGCCCGTGTTGGTGACGGGTGGAAGTGGTCCGTGTTGGTGACGGGTGGGTTCGTAGTTTTCAGGGGAGAATTTCTTGTAGTGAGTGACCCAGCCTGTTTTGTTGGCACCTCTTGGAGCCTTGTGAGGGCGTTTGTGTGGTTTTTCCCTTGTCGTTGGGTTAGTTGTTTTAGATTTTTAAGGGTTCATCAGACCGAGTGTGTCGCCTTGGGGCGCATCCGTGCTCTTCGTGCGAAAGAAGGAAGGAAGTCTACGTCTATGCATCGACTACAGGGAGATAAATAAGGTTACAGTGAAGAATAAGTACCCTTTTGCCCCGGATTGACGATCCCTTCGAGCAACTACAAGGAGCAATGGCATTCTCAAATTTGTTTTGCAGTCTGGCTATCACCAGCTTAGAGTTCGGGGTGAGGATACCCCTAAAACAGCTTTTCGGACCCGATACGGCCACTACGAGTTACAGTCATGCCGTTTGGGCTTAGGAACGCCTCAGCGGTGTTCATGGATTTGATGAACAGGATTTTCAGACCCTTCTTAGACCAAGTTGTAGTGGTCTTTAGTGACGACTTTCTGACCTACTCACATACAGATGAGGAACATGAGGAGAACGTGAGGATATTTCTCCAGACTCCGGGACCAGAATTGGTTTGCTAGGCTTAAGAAATGTGAGATCTAGCTTCGCGAAGTGGACTTTTTGGGGCACATAGTTTCAGCAACGGGAATCACAGTGGATCCCAAGAAGGTGGAGTTGGTGACTAACTGGGCTAGACCGACTACAGTAACGGAAATCCAGAGTTTCTTGGGCTTGGCAGGGTACTATAGACGCTTCGTGGAGGGTTTCTCAAAAACTGTTACCCCTCTAAAGCGTTTAACCAGGAAAGGAGAAGGATTTATTTGGACGGCCCAATGCCGGGAGAGCTTCGAGGAACTCAAAGACAGGCGCACAGATACAGCTTGTTCGAGACAAGATCTCCCCGGACCACGCGAGCGACTTTTCGGTGAGTACGGACGGCGCAATACGTTTTCGAGGGTGGATTTGCGTGCCCGAGCTGCCAGAGTTGAAGGAAGAGATACAGTCAGAGGCGCACTGCGCTCCCTATGCGGCGCGTCCTGGTGACACGAAGATGTATAAGGACCTCAAGCAGAAGTTTTGGTAGGCTAAACTGAAAGGGGATGTAACACAGTTCGTAGCGCATTGTTTGATATGGCAACAGATAAAAGCCGAACACCAGCGGTCGGCAGGGAAGTTGCAACCGCTACCTGTACCAAAGTGGAAATAGGAGCGAATCACCATGGTTTTTGTCACTGGGTTTCCGCGTTCGCAACAGGGGCACGACACAATCTGGGTCATAGTGGATCGATTAACGAAGTCAGCTCGTTTCCTACCCATTCATACGACGTGGACTCGAGATCGGCTAGCACAGGTCTACATCAATGAGATCACGAGGTTGCACGGAGTGCCGGCATCAATCACTTCAGATAGAGACACACGGTTCGTCTCGAACTTTTGGCAGAGTCTGCAACGGGCTCTAGAGACCAAACTGCACTTCAGCACGGCTTGTCACCCCTAGACGTACGGACAATCTGAACGGGTGATCCAGATTTTTGAGGATATGCTCCGAGCCTGCGTACTTGATTTGGGTGATGGATGGTCACTGCAATAGAGCTTAGAGAAGACCTGAGCTTTGAGGAAACATCGGTGCGGATCTTAGCACGGGAGGACAAAAAGTTGCGCAACCGGACGATCCCCTATGTGAAGGTGCGGAGGACCAACCAGGAAGAACGTGAAGCGACTGGGGAACTAGAGTCAAAGATGAGGGAGTGCTACCCAGTTTTAATCGTTGCGGACCAGGGTTAAGTTTCGAGGACGAAACTTGTTTTAAGATGTGAGTGATGTAATACCTCGACCTTCCAGCCTTCTATTTTGGGTCTAATTTAATTCAGTTGTTAGGGGGGGTTGAGAGTTCGAGAATTTCTGGGCAGATCGCCGGGGTTTGCGGGTATTTTTAGGTGCTAGAGCTCGCAAAACGGTGAACGGTGGCGCGATCGGATTCGAATTCCAACCACGGGATCTCCCAGAAATGATTTTTGAGGTTCGCTATCAGCTTGGGCGCATCGGGATCCGTGCTGGCGATCGGCACGCTTTCCGAGGTAATCTGGACCCCTCGTTCAAATTTCGATTGGCTAAGGATGCGATCTGGTGATTTAAATTATTTTTCCCTTTCGTTTGCGTTAGGTCAGACCTGGGTGCGTGCGGGAAAACCCCAATCCATATTTCCCCTCTTTTCAAGAAGACGACGTAGGGGATCCAGGCGGAGAGACAGGGAGAGGGAAAGAGAATTGCTCCCTTTCTGAGGGATTGATTGGGCGAGTGGCGGACGATCCTCTTTCTTCCTCCTTCTCCAGCGAAACGAAGGTGAGCTTTTCGTTTCTTGAGTTTTTTTTCGTTGTGTAGTTACGTTCTTCGATTCGGGGGGTCCCTGTCGCGCCGCTGCCGCCGCCGCGGAGTCCAGGCCGCCGGCAGCAAGGGGCTGCCCGCAGGCAGGCGCCACGCGGGCTGGGGCCGCGCGGGGCTGCCCGCAGGCAGGCGCCGCGTGGGCTGGCGCCGCGCGGGGCTGCCCGCAGGCAGGCGCCGCGCGGGCTGGCGCCGCGCGGGGCTGCCCGCAGGCAGGCGCCGCGCGGGCTGGCGCCGCGCGGGGCTGCCCGCAGGCAGGCGCCGCGCGGGCTGGTGCCACGCGGGCTAGTGCCGCGCGGGCTAGTGCCGCGTGGGGATGCCCGCAGGGAGGGCGCTGCGCAGGCTGGAGTCGCGCGGGGATGCCCGCAGGCAGGGCGCCGCGCGGGCTGGTGCCGCGCGGGGCTGCCCGCAGGCAGGGCGCCGCGCGTGGCTGCCCGCAGGCAGGGCGCCGCGCGGGCTAGTGCTGCGCGGGGCTACCCGCAGGCAGGCGCCGCGCGGGCTGGTGTCTCGCAGGGCTGCCCGCAGGCTGGCGTTTCGCAGGCTGGTGCCGCGCGGGGCTGCCTGCAGGCAGCGCACCGCGCGGGGTGGTGCCGCGCGGGGCCGCCCGCAGGCAGGCCGCGCGGGGCTGCCTGCAAGCAATGTACCGCGCGGGCTGGTACCACGTGGGGCTGCCCGCAGGCAGGCGCCGCGCAGGCTGGTGCCGCGCGGGGCTACCTGCAGGCAGCGCACCGCGGGCTGGTGCCGCGCGGGGCCGCCCGCAAGCAAGGCGCCCGCGCGGGCAGGTGCCTCGCGGGGTCGCCCGCAGACAGGACGCATAGCGCGGGATGGAGCTGCGCGGGGCTGTCCGCAGGCGATGCGCGCCCGCACGGCTTGGTGCCGTGCGGGGATTTTCGCCGCGCGGGCTTTGGGCCTATCCACCGTCGGGTCCTTTGGCTTTCACCTTCTTTCCCACCGTTTCCTTCCGATTAGGGTTTCGCCTTTCCCCTTTTCTTTCGCTCGTTCCTTCCCCTCGTTTCCTTCCGGTTAGGGTTTGCTTTTTTTCCTTTTCTCTTTTCTTTCTTTCTTTCTTTCTTTTCTCTCCGGTTAGGGTTTCCTTTTTCTTTTCTTTTCTCTCTTTTCTCTCCGGTTAGGGTTTCCTTTTTCTTTTCTTTTCTCTCTTTTCTCTCCGGTTAGGGTTTCCTCTTTTCTATCCGGAAAGAGATAATTTGTACGTACATTAAACCCACATCCGGATATTAATAATTAATTAACAATTATTGTGTCGTAAGTGATAATTCCTTATCTCTTTGTAAAGCGTGCCCGATCTTTTGCATGGATTCCGATGCACACTACGGTTACCGCGATCCTCAAAACCCTATTCCGGAGAATCCATACGTCGGATTTCAATCTCTAATTAATTAATTATTTAATTAATCCTTGGAGATAATTCCTTAAAGATAATTCCTCAATTAATTAATTCCTCAATTAATTAATTTCTCAGATAAGATCCTTCGGGATAATTCTTTAAAGATAAATTCCTCTTTTTCCTCGGAAAGCATGCCAAATCACTTACGCGGATTTCGTGCACCCCCTGGCCATTGCGATCACTTTCTACCCCTTTCCGGGAGTTCCGTAAGTCAGAATCCGGATCCGATCGCACTGTCGTTCTCCGTTTCCCGAGCTCTATCGTAGAAAAATATCCGCACCTCCAAATTATCGACTTGAGCAAACCCGTTACATTTGTTACTTTAAACGGAAACTTTATTAGCAGGAGGTACAAAGTGTTACAAAATTCTATGATATTACACACCAAGACGAGTTGTCATAAGCATGCAGTGATGTATGAATGACAAGACAAGGGAAGAATTCACCTTTGCGCACCCAAACCTTTTGAGTTTTGGAGTACGTCGGCAATGATTGTGAAGTTATTCTCCTTGGTGAATGCGTCTTGTTTGATTCATCACTTTTCTTTGAAATCCATGATGACGTTTTCTTGTTAGGTGTACTACCAAGGTTCTTTTCTTTTGAAGAATTCTCCTTTGATTTCCGGGGGATGACTTTGTTGGTAGTTGTTGCAAGAGGTGCTTGATTTGATTGTTTTGCTCCAATCTTGCAATCTCTTCTTATGTGCCCAGCAAAACCACAACGAAAACATATCTTTGTACATGTCGAACCCGAAGAAGGTGAGGTAGGCTTGTTGTCGTTGGATGCATTGAGTTTCGTCGGTGAAGGAGGAGGAGGAGCAACCGACTGAGGCACAAATATTGTTTCACTCGAACCAGGACTGTCTCCAGTTCGATAGTATCCAAGGCCCAAACGATTCGTTTGACCAAGACCAAGCATCTTATCCAACTTGCTCCTTCCGGAAGAGAATCGCTTCAAATCTTCCTTAAGTTGGAAAATGGTCTTTGTCATCTCCATCTTCTCTTGTCGAGCCTCGGAGTAGAGCTTCAAGAAGTAATTAGCTTTATCCACCAACTTGTTGTGTTCCTTCTCGAAATGCTCGTTCTTCTCTTGAAGGGAAACATTTGCTTTGATCAAATTATCCCTTTCCACTTCAAGAGCGTTTGAGAGAGAAGTTGCCCTTTTAGCTTCTTCTTCAAGATCCTGCAATCTTCTTCTCAAACTCTTGTTTTGCTTTGCCACTTTCTTTGAATCCTTTAAAAACTTATGATAGGCAAAAGCAAAGTCTTCACCTTCGGAATTGCTCGGTTCATCGTCCGTTGCATTCTTTTCATCCTGGGAGGAGTTGGATAATGAGCCGGATGTACTTGCCATAAAGCACACGTAAGGTGAAGTTGTGGACGCGTGGAATGCCGTTGCGTTGTTATCCTCATCACTGGAAGATGACTCATTGGAAGTTGAGGTGTCATCCCAAGTGACGGCTTGCATCGCCTTCTTCTTTGATGGATTCTTGTTGGGACACTCCGTTGAGATGTGACCATAGCCTCGGCACTTGAAGCATTGGATTTGTCCCTCCGAGTTCTTCTTGTCCTTTGAAAAACTCTCTTGCTTTCTTGACTTAAAGCCTGAAGTTCCTTTGCCTTTCTTGGACTTTACGAAGGATGAGGATTTGCTTGAATTACCCCTTCGAAAGCTTCGGCGAAATTTCCTCGTCAAGAATGCAAGTTGCTTCTCGAAATCCTCCATTGATAGATTCTCATCATCGTCTGAGGAGGATGAATCCGCGTCTTCTTCCTTTGTTGATTTCAATGCAAAACCTGAAGACTTAGAAGAAGATGGCTTTCCAGAAGAATTGTTAGTAGGAAAATTCATTTCATAAGTTTGAAGTGCACCAACTAATTCTTCTACTCTGATTTCGTCCGGGAGTTTTACTGCTTCAATGGCCGTAACCTTAGCACGAAATCTTTCAGGAAGAGTTCTTAAAATCTTTCTTACAACTTTAGATTCTGGAATTTTCTCTCCTAAGTTAGCACTTGTATTAACGATATCCTGCAATCGTGTATAATAATCTGTGAACGATTCATTTTCTGCCATAAAAATTGAGTCAAATTTGCTCGTAAGCATTTGCAGTTTTTGAATCTTCACAAGGCTTGTTCCCTCATGTGTAACATGTAGAACATCCCAGATTTCTTTCGCAGTCTCACATGCCGAGACGCGAGAGAATTCGGTTTATGACAAAGCATTAAATAAGGCGTTAATTCCTTTGTCGTTGTAAGAAGATGTATTAGTTTCTTCCTTGGTGTCACGCCCCGGGGTCGAAACTGCGACCCGGGCTCGCCAACAGATCCGCCGACTACGCAAAACCCCGCACAGGCGAACCGTCCAACCTGCAAGAAAAGGTACTACAGCTAACAGATATCAGAGCTATACCATAAAAGTGCGGTAAAATTAAAACCATCCATCTGTACAACTGGAATAATAACAATGTCCATCTCCCAAAATGATAATCATACAATATCCTCAAATACAAAACCCAGAACTCAACCAGGAGTTATCTCAAATAAAACATCAGTGTACAGGCTCTCAATACAAGTAATAACCTCACTACAATAATCTCTCAAAAGCAGAAATAAAATAGATCTACTGACTGTACTCAGGATCTCCAATGTAGGGGTACCGCTACTCTCCACAGACGGGTAGGGATCTAGCACGCGACTCCCTCGCCCCACACAGAAACCGCAGAATCAGCAACACCCGCTAAGACTCTGCAAAACAAAGGAGAGAAAGAAAGGGAGGTGGGAAAACCCCCAATGGGTGTGAGAACTACACCAAAAAGGGAGTTCTTAGTGGGTACCACCGCCAGGCCCGACGATCTGCCCACTAAGTCCACTAGAGGCATAAGATAACAAATACAATAGAAACTGAACAAGAAAGCTGGAGACACTCAACAGCTATCATGCCTCTATCTAAATGCTCAAATGGGGAAACTCTGATAAAGATATGCAACACTCGCACACAAGGTGCTCAATCGACCCAATCGAGCTGACTGCCACATCGAGTCCAGTCAAACCTGCGCTCACCTACAACCACCTCCCGCTGACGGGCAGGAATTACGTAGGGTGTCCAAATGGACTAACTCGCTATCGAATAGTGGCTCATGCAGGCTATAGTCGAAATCCACGCTCTCTCAGAACGGATAGACTCAAGATGCTCAACCTCTCACACAACGGTCAAAGTACTCACAACGACACGGGACCACCGTCAAACCGAACGGCTCCCAACAACACTAGCACTGGTCTAAACACAGCTACTAGACTCCACTCAACCCCCAGGCACGAGTGCAACAATAAAAGTACCTGATCGAACAAACCCAATCGAATGAACCGGTATAAAACCCGGTACTGCCTGCTCTGTCATCAATCTAACGAACTCAGTATCTCCACAGTCCAAATGACCGGAACCCAACCCGGTCTTACGGGAACCCAACACGGACTAAAGCCTACTCCGGAGTGGCACTCGAGGGGAGCGACCCGCACGAGTAAAGTATCACTGTAACAAGTATCACTGTAACAAGTATCACCATATAGCAGGACTGGATCACGACTCTGATCAAGTTGGAAAACCCATCCACTAAAAGGAAACCCGATCCCTAATCTGATGCAACAGTAAACAATAAGTGGGAAACTCCATCCACTAAAGAAACCTGATACCCAATCTGATGCATAAGCAACCTCCGGTCAACCGCCCAATGTCCGCGGTAGCCGTAATACCCCACAAACCACAACCTGGTGCAACAACCCACACCCGGCCAACCGCCCAATATCCGCGGTCGCCGGAAACCCTGCCTACCACAATCTGGTACAACCTGTCCCCGACACCAAAATCCCAGCTACACTATCCCAAATCCCTGCTCGAACCCGAGCAACATGAACCATACGACTGACAAAAAGGAGAAAAGAAGCAAAGATGGTTTCTCCTAAGTCAAGTCCCAATATGAAAGTGTAGCAGTAAAAGATGGCCTATCTAGATGTCCATACAAGCATGCATTTGTCCTCAAGCAAGAAAAAGGAAGTATAATCGATAGTAGCTTCACATAAATATAAACTCATGCCAAAATCATCTATGGACTACACCTGCCCAAAATCCATGATCCATAATCCATAAAAACTCCTTAGAGTAAAACCCGCACATAGATATGATATCCTGTCCCCTCGAAGGATCAATCCTCGTAAAATACTATGTGCTAACATGGCATGCTAAAAGCCCGCTACTACCATAATGTCAAACCCACATGAATAGGTCAATGATTAAATAACATGTACAATAATTAGGTAAGCATTAATCCACAAGATCTAGGCCACTTCCATGCTTACATCTCAAATATATTAATTGTACATTTAATCATGCATGCATTCTAATATAGAATTAGAGAACCGTCCACCGGTTCTGGGGATGAAGCAACCCACCTGAAACGCTTTCCGCAGGCAAAGCCGAAGTCAGTGAAGTGCGAAGTCACACGCTAACCAAAATCTACCAAAACCGCACCCTCGGTAATCAGCCACACAAGCCTCTGTTCCAACCAACAACATCACCAACAATCAATAACCAACACCACATATCCCAAAAATAGCACACGCTGTTTTTACCAACCAGCAGAGAGGAGGGGATTTTCACCTGCATACAGTCCTCTAAAAATCCCAGAAAAATCACGGTTGCGATCCTCGCGACGAGTAGCCCCAAAACGAGTATTTATACACCTCATTCCGACACCTGTAGGGCAAGAAATAATAAGAACAACACTGGAAGTCCACATCCTCAAGAACAAAAGCCTGCAGAAATTCAGTCCCAAAGATGCAGATTTTTCACCTACAGCAAGAACTCTGAAAAATCCGACAAAAATACAGTCGCGATCGTCGCGTCGAGCCCTTCGAAACAAGTACCTGCACGTCAAAATCCGAGTCCCGGAGCCCAAGTTACAAAATCCTCAAGGTGACCATCTCGAAATTCCGAAGTACAAAAAAACTGTACAACTCTGTCCAGAAAAATGGGATTTTCTTACCTTCGGGAAAATTCAGTAAAATCCAAAAAAATTACGAGGACATTCCTTGCGATGTTTATATGCAAAACGACTATAGGCACGCCTCCATCCGATCACTGAGCGCGAAGATAGAAAATCGACAAGCCTCCGCTGTCCAAAAACTCACAACAGAACAAGGGGTCAAAGTTTGCCTCGGGAACTATGCCAAAAACTCGAAATACGGAGAAGTTATCAACATGGAAAACGAAGCCTTACCTCTCGTGAATGCGCTGCCGCAAAAATCAGCTCAAAATACCATCGGAATAATCCAGGGTGCCTCACGGACCGAAAAGTGACGATGGAAGCCAAAATCCAAGAAACGTCGCAGTGCCCCGCGTCGCAGAATGCACGGATATCGAGGCCTCCAAAAAATCAGAGAATCCATCACGAGATGCTCCACAAGATGATGAACAACTTATCTTGAAGCCTCACAGAGGAATGGGCTCGGGAAGACGGCCAAACTGTGCTGCCAAAGGGGGATTTTATAGCCCAAACCAAACAAATCCATTAATACCCACTGTGTCCTCACATTCGGGCGCCCGGAAATTTCGGGCGCTAAAAGCACCCCAAACCGTCCGAGCCCGAAACGTCCCTGGAGCGCCACGTGTCCCAAAACAGCAAACACCAAAACCGGCCAATCCCTGAGCGCCACGTGGCACACCGCCAGCGCACAGCGGCGCCAGCCGCTGCGGTCGCGCCACGTGGCCCGCTCCCGTGCTGACGCGTGGCGCGCCCGTTCGTCAACGCCCGCCACGCCGTACGGTCACCTGCTCGCCGTACGGCCACCTGTCCGGTCACCTTCTCCGCTGCGCTGTGTGCACCCGGCGTACGAAGACCAGCCAACCACAAGATGCCATGTGTCCTCCTCTTCCCGTTGCGCCGCGCGCGCCTGCCCGCTGCACCGCGCGCCTGCCCGCGCCCGCGTGCCTGCCCGTGCCTGCTCCGCCGCCTGCCCGCGCCTGCTCCGCCGCTGCCCACCGTCGCCGGCGGTGCCCAGCCGGCCGGAACAGTACCCAGCTGCCTCGAAAATCGTGCCAAGTCATCCGGGCTCCGAAAAATACAAGTAAATAGCCCATTTTTACCGTTTTCGCGCGCTGAATCCAAATCCGCTGTCTGTTTTGCCAAATTCAAATTCCAAAATTTGTCGAAGGCATCCGAAAGGGCATTTTTAATCCAAATTCCGCACTGAGTCTAATTTGATGTCCGATTCGCGCAAAACCACTTCTAAACAATCGACGGGGTCCCCCAATTACCCACGTGATCCATTATACACCCGAAATCCATCACTTGTGTCCAAATTGGTGCAGAAACACCGCCGACACGCCCCAAAGGCCTCCAGAAGCTGCTGGTTGCACTGTAGAAGCCCTGCAGAGATCCGGGTCACCACATCCTCCCCCACTAAAAGAAAGTTTCATCCTCGAAACTAAAGCAACTCACAAGGAGTCTCCAACAACCCAGGGTAGGTACTCAACACCGCCGTCTCCAGCTCCCAAGTCACATGTCACTCCCCGGGATTACTCCTCAGCAACAACAACAACCAGTACGGTATGGCCCAATTGCATAATTCTCTCATCTCACGAGCCAGAATTCGCAACGGGCGTCCCTCGTACTACAAATACTCGCAGATCTCAAAGGAAACGAGTCCATCATGGGCGACGAATCCACAAGCCTAACACTCCTGAGCTGAGACGTGGAAAAACCATCAAAAACTCCAAGAAAAGGCTGGGGGAAAAGAAAATAACCACTAGTGCAACACGTACCAAACCACATCCTGTGTCAACTCAACCAAGGCAACCCGAAGCACCCCCACGCGATCATCCAAGAAGGGAAGAAGCCTTAACAAGCCGGGGTCCTCACTCGGTCATTCTCAAATCCTGACCATCCGCGTGGACTGCTCCACTGTAGTCTACCCTCAAAAGGACCCCCAGGGACAACCTCGAGCCCTGATCACCATAATGGTCCTTCACAGCGCCGGCTGTGGAATCATCAAACTCAACCCCAAATAGTTCTCCGGCTCCAGGTATCCGCCACCACAGTGGCCCTGTCGGGGTGATACTGGGGGCTCATCAATAATCCAACTATAACTCCATAGCCACCATGGGAGGCATCACTGGATCTCGCAAATCTATCTCCCATCACTAGCGATGCTAAAATCGGCGCTGGTATCAGTCTAATCATCCATTCGTCCAGATCTGCTGGCACTGCCCAGTCCCGAAAACTTCTCGTCTGAACAATAACTGTCAGTCTCGGCCAGTCTCGTATAACATCCATTTTGGCCGGATTTCCACCGCCGCCCCTACGGCTAAAATATGTAATCCAAGAAGATATGCTCTCGAAACTAAAACTTGTACCACAATAACTTGGCATAAAGCTTTTTCCTCACAGACCTTGTCATACCATCGACAAGTGCTCCACAAGCTCTAAATCGCACAGGAAGGGGGGGGTACAATCAAAATATCCCTGGAGAATACCGTCATCAATCCGTTCAAGTCCAGCTGGAACACACAATTCCTCAAATCTTAAAGGCGACGGGGCATTAATCATTCCATTTGGCCTCACTATGAGCTCATAATACCCCTACCGTGTCCTAAACACCGTCTAGGCAAAATACTTAGCTGTATGATTCCAAATAGGTACTTGCATCAAAACAATAACTGCCGGAGTATAGCTCCATCAATAGGTCCTAAATAATATCCGGACCTGCCTGTGCTCAAACCACAAGGGAACCCTCACCGTCGTGTATCAACGACGTGGCATCACCACCGTGTACCAACGGCGTGGCACTAGGTCAAACAGACCCTCGATCTATCAGATCCCTGCACCTGTGCGTCGGGGAGACACAGCTCACCACGACAAAACCACAAAACAGCACACAACAACGCTCGACCCAATCCAGCGAAAGTCTAAAGCATGTCACCCGTTCCACAGTATTATGTTGTCTGCAGCCAACATAATCACTTAGGAGAATAAACATGCCAATCACTCATCCCGTGCCTTGGGAGAAGTATAAAACTCAATTAGGATTCTCGCTATAAATCACGACTCTCACGAAGTCAACCAAGGGTCAAACCATAAGCCTAGGGTTTCTGAGTCCACCATGACCTACAACCTAGGCTCTGATACCACTCTAATCTGTCACGCCCCGGGGTCGAAACTGCGACCCGGGCTCCCCAACAGATCCGCTGCCTACGCAAAACCCCGCACAGGCGAAGCGTCCAACCTGTAAGAAAAGGTACTACAGCAAACAGATATCAGAGCTATACCATAAAAGTGCGGTAAAATTAAAACCATCCATCTGCACAACTAGAATAATAACAATGTCCATCTCCCAAAATGATAATCATACAATATCCTCAAATACAAAACCCATAACTCAACCGGGAGGTATCTCAAATAAAACATCAGTGTACAGGCTCTCAATACAAGTAATAACCTCACTACAATAATCTCTCAAAAGCAGAAATAAACAGATCTACTGACTGTACTCAGGATCTCCAATGTAGGGGTACCGCTACTCTCCACAGATGGGTAGGGATCTAGCACGCGACTCCCTCGCCCCACACAGCAACCGCAGAATCAGCAACACCCGCTAAGACTCTGCAAAACAAAGGAGAGAAAGAAAGGGGAGGGGGAAAACCCCCAATGGGTGTGAGAACTACACCAAAAAGGGAGTTCTTAGTGGGTACCATCGCCAGGCCCGACGATCTGCCCACTAAGTCCACTAGAGGCATAAGATAACAAATACAATAGAAACTGAACAAGAAAGCTGGAGACACTCAACAGCTATCATGCCTCTATCTAAATGCTCAAATGGGGAAACTCTGATAAAGATATGCAACACTCGCACACGAGGTGCTCAATCGACCCAATCGAGCTGACTGCCACATCGGGTCCAGTCAAACCTACGCTCACCTACAACCACCTCCCGCTGACGGGCAGGAATTACGTAGGGTGTCCAAATGGACTAACTCGCTATCGAATAGTGGGTCATGCAGGCTATAGTCGAAATCCACGCTCTCTCAGAACGGATAGACTCAAGATGCTCAACCTCTCACACAACGGTCAAAGTACTCACAACGACACGGGACCACCGTCAAACCAAACGGCTCCCAACAACACTAGCACTGGTCTAAACACAGCTACTAGACTCCACTCAACCCCCAGGCACGAGTGCAACAATAAAAGTACCTGACCGAACAAACCCAATCGAATGAACCGGTATAAAACCCGGTACTGCCTGCTCTGTCATCAATCTCACGAACTCAGTATCTCCACTGTACAAATGACCGGAACCCAACACGGTCTGACCGGAACCCAACACGGTCTAAAGCCTACTCCGGAGTGGCACTCGAGGGGAGCGACCCGCACGAGTAAAGTATCACTGTAACAAGTATCACTGTAACAAGAAGGACTGGATCACGACTCTGATCAAGTGGGAAAACCCATCCACTAAAGGGAAACCCGATCCCTAATCTGATGCAACAGTAAACAATGAGTGGGAAACTCCATCCACTAAAGAAACCTGATACCCAATCTGATGCATAAGCAACCTCCGGTCAACAGCCCAATGTCCGCGGTAGCCGCAATACCCCACAAACCACAACCTGGTGCAACAACCCACACCCGGCCAACCGCCCAATATCCGCGGTCGCCGGAAACCCTGCCTACCACAATCTGGTACAACCTGTCCCCGACACCAAAATCCCAGCTACACTATCCCAAATCCCTGCTCGAACCCGAGCAACATGAACCATACGACTGACAAAAAGGAGAAAAGAAGCAAAGATGGTTTCTCCTAAGTCAAGTCCCAATATGAAAGTGTAGCAGTAAAAGATGGCCTATCTAGATGTCCATACAAGCATGCATTTGTCCTCAAGCAAGAAAAAGGAAGTATAATCGATAGTAGCTTCACATAAATATAAACTCATGCCAAAATCATCTATGGACTACACCTGCCCAAAATCCATGATCCATAATCCATAATAACTCCTTAGAGTAAAACCCGCACATAGATATGATATCCTGTCCCCTCGAAGGATCAATCCTCGTAAAATACTATGTGCTAACATGGCATGCTAAAAGCCCGCTACTACCATAATCTCAAACCCACATGAATAGGTCAATGATTAAATAACATGTACAATAATTAGTTAAGCATTAATCCACAAGATCTAGGCCACTTCCATGCTTACATCTCAAATCTATTAATTGTGCATTTAATCATGCATGCATTCTAACATAGAATTAGAGAACCGTCCACCGGTTCTGGGGATGAAGCAACCCACCTGAAATGCTTTCCGCAGGCAAAGCCAAAGTAGGTGAAGTGCGAAGTCACACGCTAACCAAAATCTACCAAAACCGCACCCTCGGTAATCAGCCGCACAAGCCTCTGTTCCAACCAACAACATCACCAACAATCAATAACCAACACCACATATCCCCAAAATAGCACACGCTGTTTTTACCAACCAGCAGAGAGGAGGGGGATTTTCACCTGCATACAGTTGTGACGCCCCAACTTCCCAGGGGGTCACCCATCCTAGAACTACTCTAGCTCTAGCACGCTTAACTCTCATAACCTTTTGGATATTGCTACCATCCAAAATGCTATAGCCGGGTTTTGAGTTTTAGTCCTATTATATCATTTATATATAGGACTATTTCAAATTCCGGGATTGTCACATTCCTCCCCCCTTTAAGCCCTGACGTCCACGTTAGACTCAAGCACACTCACTATTACCAGGCGATGTGAGACTCGTCTCGCTAGCCTTAGCCGACCTTGTAGGGAGCTGCACTCCACCTACAACGGTCATTAGCCGGGGAGCCACACTCTACCCGCTATATAACCCTGGCTCAGCCGAGTCTCATCTCACATTTCCGGCTGGTGATTGGCTTCGATACCAATTGTGACGCCCCAACTTCCCAGGGGGTCACCCATCATAGAACTACTCTAGCTCTAGCACGCTTAACTCTCATAACCTCTTGGATATTTCTACCATCCAAAATGCTATAGCCGGGTTTTGAGTTTTAGTCCTATTATATCATTTATATATAGGACTATTTCAAATTCCGGGGTTGTCACATTCCTCCCCCCTTTAAGCCCTGACGTCCACGTTAGACTCAAGCACACTCACTATTACCAGGCGATGTGAGACTCGTCTCGCTAGCCTTAGCCGACCTTGTAGGGAGCTGCACTCCACCTACAACGGTCATTAGCCGGGGAGCCACACTCTACCCGCTATATAACCCTGGCTCAGCCGAGTCTCATCTCACATTTCCGGCTGGTGATTGGCTTCGATAGCAATTGTGACGCCCCAACTTCCCAGGGGGTCACCCATCATAGAACTACTCTAGCTCTAGCACGCTTAACTCTCATAACCTCTTGGATATTGCTACCATCCAAAATGCTATAGCCGGGTTTTGAGTTTTAGTCATATTATATCATTTATATATAGGACTATTTCAAATTCCGGGGTTGTCACAACATTCCTCTAAAAATCCCAAAAAAATCACGGTTGCGATCCTCGCGACGAGTAGCCCAAAAACGAGTATTTATACACCTAATTCCGACACCTGTAGACCAAGAAACAATTAGAACAACACTGGAAGTCCACATCCTCAAGAACAAAAGCCTGCAGAAATTCAGTCCCAAAGATGCGGATTTTTCACCTACAGCAAGAACTCTGAAAAATCCGACAAAAATACAGTCGCGATTGTCGCGTCGATTCCTTCGAAACGAGTTCCTGTACGTCAAAATCCGAGTCCCGGAGCCCAAGTTACAAAATCCCGAAGGTGACCATCTCGAAATTCCCAAGTACAAAAAAACTGTACAACTCTGTCCAGAAAAATGGGATTTTCTTACCTTCGGGAAAATTCAGTAAAATCCAGAAAAATTACGAGGACATTCCTTGCGATGTGTAGATGCAAAACGACTATAGGCACGCCTCCATCCGATCCCTGAACGCGAAGATAGAAAATCGACAAGCCTCCGCTGTCCAAAAACTCACAACAGAACAAGGGGTCAAAGTTTGCCATGGGAACTATGCCAAAATCTCGAAATGCGGAGAAGTGATCAACACGGAAAACGAAGCCTTACCTCTCCTGAATGCGTTGCCGAAAAAATCAGCTCAAAATACCATCGGAGTAATCAAGGGTGCCTCACGGACCGAAAAGTGATGATGGAAGCCAAAATCCAAGAAACGTTGCAGTGCGCCGCGTCGCAGAAAGCGTGGATATCGAGGGCTCCAAAAAATCTGAGAATCCATCACGGGATGCTCCACAAGATGATGAACAACTTACCTTGAAGCCTCACAGAGGAATGGGCTCGGGAAGAAGGCCAAACTGTGCTGCCAAAGGGGGATTTTATAGCCCAAACCAAACAAATCCATTAATACCCACTGTGTCCTCACATTCGGGCGCTCGGAAATTTCGGGCGCTACAGGGACCTCAAAAAGCACCCCAAACAGTCCGAGCCCGAAACGTCCCTAGAGCGCCACGTGTCCCAAAACAGCAAACACCAAAACCGGCCAATCCCTGAGCGCCACGTGGCACACCGGACAGCGCACAGCGGTGCCAGCCGCTGCGGTCGCGCCACGTGGCCCGCTCCCGTGCTGACGTGTGGCGCGCCTGTTCGTCAACGCCCGCCACGACGTACGGTCACCTGCTCGCCGTACGGCCACCTGCCCCGGTCACCTGCTCTGCTGCGCTGTGTGCACCCGGCGTACGAAGACCAGCCAACCACAAGATGCCACGTGTCTTCCTCTTCCCGCTGCGCCGCGCGCGCCTGCCCGCTGCACCGCGCGCCTGCCCGCGCTTGCTCCGCCGCTGCCCGCCGTCGCCGGCGATGCCCGGCCGGCCGGAACAGTACCCAACTGCCTCGAAAATCATGCCAAGTCATCCGGGCTCCAAAAAGTACAAGTAAATAGCCCATTTTTACCGTTTTCGCTCGATGAATCCAAATCCGCTGTCTGTTTTGCCAAATTCAAATTCGAAAATTTGTCGAAGGCATCCGGAAGGGCGTTTTTAATCCAAATTCCACACTGAGTCTAATTTGATGCCCGATTCGCGCAAAACCACTTCTAAACAATCGACGTGGTCCCCTAATTACCCACGTGATCCATTATACACCCGAAATCCATCACTTGTGTCCAAATTGGTGCAGAAACACCGCCGACACGCCCCAAAGGCCTCCAGAAGCTGCTGGTCGCACTGTAGAAGCCCTGCAGAGATCCGGGTCACCACACTTGGTCCATTTCGACCTAGGTTTGATGGTGCGAACATCAGCAATAATTTCAGTAGGATTTGTCCATCCAAACTCGATTGATTGCCATACCCGTTCATCGATGGAAATTAAAAAAGCTCTCATGCGTACTTTCCAATAAGCATAGTTTGTTCCATCGAAGAACGGTGGTCTGTTGATGTTTTCACCTTCAACCATTGTTTACAACCCTATTCCCGCTCTGATACCACTTGTGGGTTATGTTAAATATGGATCTGAATAGGGGAAAAAACACCTAGAGGGGGGTGAATAGGTGTAAACAATAAACACTCCAAAATCTTTGCGTAACAAAAACCCAATGCGGAAAAGTAAATAACACGCAGAGATTTTACGTGAAAAACTCCAAACCAGGAGTAAAAAACCACGGGACCGATCACACGGTGAAATGCACTGAGATTAAACACGTACAAAGGTGATATACCGTACTCACACACGACTCAACCTTTTTCCATACACTCCTAGTTGATCTTCTCCTCTCACTCCGCAACGCGCCTCGAATCCACGATTTGCGTCCAACGCCGAATCCACGGCGTCCAACGTCGAGTCCACGATGTCCAACCGAATGCACGGTCTCCACCAAGTAGTACGTCTCGAATCCACGAGCGCACCTCGTTTCGAATCCACGAAACGGTAGCACCTTGAGTCCACAAGGCCACGCGAATCAACGCGTCGATTTTTGGCAAAATCGTTGTTTGTTGGTGGTGAAAATCCGCCGAATACTTAGATCAAAGATAGATCGGAAATACCATCTAAGTATTCATTAATTTGATTCTACAAGAGATATGAGCGTTAAAACCCTAGAATCAATTTAATCAATATAGATGAAGAAACATAGAATAGATCTAGTTATTTCCTTTCTTCTCTATATGTGGATTTCTCTGGATTAACCCTAAAAGATGAATTAAAGGGTTTATTTATAGGTTAGAAACCTTTAGAAGAAGATAAGAATAAAAAACTACCTTATCTGGAAATTTTCGGGTCGATATTCCGGACTGGAATAAGTAGGGTCCGGACTGTCGTCATTAAACAGAACTTTTCCAAAAAATCATGTTCGGGGTCCGGATTGAAAGATGAACGGTCCGGACTGTTCATGCGATTTCTGCAGAATCCACGTTCGGGGTCCGGACTGATCCAGGGAAGGTCCGGACTGAAATTCCGCATGAACTTACCTACGTTCGGGGTCCGGACTGAAATACCCTGATCCGGATCCTGAACATATTACATGTCCAGTTTTTGATTTTTATGCAATTAAAAATCCATTCAAGTGTTTCTACACTATAAGAAGTATTCGGATCACCAAACTTATTTAGTTAAACGTACCTGATCCTTTTGAATTCTTCTTTCTTGAGATTGAGGTATATGATCCAAACATCTTCATCTTCAATCGTCAAGACTTAACCACTTTCACGAAATACGCCAAAATAAAAACCTTAACATAAGGACCTCAAGGCACACTTTTGGTGGAATGTCATGAAGAGGGATATTGGGAGGTTTGTGGCTCAGTGTTTAACTTGCCAGCAGGTAAAAGCTGAGCATTGAGTGCCAGTTGGCAAGTTACAGAGTCTCCTAATCCCTGAGTAGAAATGGGACCACATTACGATAGACTTCGTGGTTGGATTGCTGAGGGCACAGGGAGGAGCATATGCTATTTGGGTAGTTGTGGATCGACTCACCAAGTCCGCCCACTTTTTGCCGATGTAGACTACTTGGTCACTCGAGCGGCTAGCCCAGTTGTATTTGGATGAGGTGGTGAGGTTACATGGAGTGCCCGCCTCTATAGTATCAGATAGAGACCCGAGGTTTGCTTCGTGTTTCTGGAGGAGTTTACAGACCACCTTGGGTACTCAGCTCAGGTTCAGTACAGCCTTTCACCCACAGACTGATGGGCGGTCAGAGCGGACGATACAAATTCTTGAGGATATGCTGAGGGCTTGCGTCTTGGACTTTGGCCGAGGGTGGATTTGACACTTATCTTTGGCTGAGTTTGCGTACAACAACAGCTTTCAAGCGAGCATCCAAATGGCTCCGTTTGAGGCGTTGTATGGACGCAAGTGTCGATCACCTCTCTATTAGAGTGAGGTGGGTGAGAGACGGACTCTGGGACCCGATCTATTGCTAGAGGCAGAGGAGAAGGTCAGGGTGATTCGGCAGCACCTTCAGACCGCCCAGAGCCGACAGAGGAGCTATGCTGATACACGGCGATGAGACTTTGAGTTTCAGATTGGAGATCATGTATTTTTGAAAGTCTCGCCGTCCATCAGGAGGTTCGGCATCCGTGGGAAACTTAGCCTCCGTTATATTGGACCTTTCGAGGTGTTGGAGCGTATCGGGCCAGTTGCCTACAGACTTGCACTTCCCCGGAGGCTTGCCGGTGTCCACAATATTTTTCATGTTTCTGCTCTGAGGAGGTATGTCTTCGACCCGTCGCACGTCATCGACTTCACCCCACTCGAGATCAGTGAGGACTTGAGGTACGAGGAGCGGCCGCTGCGGATTCTGGATCGAGAGGTGAGAGAATTGCGCAGTCGGGCCATCCCCAATGTGAAGATCTTATGGAGCAATCATGACGAGCGCGAGGCTACTTTGGAGCTTGAGTCAATAATGATGGACACCTACCCCTACCTGTTCGAAGTTCCGGCTTGAGGTATGACTTTCGTTTTAAGGACGAAACTTTTCTTAGTGTGGGAGGATGTTGTGACCCAAATCCCCGTGTAGTTTTTCCGCGTGATCCGTGGTAAGGAACACCTATTATTGGTGTGTCGGGCCCGCAACGCGTCGAATGGACGTGTTAGACGCACTCAATAAGGGTTCTAGATCAAGCCTGTATTTCGGCTGTTCTCATCGAATTTTACAAGTGGATTCAAGCTAATCGGAGGACGGATTTGGATTCAGCACGGAAAAACGCTGAAAAATGACTATTTACTTGCTTTTTTCTGAGTCCGGATGCCCAAAAAGGGGCACCCGGAAGTTTTCAGTGCATTTTGGTGCGCGGGGAAGCCGTGGACCGGCTGGGGAAGCCACGTGGCAGCCGGGGATTGGCCGACGCACGCGGCGCAGTCCACGAAAGGCGCTCGGGTGCAGTGGACCGGGCGCGGGGGACACGTGGCAGCCTCTGATAGGCGGTCTCACGCTGCGCGGTCCACGAGAGAATGCGGGGAGCTGTGGACCAGGGCGAGGCCACGTAGCGGCCCCGGGTTGGCTGGCTCGCTCACGCGTGGTCCACGCAGCGCAGGCGGCGACCGTACGGGCGCAGAGGTGGCAGGCGGTGACTGGCGCGGGCCGGCTGGCATGGCTGTCCCGTGTTCGGGACACGCGTCGCGCCCAGGCAAATTCGGGCACTCATCAAGTGGGCATCTTGAACGCGTTTTCGGCGCCCGTAATGATTCGGGCGCCCTGTAGTGGTCCAGGTCCCCATGCTGTTTTCCCGTGAATCCACAGTGTGAAACACCTATTGTTGGTGTGTCTGGCCCTTAGTGCGTCAGAGGATGCCACAGATGGACCCTGTGAGGTATCTAGTGCTGGATTAGCCTTTGGCTGCTTTTGCCAAATTTTAGAAAGGGTTTTGGGCCAAACAGAGGTTGGATTTGGATTCAGCGTGGAAAAACGCTTGAAAATAGCTATTTGCTTGTTTGTTTCTGAGTCCGGAGGCCCAAAAAGGACTCCCGGAAGTTTTTAGTAGTTTCTGGTGGATGGGGGGGGGGACCGTAGACCGCCGGCATGCCATGTGGCGGCCTATCATTGGCCGGCTTGCAGCACTTGGTCCACAGAACGGCGCATCATGGTGCATAGACCCGGCGCGGGGACACGTGGCGCCACCGGATAGGCGGGTTCTTGGTGCGCGGTCTACAGAGCGGGGCGCGGCGGTGCATGGACCAGGGCGGGGTACACGTGTCAGTCCCCGGTTGGTCGGCGCGGTCCACGAAACCCAAAAGTGGGTGCGTGGACCGGGCGCAGGGGATAGGTGGCGGCCTCTGGTTGGCAGGCTCACCGGCTGCAGTGCACGGAGGCGCGGGGGGCCGCCTCGGGGCGCGTGCGTGGCAGGGCGGTCAGAGGCGCCTGCCCGCACGTGCGGCCCGTGACGCGGGAGGGGGGGGGGCACGTGGCGCCCCGCTATTCGCGGGCGCCACCTACCCACGTTGACTTCCGCGACACGTGGCAGCGCCCGGCTGGGCTTGCACGGCTGTCCTGCGTTCGGGACACGTGTCAAGCCCAGGAAGATTCGGGCGCGCATTGTTGAGGGCATATTCCCGCGGATTCGGGCACCCGAATCTTGTCCGAGCGCCCGAATCCGGGGACATGTTCGTCATTTTTTGAAAAGTTTTGGTTGGCCTATAAATAGGCCCGAGCCACCCTCTTTCTCTCTTTTCTTCCTCTTTGAGCCCTTATCTCACTGTAGCACCTTCTACAAAGTTGCTCCCCCACCTGTGCTGCACCACCTACAGGATTCCTGGGATTTTACGAGGCACGCACTTCGAGGTTTTCTTTTCTTCGGCGCATCGCGATGTTCCTTTGCCGGTGATCTTCTCCGTCGCGTTTCGGTGCGCGGGCTCCCCCGACCTAATCCGACCACCTTTTTGGATGATTCTTGCGCCGTTGGCTTCAAGACAGGTAGGGCTACGATTTTTGTATGTTTGGCTCCCCCTCATTTCGAGTTTTTCTTGGAGTTTTATGAGCTTCTTGTGACCTCTTTTTTGCAGCAGAGTTTTTGGACAGCAACGGAGTGTTTCGAGGATTTCTCCGCGCTCGAGCATCGGATTGAGGCGTGCCTGTACTTGTTTCGAATCTACGCATCGCAAGGATTATCGTCATATTTTTCTGGTAATTTTCTGGGGCTTTCCCGAAGGTATAATTTCCACCTTTTCTGTGCGGAGTGCTACAGTTGTTATGTTTGTGGAGTTTCGCGCTCACCGCGTTGCGGAATTTGTAACTTGGCCTACGGGACTCGGTTTGGGACGTGCTGGCACTCGTTTCGAACGGCTCGACGCGATAATCGCAGCGGTATTTTTGTCAGAATTTTCGGAGTCCATCCTATAGGTGAAAACTGAGCCTCTTGTTGACTATATTTTTGGACAACGGTTAAGTGTGGAATTGTATGTTTATTTGGGCACGGGTTAGTACTTTTGCAGTTATCGCGGCGGGCGACGTTTTCTTGGGCGAGGGTGCTTCCTGGATTTGGTGTAGAGTATCGGGATTTCGGATAGCGCACCGACCACGTGAGATGGCGTGGTGTGGATAAATCGCTCGAGCGTGTTCCATATTGGATTACAGATGAGTTCGGGTCGACTCGGATCAACGCGGATGCCCCAGGCTGATTCGGGGTTTTCCGGGCATTGTCCGCCGTTAGAGGACCGGTTTCGGGGACGCCTCGACTTCATAGTGGAGGCAGAAATATTGGGAACACTTGGAACAGGTGTAATTTATTTTTACAACGGAGTTCGGGAGGTTCCGGACTGATGCGGAGGCCCCGAGGGCAAAGAGTGAGTTGATGGAGGCAATTAATGGATTAATTAATTAATTTATTTAATTTAAGTGTGTTGTCTGTGAAGATGTAAAGTAAAGTAAAGTAAAGAAAGGTTTGGAGAAAGAGATAGAATGGAATAAATAATTGGGGTTAGATATTTTCTTGGGGTGCTTTAAATGCTCCCAACTGCCACCACTAATTAGCACCCTTAATTAGTAGCCTCCACGTCACCTCCACTTCTCCAACAAGCCAAGCAGAGGAAGTTGGCAATAACTGAGGAAGTGAGAAGAGGGAAAAAGAGGAGAAATGTGAAGAAGAAAAGAGGGAATAGAGAGGATGTTTGAGAGTTGGTGGTGCAACCTGCTGCTTGTCGCCAACGAGCCGTGTGGAGCCGAGCGGAGCACGTGCGCGCGCGACGGGCGCCGGCAAGGTTGGTATTTTGTGCTGTTTTGTTTAGTTCTTTTGGTGTTGTTTTGGAGGGTGGACTGTTGTCCAGGTGCTTGAAGGGCTGTGGCGGGGGAGCCGCGCGGGCGCGCTTGTGCGCCTCGCCAGCGCGCAGCTAGCGCGCTGTGGACGCGCGCGGCGGGCCCAGGCCCCGCGCTGCCGGCCCTGGCACTGCGGCAGCGTGCTGCAACGCAGCGCGGCGGCAGCGGCAGCTAGCTGCGAGCGCGCCGGTGCCGCGCGGGCAGCGCGTTTCGGCGAGTTCGTCGGTTACCGTTTCCGCTGCGTTTTGTTGGCCGGAGCTCGCTTTTTTGCGGCAATCGCGCCTGTGGGCCGAGTTGTCACTGATTTTGGTTTTTCCCTTTTCTTGTTAGTTGTGGTGCAGTTTTTGGCCGTTGGGGTGTTTCCACTACGCGGAGCCGCGGGAGCTTGGAGGCTCGATCTTGCTGGTTGGTGCTGAGGGTGCTAGTATGTGTGCAGGGGAGATAAAATTTTGTGTAGGTGAGTGCCTTGTGTTTGGTGTTGATGCAGCAGCCTTGCTGCGCGCCTTGAGGTTGGTATCGCGCGAACATTTGGAGCCGACTGCGAACGACACGCGTTTTGTCTGCAAGCTGTGGGGAATTCTCGTGTGTGCAGTGGATTTTTTAGAGGGTGCTGTGATTCTCTGTGATGGTGTTAGAGAGTATGAATAGAGTTGTTGGCTGTGGGTCATTGTGTATGTGTGGACCTTAATTAGTTGTGTGCAATTGGAGATAATTGAGTATAATGGAGCTTCCAGACTAATATATGTGATCATGTATTTTAATTTGGGGCAGATGTTTATTGATGGTGCTGTGGTGAATTGGAGGTGTGCTTGAACCCTTGTTCTTGCTGTTGCTGTGGGATGCTATGGGTGTGAAATTGAAGCTGTGAGTTTTTTTGTTTATTTTTGATGGAATTAAATTATGCACGCTGGTAGTGTGTAAGGGTGGAATTAAGGGATTGTGCATGTGTGGATATTGTTCAAGTATGCTGTTGGTGATGAGGTGAAATTAATTAGACTATGGACTTTAATTATTGTATGTAATTGGAGGTTGCAATTCAGTGTAAGCCATTGGAGTTGAGGTGGACTTCTTGTGGACAATTTTTGATGCTGGATTTTTGTGAGGACTCGAAGGATTTTATTTGAGCTCCGGGGATTTTTCCACGTACACGGCAGTATGCGCGCGCGGCGCGTTTTTCGAGGGTCGTCGGTTCGAGGTTCCGGCACTTCACCGACTTCAGCGTTGCCTACGGAATGCGTTCCAGGTGGGTTGGAATTTCTCCAAAATTTATGGAATGCCTCTTAATGCTATTGAATGCAAGTTGATCATGTTTATTAGGCGTTTTCGCTGTTTTTACATCTGATAGTCGCCTGGAATTTTCTGTAAAATTTATTGGAACCCCGGATTATTTTTAGTAGACTCCTGATATCATATGACGCTAGGTTTCATGTTTTGTTTGCATCATAATTGCACCTGAACCGTTTTAAAAATCGAGAAAGCCCGTTTTAAGGAAAATCAATATTTTCAAAGGTGGTTTTTAAAATTATGAGTTCGCCAGGGGTACGGCATAGGTTCAGGGTGCATGTATACTCTTGCCGGGGGGCCGAGAGGATTTTAGAGCATTGTGTGCTGAGTTCTAGTGTCATATGAGTTGAGCTTCCTTGTGGGGATTGAGGTGATTATTCTACATCGTGGATTTTTCATATCAGATTGAGTCGTGGAATCTTCTTCCGACTGAGTTGTGCTATTTGAGCATTTGATTGTGGATCTTAGCCTGCATGTGCCGCTTGTTGACACAGATGAGACAGTAGAGAGCCTTCACTTGGGCTAGGTTCCTTTATGTATTAGACATCCCACACCTTGCATCTTTCCTGGACATAGTGTTGCCTCGCCCGGGTAGTGGGCCGAGGGGTCAGGTTTCTGTGGGGCATTGTTGCACTCGTGCCTGGGGGCTGAGTGGGGTCCGGTAGCTGAGTTTAGACTGTGCTAGTGTCGTTGGGAACCGTTGGGGGTGACGGTGGTCCCGGATCGTTGTGTGTTGTCCGACCAGTTTTATTAGCCCTGAGATGTGGGTCGATCCCGGCTGTGGAGTATCTCCAGCCAGTGTGTTTTATGCCACGAGTTGGTAGAGTTTGCTTGTGTCTCGTGATTCGAGAGAGCTGATCAGCTGAGTCGTCGAGAGTGCTCCGACCGTTGTGCGAGATGTTTGAGGATCCTGAGTCTTTCCGTTCTGAGAGTGAGCGTGGATTTTGGACTATAGCCTTCAGTGCCACCTGAGCGACAGAGTGCGCGGATACCTTTTCCTCGGTGGGGTCGCGCCCCTCGAGAGCCACGCCCGGGGTGGATCTGTTACTTTTGTATCGCGACTTGTCGACGCCGTCCCTCTGACTGGGCCAGTTAGTGGCAGTTACGGACGCAGTCCCTCTGGCTGGGCCAGTTAGTGGCAGTCACGGACGCCCTACGTAAGTCCGGTCCTCCGGGATGTAACGGCAGTAGGTAGGCGCAGGCTTGACTGGACCCTATGAGGCAGTCAGTTCGATTGGGTCGATTGGGCACCTCGTGTGCGAGTGGTTTACATATTATGTTCTTAGATGGGTTTCTTTCCTTTGAGCATTGATACTGAGGCATCTTAGCAGTAGAGGGTATATGCATATCATGTTATTGGTAGAGTTTATTGAGCTTTATGATTGAGACTTTTTAGCTGTAGTTTTCTTTCAGCTTACCCTTTATCTATCTATCTGCATACCTATCTGTTTTGCCTCCAGTAGACTTAGTGGGCATACCGTGGATATTGGGACGGTACCCACTGAGATCTGCCTTCTGCAGTAGATCTCACACCCGCTGCGGTGACAGGTTATTGAGGCGGCTGTTCCGGCTTGGTTCGCGCGGAGACAGCAGATCGAGGTGAGGACGTGGCCGATTAGTTCCTTACCAGCATTGAGAGTCTGAGGTAGATGTACCCGGTGTATTTTATGTTCCACTTTTGTACTGGACATTCTGAGAGACTTGTGAGGATAGTCTTTGTTTTATTTCTGTGAGACTTTGTACCTTGAGGATTTGTGTACTAGTGGAGATTTTACTATTCCAGATGTTCAGTTTTATTCTATAGCTTTTGGTTTTAGCTTCAGCTCTGATACATCTTTTTAGCTATAGATCTGACTTGCAGGGTAGACGCTTCGTCTGTGCGGCAGTTTCCGTACAGATGGTGGATCTGTTGGCGAGCCCGGGTCGCAGTTTCGACCCCGGGGCGTGACAGATTTAGGTGGTATCAGAGCCTAGGTGTATAGGTCATTGAGGACTTAGAGACCCTAGGCTATTGGTTGGACAGTAGGATGACTGTCGTGAGAGACGAGATTTTAGCGAGAGTCCTGATTGAGTTACCTCCCCCAGAGGATTGGGGCGAGTGATTTTACATGTTATTTCTCTAAAGATAATTATGTTGGCTGCAGACAACATAATGCTTTAGTATGGGTAACATGTTTTAGACTTTCGCTTGATTGGGTCGAGAGAGTTTTTGGTCCTAATGTTTATTTTGTTGTAGTGGTGTTCGATGCCTCCGAGACGCCGTGCAGTGGCGAGGGCGTGTTTGACCTTGGATGAGGAGTCGAACAGCGGGAGGCTAAATGGATAGAGCAGAGTGAGGTCTGAGGATTACAGGCCCCAGTAGCCAGACTTTGAGACGATGCGGCGCCAGGAAGAGAACATGGAGCGCTTGATGCACATGCTTGAGCCGAGAGCATCTTCCGGGGTATCGCTGGTAGTACTTCCCGCCGTGACGTCGCCGACTTCGATCCTGATTGCGCCACTGATGGTGCAGAAGCAGCGAGAGGTTGCTGATCGGTTGTTTTATTTGATCCAGTCCCATCCCCTGCAGATTTCGAGACCGAGCTTGGAGCCTTCGAAGGCCGAGAACTGGATTGCTGCTATGGAAAATTAATTGAGAATTGTTCATTTAGGAGAAGCATCTGATGCACTTGGTTATGAACTTTTGGATAGGGACGCCGAGAGTTGGTGGCGTCGTGTTCGTCCAGCTGGATCACCGGGAGCGCATAGGATGTCCGGGTACGAGTTTCTGCGATTGTTGAGCAGAGTACCCCTTGTCGCACAAGATGAGGCCTAGAAAATTGTTTATGTTTGAGAGCAGACTGCATCGAGACATCTATGATTCAAGGCATACTCGGCAGGCGCCGACCTTTGATTCAGCGATTGTGCATGCTCAGTGGATTGACCGAGGATCAGTGATCACTTCCAGGAGGGTACGAAGAGCAAGGGAACAGCTTCAGTGAGAGACGCCTAGCATCGTCGAATTTTGGGATAGTTGTGTGGATCGAGGTTGCCATGATTCCAGTCTCGGGATCATGAGTCTTAGAGGAGATAAGTCCAGGAGGTTCTCGACAGACGAGGCACCAGCAGCCGTGTCAGGACATTTTCAGGCAGAGTGTTCCTGAATGGTGCTCTTGGAAATTGCCGCTTGCGACAGCACCCTCTCCCCCTTTTTGGATAAAGAGGTTCATCCGATGTACGACAGACTGATGGAGCCGTCATGCCGAGGGCAGTTAGAGCGATGGCCACCGGCATCTATTTGTTGAGTTTGTGCAGCCGGCTGGAGAGCGCCAGGATAGTGGATCACATTTTACCAGGTGTGGTTTCCTTGGGTCGTCGAAGTTAGAGCTTGTAGATGCCGACACCGCGTGTGCATGTTCAGTAGAGCAGGGGTAGCTTCGCGTGGGCCAGAGAGGAGACTGTAGGCTTATGCGCGTGAGGATCAGGTTCCTGATCACGTTTAGCACATGGATGAGTGTTGCCAGTCCGGCCCAGTGCTGTTAGGACTATGGATTTGATCATCGAGATGTTAGTCCTACATCAGTTCAGAAATGTTGATTGAGCATGAAGTGAGATTGGTTATCCCAATGTTAGGCTACCATGGGACGTCGAGTTTGGTCAAGGACCCTCCGTGGACCTGGTCAGGAGGAGTGTGATTATGGAAGAGGCTAGACCACGACGGGGTTGAGTCGTGGTCGTATCGCCTTGCTAGCGACCTTTAAAGGAGGTGCCTACGGCGGCATCGGGATTAAGGAATGTCCTTATCGCTGTGTGATCCGGTGTGAGTCCACCTGATCTGATATCGAAGCTGCCGTTTAGTGAGATTGAGACCGCGATAGTGATTGATGTAGTTTTGAAAGTTGCGCTAACTTCGGTAGCACCTCTTGGAGTATCACTCGGGACAGAGAGTGGGGTGATAGCGCAGTTGTGGATTCTGATGGATTGAGAGGTCCGTGTGACCCAGCGTTACGTCGTGGGAATACGACAGTGAGCGTACGGGAGATTGATACTTGAGTTGATACCGCACCGTTGATACACGGTAGTGATGCCACGTTGTGAGTACACAACGGTGAGAGTTCTTTGTTGGTCGAGTATAGACTGACTCGGATTGTGTTGAGCAGATGCTCATTTGAGAGGCAGCTATCTTTTGGAACCAGTAGTGGCATTATGAGTTGCAGCGCGGTCAAGTGGATTGAGTAATACCCTGCCATCTTTAGGATTTGAGGAATTAAGTATTCCAGCTGAGTTTGGACGGGTAGGTAGCCGTACCCGTCATGGATATTTGGATCTATTTTCGAGGCGACATAGAGCCTAAGGAGCACCTAGTGAGAGTGCTGCAACTTCCGAGAGAGAAGAAGTTGGATGTCAAGTTTAGAGAGCATGCTTTTGACTTTGAAAGGTTCTGTGGATTAGGCCATATGATTTCAGCTGCAAAAAGGGACAGGGAACCCAACGAAGAGTAATACCCTACGGGTTGAGCCTAACCCACGTTTCTGGCAGAGGTCGAAGCTTCTGGAGTAAGTAGTGCCAGTGTAGCTTTGAAGAGTTAAAGCTGGGTTGATGCCCGCGTTAATGTAGATGTTTTGCCAATGCTTGGAAGAGGAGTGAATTATTCATAGACCCTCAAACCTGAAGTACTTGGATACTCAAGAAGATTTTGATTTGAGGGAACGTCAGCGGATAGAGTTTTCAAGGATGTATGATTGTTATCTTTGTTATTCCGGCAAGGGCTTTATGGTCATGGACTCCTTGTTTAGGTGAGCATGCAATCTTGGAATGAGGTCTTCGATCCGTGGTTGCCACTTTTGGAACTTGGGATTTGAGAGTGGAATTTGAGCATTGTTTCCCGTTGATGAACTACTTCCCCTGTAAATTGATAAGAGAGACGCATCTGCAGAACTTGAGTGTTTTGGTTGCTAAGGGGCAACAAAGGAGTTATGCCTATTTGAGGCTTAGAGTTTGAATGTGGGAACCTTGAGTGTGAAAGCCTCTATCCGCAGGAATACGATCATTCGAGATTTACGCGGGGAGTTTGTTCCGCGAGTGTTCTTCTGGCTGGATGAAGTGTATTTGATCACCCGCATGTTTTGAGTTCTGCTTCTTTGGAGTTGGACGAGGATTTGAACTAACAGAAGCAACCGATGTAAATTCTTGCTCGTGAAGCTAAGGAATTGTGTAGTCGAGAGATACCTTCGGTGAAGATTCAGTGGAGTCATCGCGATGAGTGAGAACGGCCACTTGAGAGCCTGAGGATGAGTTAAGTGTTCCCTATCCCTATTTGTTGAGTCACCATCCTGAGTTATGGATTTATTTGGGGTTTCGAGGACGAAACCTTTTTAAGGAGGGGAGAGTGTAGAGTATCGGGATTTCGGATAGCGCACCGACCACGTGAGATGGCGTGGTGTGGATAAATCGCTCGAGCGTGTTCCATATTGGATACAGATGAGTTCGGGTCGACTCGGATCAACGCGGATGCCCCAGGCTGATTCGGGGTTTTCCGGGCATTGTCCGCCGTTAGAGGGACCGGTTCGGGGGACGCCTCGACTTCACAGTGGAGTGCAGAAATATTGGGAACACTTGGAACAGGGGTTAATTTATTTTTTACAGCGGAGTTCGGGAGGTTCCGGACTGATGCGGAGGCCCCGAGGGCAACGAGTGAGTTGATGGAGGCAATTAATGGATTAATTAATTAATTTATTTAATTTAAGTGTGTGTCTGTGAAGATGTAAAGTAAAGTAAAGTAAAGAAAGGTTTGGAGAAAGAGATTAGAATGGAATAAAGAATTGGGGTTAGATATTTTCTTGGGGTGCTTTAAATGCTCCCAACTGCCACCACTAATTAGCACCCTTAATTAGTAGCCTCCACGTCACCTCCACTTCTCCAACAAGCCAAGCAGAGGAAGTTGGCAATAACTGAGGAAGTGAGAAGAGGGAAAAAGGGAGAAATGTGAAGAAGAAAAGAGGAAATAGAGAGGATGTTGAGAGTTGGTGGTGCAACCTGCTGCTTTGTCGCCAACGAGCCGTGTGGAGCCGAGCGGAGCACGTGCCGCGCGCGCGGGGCCGGCAAGGTGGTATTTTGTGCTGTTTTGTTTAGTTCTTTGGTGTTGTTTTTGGAGGGTGGACTGTTGTCCAGGTGCTTGAAGGGCTGTGGCGGGGGGGAGCCGCGCTGGTGAGCGCTTGTGCGCCTCGCTAGCGCGCAGCTATGCGCGCTGTGGCCGCGCGCGGCGGGCCCAGGCCCCGCGCGCGGGGGCCAGGCGCCGCACCGGCCGTCCCTGGCACTGCGGCAGCGTGCTGCAACGCAGCGCGGCGGCGGCGGGCAGCTAGCTGCTGACGCGCGCCGGTGCCGCCTGCGGGCAGCGCGTTTTCGGCGAGTTCGTCGGTCTACCGTTTCGCTGCGTTTTGTTGGCGGAGCTCGCTTTTTTGCGGCAATCGCACCTGTGGGCTGAGTTGTCACTGATTTTGGTTTTTCCCTTTTCTTGTTAGTTGTGGTGCAGTTTTTGGCCGTTGGGGTGTTTCCACTACGCGGCAGCCGCGGGAGCTTGGAGGCTCGATCTTGCTGGTTGGTGCTGAGGGTGCTAGTATGTGTGCAGGGGAGATAAAATTTTGTGTAGGTGAGTGCCTTGTGTTTGGTTTTTGATGCAGCAGCCTTGCTGCGCGCCTTGAGGTTGGTATCGCGCGAACATTTGGAGCCGACTGCGAACGACACGCGTTTTGTCTGCAAGCTGTGGGGAATTCTCGTGTGTGCAGTGGATTTTTTAGAGGGTGCTTGATTCTCTGTGATGGTGTTAGAGAGTATGAATCAGAGTTGTTGGCTGTGGGTCATGTGTATGTGTGGACCTTAATTAGTTGTGTGCAATTGGAGATAATTGAGTATAATGGAGCTTTCCAGACTAATATATGTGTATCATGTATTTTAATTTGGGGCAGATGTTTATTGATGGTGCTGTGGTGAATGGAGGTGTGCTTGAACCCTTGTTCTTGCTGTTGCTGTGGGATGCTATGGGTGTGAAATTGAAGCTGTGAGTTTTTTTGTTTATTTTTGATGGAATTAAATTATGCACGCTGGTAGTGTGTAAAGGTGGAATTAAGGGATGTGCATGTGTGGATATTGTTCAACTATGCTGTTGGTGATGAGGTGAAATTAATTAGACTATGGACTTTAATTATGTATGTAATGGAGGTTGCAATTCAGTGTAAGCCATGGAGTTGAGGTGGACTTGTTGTGGACAGTTTTTGAGGCTGGATTTTTGTGAGGACTCGAAGGATTTTATTTTGAGCTCCGGGGATTTTTCCACGTACACGGCAGTATTTTCGAGGGTCGTCGGTTCGAGGTTCCGGCACTTCACCGACTTCAGCGTTGCCTACGGAATGCGTTCCAGGTGGGTTGGAATTTCTCCAAAATTTATGGAATGCCCCTTAATGCTATTGAATGCAAGTTGATCATGTTTATTAGGCGTTTTCGCTGTTTTTACATCTGATAGTCGCCTGGAATTTTCTGTAAAATTTATTGGAACCCCGGATTATTTTAGTAGACTCCTGATATCATATGACGCTAGGTTTCATGTTTTGTTTTGCTCATAATTGCACCTGAAACCATTTTAAAAATCGAGAAAGCCCGTTTTAAGGAAAATCAATATTTTCAAAGGTGGTTTTTAAAATTATGAGTTCGCCAGGGGTACGGCATAGGTTCAGGGTGCATGTATACTCTTGCCGGGGGGGGCCGAGAGGATTTTAGAGCATTGTGTGCTGAGTTCTAGTGTCATGTGAGTTGAGCTTCCTTGTGGGGATTGAGGTGATTATTCTACATCGTGGATTTTTCATATCAATTGAGTCGTGGAATCTTCTTCCGACTGAGTTGTGCTATTTGAGCATTTGATTGTGGATCTTAGCCTGCATGTGCCGCTTGTTGACACTGATGAGACAGTAGAGAGCCTTCACTTGGGCTAGGTTCCTTTATGTATTAGACATCCCACACCTTGCATCTTTCCTGGACATAGTGTTGCCTCGCCCGGGTAGTGGGCCGAGGGGTCAGGTTCTGTGGGGCATTCTTTGCACTCGTGCCTGGGGGCTGAGTGGGGTCCGGTAGCTAAGTTTAGACTGTGCTAGTGTCGTTGGGAACCGTTGGGGGTGACGGTGGTCCCGGGTGTGTGTGTTGTCCGACCAGTTTTATTAGCCCTGAGATGTGGGTCGATCCCGGCTGTGGAGTATCTCCAGCCAGTGTGTTTTGTGCCACGAGAGTTGGTAGAGTTTGCTTGTGTCTCGTGATTCGAGAGAGCTGATCAGCTGAGTCGTCGAGAGTGCTCCGACCGTTGTGCGAGATGTTTGAGGATCCTGAGTCTTTCCGTTCTGAGAGTGAGAGTGGATTTTGGACTATAGCCTGCAGTGCCACCTGAGCGACAGAGTGCGCGGATACCTTTTCCTCGGTGGGGTCGCGCCCCTCGAGAGCCACGCCCGGGGTGGATCTGTTACTTTTGTATCGCGACTTGTCGACGCCGTCCCTCTGACTGGGCCAGTTAGTGGTAGTTACGGACGCAGTCCCTCTGGCTGGGCCAGTTAGTGGCAGTCACGGACGCCCTACGTAAGTCCGGTCCTCCGGGATGTAACGGCAGTAGGCAGGCGCAGGCTTGACTGGACCCTATGAGGCAGTCAGTTCGATTGGGTTGATTGGGCACCTCTTGTGCGAGTGGTTTACATATTATGTTCTTAGATGGGTTCTTTCCTTTGAGCATTGATACTGAGGCATCTTAGCAGTAGAGGGTATATGCATATCATGTTATTAGTAGAGTTTATTGAGCTTTATGATTGAGACTTTTTAGCTGTAGTTTTCTTTCAGCTTACCCTTTATCTATCTATCTGCATACCTATCTGTTTTGCCTCCAGTAGACTTAGTGGGCATACCGTGGATATTGGGACGGTACCCACTGAGATCTGCCTTCTGCAGTAGATCTCACGCACCCGCGGCGTGGGACAGGTTATTGAGGCGGCTGTTCCGGCTTGGTTCGCACGGAGACAGCAGATCGAGGTGAGGACGCGGCCGATTAGTTCCATACCAGCATGAGAGTCTGAGGTAGATGTACCCGGTGTATTTTATGTTCCACTTTTGTACTGGACATTCTGAGAGACTTGTGAGGATAGTCTTTGTTTTATTTCTATGAGACTTGTACCTTGAGGATTTGTGTACTAGTGGAGATTTACTATTCCAGATGTTCAGTTTTATTCTATAGCTTTTGGTTTTAGCTTCAGCTCTGATACATCTTTTAGCTATAGATCTGACTTGCAGGGTAGACGCTTCGTCTGTGCGGCAGTTTCCGTACAGATGGCGGATCTGTTGGCGAGCCCGGGTCGCAGTTTCGACCCCGGGGCGTGACATTTGGAGTTAGCGATCAAGGTGGGTGTTGTTGTGAACCTCCTATTTTTGACTACCCACTAGGCGTATTGGAGTAACCCCTTTGTGATAATATATAATCGCGCCCTTTGGATAATATGCATGTACCTGAGTTCAAAGGGCACCTTCTAGTATGAGCCTTCATGAGAGGTGTTTATTGGGGTGGAATATCATGTTATGTTAAATGCTAGGAAATTGTTAACTATTTTTTATCACTTTGCGACATTTGCATGCTTGTATGGACATCTAGATAGGCCACATTTTTCTACTATACTATCATGCTGGAATTCGATTAGGAGAACCATGATTGTTATTTCTTTCTCCTTTTATTGTTAGATACAGGGTATTAGATCTCGGGTTCGAGCAGGGTTGTAGGATAGTGTAGCCGAGATTGTTCATTTAGATTGGTTATACCAGATTGTGGGTATGTGGGTGTGGCGGCGACCGCGGACAATTGGGCGTGTCACGCCCGAGACCGCCAATTTGTACAGTTCGGGCGCGCCAACAGACCCGCCAATCGGGCATGACCTCTCTATACCCGAAAGGAATGGTAACAACATCTCCAATCAAAGCAGTGCGTATGATGAGATACAATATCAGAGTAAAAGCAGTTACTAACTAAAACTTTCATTCATTAAACAAACAAGTTTAAACTATAATGAAAGCATACAGAGTGAACCATAACATATCTTTATTACATTTTACAACTCTCAACTTGCAATTAAAGTATTACAATTTACATTCTTTTTCCTCACAATACATAGTTCACTCAAAAATATAAAAAGGTACACCTGCTAGACCCTCTAGGTCTCTATGCTAGGGCCCTTGCCCCTGTCGAATGCCTCGCTGACTGCACCTGTATCTGTACCTGGAAAAATGGTCACCCGCGGGGTGAGAACTACTTAAAGTTCCCATTGGGTTCAACCACCGAGAAAAAAGTGTCCTACACCGCTTGGTCCAATGGAAGCAGGATAGCAAGATAATCTATGCTAAAATAACTGTAAATGCTAACTAACATGATCATGACATGTATAAATGAATCTACATATCTGTGTATGTTCCCTGTCTCACTGCTATCAATCGTGCCACTCTGGGCTACTATCCATAAGCTCGGCCACTATGCCGCTGTATACAGGGTTAAGCTAACCCGGCCACCTAGGCTACTCTAATACCTCTTTATTATTTTTACATTCTTGTGTTTTAATCTCAAGCTACTCGCCTATGGAAAACCTCGCTCAACGGGCCCCAGCCCGGCAGTCATGCTACCATAAGACGAGGTAGTCCAAGGCTAACGATAGCTTTTCTTTTTCTCTTTTATCTTTACTTTCATATTGCGGGCCCACGGCCGTCGAGGGTTATCGGCATCGCCGTGCCCACTAGTCACTTGGAGTCGAGGGTGATCGGCATCTCAGCACTACATAGGGAGTCGAGGGTGATCGGCATCTCCCGCCACAACATAGGGAGTCGAGGGTGATCGGCATCTCCCCTGGGAGCGAGGGTGATCGGCATCTCCCAGCCAATCTTGGTATGTTGCCACGTTATCTTATTTCTTTTAAAGCATAACCATGTAGGGTCCGAGAGTTCCAAAAGACGGATGCCTACAAACCCCAATCAAACAAGAACAGGTTGTAGCACCGCTCCCGTAGTGCCCGGCCCAATGTACTTTATTTTTCTTTTACCTTTCTTTAAACATTCTCTTTCTTTTAAGCATTTTCCTTATCTTGCTTATTAAGCCACTTTTAGCTTTCTCTTAAGCTTTCCTCTTTTATCCTGAGTTCTTACTCTAGGATAGTTGGGTGTCTATAACACCAATTTAGATGAAAACTTGTTCTTTTACATTTACACTTTGTCTTGCCACTTGGCAATTTCTTTGGCTCCTCCTAGCCCTTTTCTAATCTTTTCTTTACTTGTTCTCAATTCACAACCTTAGGATTTACTATGTCCGAGGACATTATTAACTTTAGTCACATTTAGCCTAGAGTCTATTAACTCTATTCGCATTCAACATAGGCCTAGAGTTTACTAACTCTATTTCATCTCTCACCTAATTTAGAGTTCATTACTCTAGTTGCATTTTCATCTTTATCTAGAGTTCCTTCACTCTATTTTTCCTATTTCACGTTCAAATAGAGTGGCACTAACTCTAATTCATAATTGAGAGTTTTGACTCGACTGGTTCATCTTAGTTTTCCTTTACCTATGTTCCATCTTATGCACCCTAGAGTTCATTGACTCTATTTTGCATTTTCTTCTTAGCTTAGAGTTCATAACCCTAATTACACTTTACATGAATCTGGAGTTCCTTGACTCTAATTCTATTTCCATCCATTATTTAGAGTTCATTCACTCTAGTTATATTTTTCCTTTAGCTTATGAGTTTCTTTAACTATATGTTTTCTTTTTCCAAATAACCTAGAGTACATTTAACTCATGTTGTACACTCTATATCAACTTAGGTTAATCCCTAAGACGATGTCACTCGTTCATCTAGGTTTGAACTCCTAGATTATTGTGCCACTCGTTAATCCCTTAATCTAGGTTTTCTCCTAGTTTTACATCCATCATAATCTTACAACATCTATTCTTTGTCCTCATACTCATGCAAAATTAACCTAAAATAGGTTTATCTTAATCCACTTCTAGTGTTAGGTCCACATTCTCAAGTACTAGGTCCTAATACCCTAACTGCTCACTAACATGCTTCTAGGTCAGAAATCAAAAGACAAAGGGGAGAGGTCCAATTTTCGGAAGAATCCCCCACATTGATGTTCTTGGTGCAAGAAATAGGGTTTGATCCCTCAAACTTCAAGAAACCAACAAAACTCCCTCTTATGCCCTGGTAGCAAGGGAATGAGAAGAAGAAGAGATGATGAGCTCCTTTGAATCCTCCCAAGTTCCCTTGAAGCTCCCCAGCCACGGCCCAGGGGAGGAGAGCCGCTCCTGTTGCAGCTGCTTGCTCTCTCCCTCTCGCACTCTTTCTTTCTCTCTTTTTCTTCCCTGGTTCGAACAAGAGAAAGAGGAGGAGGTGGGTTGGTTGTATTGAATAGGAGAGAGAGAGGGAGGGAATTAATGCTGCCTCAGTGGGCTAGTTGGAATTCAGAGGGTGTGAAATTACACCTCGCCCCACACTCTAAACAGGAAATTACCCCACTATCTCCTGAATTCTGGAGGTTGGGGTACCAGTACTTGGGTTTCCCAGTACTGGTACCAAGCAGCATTTCGCTAGCGCAGCATTGGGTTCGAGTACCAAACTCAGGGTACCGGTACCCAAG
>CM055070.1:16225564-16420262 GCA_029204045.2 Tillandsia leiboldiana
TAAAAGTCGAAGAAAGGCAAAGGTTCTTCAAGTTTCAAACCAAGAAAGCAAGAGGGTTTTTCTAAGGATAAGAAAAGCTCAGAAGGACAAGTCCAATGCTTCAAGTGCCGAGGGTACGGCCATATCTCAACGGAGTGTCCCAATAAGAATCCGTCAAAGAAGAAAGCGATGCAAGCCGTCACTTGGGATGACACCTCATCGTCAAATGAGTCATCGTCAAGTGATGAAGAATAACGCAACGGCGTTCCACGCGTCCACATCTTCACCCTTCATGTGCTTAATGGCTAGTACATCCGAGTCATTGTCCAACTCCACTGTTGAAAAATTGCAACGGACGATGAATCGGATAATTCAGAAGGTGAAGACTTTGCTCTTGCCTACCATAGCTTTTGAGGGATTCAAAGAAACTGGCAAAGCAAAACAAGAGTTTGAGAGGGAGATTGCAGGATCTCGAAGAAGAAGCAAAAAAGGGAACTTCTCTCTCAAACGCTCTTGAAGTGGAAAGGGATAATCTGATTAAAATAAATGTTTCCCTTCAAGAGTCCAATGAGCAACTCGAGAAGAATTATGTAGATATGGTGAACAAAGCGAATTACTTCTTGAAGCTCAACGGCGAGGCTCGACAGGGAAAAATGGAAATGACAGAGACCATTCTCCAACTCAAGGATGACTTACAGCGATTTTCATCAGGAAGGAGTAAGTTGGAAGCTTCTTGGTCTTGGTCAATCAAACAAATTCGGCCTCGGATACAATCGAACTGAAGACAATTTTAGTTCGGTTGGGACAGTCTTTGTGCCCCAGTCGGTATCTCCTCCTCCGACACCGGAATTGACGACAAACAACGACAACAAACCTACTTCCCCCTCTTCGGAATCGTCAAGCACCAAGGTATGTTTTCGTTGTGGTATTGCAGGGCACATAAGGAGAAATTGCAAGATGGGAGCCAAACGCTCAACTCAAGCACTTCTTGCAACGATACCAAAAGGTGATTCCTCGGAAATCAAATGCAAATTATTCGAAGGAAAAGAGCCTCGGTAGTCATCAAACAAGACGACGACGTCAAGGAAAAGCGATGGATCAAACAAGACGCTTTCACCAAAGGTATCAACTTCACAATCATTTCCGACGTACACCAAAACTCGAAAGGTTTGGGTACGCAAAGGTGAAATCTTCCCTTGTCTTGTTACAAATATTTCCTTGCATGCATATGATAATTCGTCTTGGTATCTGGATAGCGGTTGTTCCCGTCACATGACCGGTGACAAAAACTGCTTTCAAAATTTGAAGAAATCTCGGAGGACTTGTAGTTTTCGGAGACGGTCAGTCTTCCAAAAATGTTGGAAAAGGAACAGTAGCTATTCCAGATGGCCCGATTCTGAATAATGTGTTATTTGTTGATGGCCTTAAGACTAACCTCATAAGTATCAGTCAACTTTGTGACAATGGTTTTTCAGTTAATTTTTTCATCTGTTGAATGCATTGTAACTGATAAGGACTATGTTTTCTTTTTAAAGGGGTTAGATCTGAAAACAATTGTTATGTTTTTCCTAATAAAATTTCTGAAAAATTGTAACTTAGCCTCTTTGAATAATGAAACACTTTGGCATGAAAGGCTAGGTCACATAAATTTTAAGGAACTTGCTAGAATTTCAAACAAAGACGTGGTCAAGGGGGTCCAAAACTTTCACTTAAACAAAACATTGTGTGTGGTGGTTGTCAAAAGGGAAAACAATCCAGGACTGCACACAAGAACTTGAACCACGTTGGTACTAATCGGCCTTAGAATTATTGCATATGGATCTTATGGGGCCGACACGTCAACCATCCTTGGGAGGTAAATGGTATATTTTCTTATTGGTTGATGATTTCTCTAGATACTCATGGGTAGCATTTTAAAAGAGAAAGCTGATACTTTTGATTCTTTTCACGAGATTTGCCTTCGTATTATGATTGAAAAGAATGAAAAGATCATTCGTGTTAGAAGTGATAGAGGTGGAGAATTCATAAATTCTAATTCATTGATTTTTGCACTTCAATGGCATAAACATGAATTCTCAGCACCCTATACACCTCAACAGAATGGTGTAGTCGAGCGCAAAAACAGGGTTGTACAAGAGATGGCACGTGTTATGCTTCATAGCCGGAATTACCGTTATATTTTTGGGCTGAAGCTGTGAACACTGCAATCTATGTTATTAATCGAGTTTATTTGCGCCCGGGAACTTTAAATACACCATATGAACTATGGTTTTGTAGAAAAAAAAACATCAAATATTTTCGTATCTTTGGGAGTCGGTGTTACATTTTACGTGACCGCGAAAATCTTGGAAAATTTGACTCTCGAAGTGACGAAGGGATTTTCATGGGTTATTCTACAAATAATAGAGCATATCGGGTATTTAACTTGGAATCTAAAACGATTGTAGAATCCATAAATGTTAAAGTAGACGAAGCTTTCCACTTTGCATCTGATAAATCTACCCCTGATATCTCTCTTGATGATGATACTCCTGTAATGCATCTTCTCATGATAATACTTCCATATTAATGATGCATCTAATGGTCTTCAAGTTTATCTGATGTGCAGGAATCATCTCATGTACCTCCGAGTACTCCATTACCTCAAACGTTACGCATCTCCAAGGATCATCCTGAATCAAACATTATTGGAGACCCACAAGAAGGAGTCAGAACTCGGAGGCAGTTGGTTTGTGGATTCGCTTGTTACGTTTCCATGATCGAACCAAAGAACGTCGATGAAGCTCTTCAGGATGACTACTGGATTGAAGCAATGCAGGAAGAGCTCCATCAGTTTGAACGAAACAAAGTCTGGGAATTAACGACGCCTCCGAAGCAACACAATGTGATCGGTACTAAATGGATTTTCAAGAACAAGAAAAATGAGGATGGTACCATCATCAGGAACAAAGCACATTAGTTGCTCAAGGCTACTCTCAATAGAAGGTATAGACTTTGATGAAACGTTCGCCCCTGTAGCTAGACTCGAGTCCATTCGTATCTTATTCGCTATTGCTTGTCATTTAAAATAAAACTCTTTCAAATGGACGTTAAGAGCGCGTTTTTAAATGGGTTTTTAAATGAGGAAGTTTATGTGGCTCAACCGAAAGGTTTTGTAGACTGTAAACTACCTAACCATGTTTTCGTTTGAAAAAGGCTCTTTACGGTTTAAAACAAGCACCGCGAGCGTGGTACGAAAGGTTGACAAAGCACCTTTTGGAGAAGGGCTATACTCGAGGGGGAGCAGATCGGACTCTCTTTGTGAAGCATTATCAGGATAACTTCATTGTTGCACAAATCTATGTCGATGACATTGTATTTGGAGCAACAAAGGATAATGATGCTCTAAATTCGCAAAAACCATGGAAAGCGAATTTGAGATGTCTATGATGGGCGAACTGACATACTTTCTTGGATTGCAAGTGAAACAAAATGGTGAAGGCATCCATCTGTGTCAATCCAAGTATGCAAAGGAGTTGGTAAAGAAATTCGGATAAGAAGATTCTAAAGATTTTCCTACTCCTATGGGAACTAGCAATAAGGGATTAGGAAGTGAATCTCTTAGTGATAGTGTAGACGAGAAACTCTATCGAAGTATGATTGGAAGTCTACTCTACCTCACAGCTAGTCGCCCGGACATATCCTTTAGTGTTGGGATTTGCGCGAGATATCAGTCAGCACCAAAGGAGGATCACCTGAAAGCGGTGAAACGGATCATCCGGTACGTCAAAGGAACTGTAAACTTCGGAATTTGGTATCCTATGGGAACAAGCTTGACATTATAGGATATTCAGATGCCGATTGGGCAGGATCAGTGGATGATCGGAAAAGTACGAGTGGTGCATGCTTTTATCTTGGCCATTGTCTTGTTGCATGGCGTAGTAAAAAGCAAAACTGCATTGCACTCTCGACTACCGAAGCGGAATATATCTCAGCGCGTAGTTGTTCAACTCAACTCATTTGGATGAAAAGCGTGTTGAGCGACTTCGGATTTCAGCAACTTCGGTAACTATTTTATGTGACAACACTAGTGCTATAAACATTTCAAAAAACCCTGTGTTGCACTCAAGAACAAAAACACATTGAACTTAGATATCATTTTCTTAGAGAGCTAGTTGAATCAAATATTCTTTAAATTTCCTACATTTCAACTGAAGATCAAAGCTGACATTTTTGTTGGGTTATATGTATATAGATCTAAATAGGGGAAAAAACACCTAGAGGGGGGTGAATAGGTGTAAACAATAAACACTCAAAAAATCATGCGCAATAAAAACCAATGCGGAAATATAAATGAACACGCAAGATTTTTACGTGGAAAACTCCAAACCGTAGTAAAAAACCACGAGACCGATAACACGGTGAAATCCACTAGAATTAAACACGTACAAGGTGATATACCGTACTCATAGACGACTCAACCTTTTCCATACGCTCCTAGTTGATCTTCTCCGCTCGCTCCGCAACGCATCTCGAATCCACGATCTGCGTCCAACGCCGAATCCACGGCGTCCAACGCCGAATCCACGGCGTCCCACGTCGAGTCCACGACGTCCGACCGAATCCACGGTCTTCACCCAGTAGAACGCTTCGAATCCACGAACGTACCTCGCTCCGAATCCACGAGAGCGGTTGCACCTTGAATCCACAAGGCCACGCGAGTCCACGCGCCGATTTTGGGGAAATCGTTGTTTTGGGTGGTGATGATCCGCTGAATACTTAGATCAAAGATAGATAGGAAATACCATCTAAGTATTCATTAGTTTGATTCAACTCAAGATGTGAGTATGAAAACCTAGAATCAAATTAATCAATATAGATGAAGAAACATAGAGTAATATCTAATGATTCCTTTCTTCTCTATATGTGGATCTAGGGCCGTATAAGATGATATTTGATTATGACGGCTATTTTTCTTTTATCGGCCTTTTTCAAAGAAAATGAATCATAGGGTCTATTTATAGGTTAGAAACCCTAGGAAGGAGATAAGAATAAAAAACCTACCATTTCTGGAATTTTACGGACGGCGATCCGGATCGGATTTCTGCGATCCGGATTGCAGTAGCAAGAAAGACGGTTTCCAGAAAAACGATGGTTCGGGATCCGGATCGAAATGGCTGATCCGGATCGTTCATACAGTTTCACCAAACATCAACGTTCGGGATCCGGATTGCAATCCTGATCCGGATCGTGCAAGTAAAAAGGTAAAACTAGTGTTCGGGATCCGGATCATGAAATGCTGCGATCCGGATTGAACCAGTGTATGAACGAACACCCTTCGGGATCCGGATTGGAATGTCTGATCCGGATCCTGAACATGTCCCATGTCCAGTTTTTGATTTTTATGCAATGAAAAATTCTTCCAGGTGTTTCTACACTACAAGAAGTATTCGGATCACCAAAAATCTTTAGTTAAACATACCTGATCCTTTTGAATTCTTCTCTTGAGATTGAGTTAAATGATCCAACCTTCTTCACCTTCAATCTTCAAGACTTGAACCTTTCACAAATTACGCCAACTCAAATTCCGTAACAATCTCCCCCTTTGGCGGTTTCGTGACAAAACACAGATCCACTAAAGAAAATTCAAAAAGATATTTTTGTTGCTATCACCATACAACAAAAATTTACAATGGAGATCCAAAAAATTTTAAAACATGAGATAAACTCCTAAAACAGACTCTAGACTTAGACATCTGTACTCTCTGCACACAGAAATCATTCTTGACAAAAAGAATCGTTAGATACCTCAAGAATTGAAACATACAAAACCAAGTACAGAGATAGAGTTTATCTGATCATCATGACATTTGAGAATTCAGATATGTAAGAGAATCATAGTCAAAAACCAACATATCTTCTATGCATTCAAAAACCAAATGTCACAAAGTGTTAGTCCAACATCAACTTGTTAGTCATATTACATGCCCAAATAGTTAGTCGAATAGTTAGTAGGGACATGCAACAAAACAAGATAAAAAACAAAGTTGAAGTTGAAGTGATACTTACCTTGATGTTCACACATTCACACAGTTTCCACATCATCATTGTTCAAGTTCTCTCTAAACTCTCTCCCCCTTTTGTCACAAACTAAGCCAAAATTACAAAAATAAGGAGAGTTAAAGATTTCAAAATCGAGAAAAACCTGAGAACTAAAATTAAAGCAAAGTAAAAACAGAGCATTTAAAACCTAAAAACTGAAAACTGCACAAGAGAATAGTTGACAAACGATTCAAGCATCTGAATCTGAGTCATTCGAGGCGGAGTCCTCAGAGCTCGTGCAACCCAGCTTTTTCAAAATTCCTTTAAGCAATCCCGAAATCGTAGAACACTCTTGTTTTCATGATGTATGTCCTTGGACATCTTTCTGAGTCCTAGAGCCATTTTGTCTTGCTCTTGTTTGATGGAAGACTCCAGGTTTCCCTTTTGGTCAATTCTTCTGGAATTTGAGGAACGTTGTGTGACAATTGACGGAGCAGTCTGTCCTTCATTCCGAGGAGATCTTCTTGGCAAAGAGTGTGAATTGTCAAGAGGTTCATTGCTTGGCACATTCTTTTTCCTGTGGAAGACTTTGTCAGCTTCTTGCTCTTTAGGTAAACCTTATTTTCTTCATCAATACCTTGTTGTACTTCATCAAGAAATGTGTCCCAATCGTCTTCAGACTCAGTTTCAGTTTGAGGAGTATCCTTGTTTTTGCTTGACCTGTTTCATTTATTTCAATACCCGAGCTCGTCCAAGTCGTCGAGCAAGTCTTTTCTTTTGTCTTCCAAAGTTTCTTCCATGGGAGCTTTGCCCTTTTCAGCAGCAGTAGGAGGAGCCTTTGACGTTTCCGCAGGCGCCTTTCCCTTTGAAGCAGTGGGAATGTTGCTTCAACTTGAAGCTCATCCCAATCAATTGATTCCGTTTCCGACTCCGTGTCGGAATCATCCTAGTCTTCTTTGCTTTCTTGGCCTCTTGGGCTTGGCAGTATCCTTGACATGAACCATGGCAGCAAGTAGAAAATAATCCATGTGATCACCATTTGATTGTTAGTGAAAATGTATCCTGTGAAGACCAACTCAAGAACACATGAAAAAATTGTTAATTTTCAAAAATTTGAAAAATTGTACCCAAACAATCATAATCATGTAGAGAGACTAAGAATCAAATTAGTTTTGCAAAAAGAATTTTAAAAATAGATCAATTGCATGATTTAAAAATTCCCATTATATGCCCTAAAACCAAAATTTTGAAATCGAAGCCCAAAAATTCGTTAATCAGGAGAATACCTAGCATATAATCAAAACTAATCTACCCAGAGTTCTTATTTCAAAAAAGATTTGACCAAAAACCATTCACAAACGAAAAGATAGAAAAATCTCATCACGAAGGAGAAAAACTGTGAAAAACGAGATTTTGATCAATAAAACTTACTTGGATTCGAAGAACTTGGGTTAGGAAAGCTCCAAGGTGCAAGAATTCTAGAGAGAGAGGCTCTAGAGACTTGAGAACAAAAGATTAAGGTAAAAGAAATCAAAACCCTTCGTTCTTATTAAAACCCTAGCCGTGATCCGGATCGGATCGAGATTTCGATCCGGATCGGCTAGCCGCAGGAAGAAGCCTGCGTTCGGGATCCGGATCATTTAACCCGATCCGGATCAGCTGCAACTTTTTCTTCAGAAAAATTTAGAAAAAATCCATAAAATCCAGAAAAAGTTGTAAGCATTTTAGCACATCAACTTTAAACAAAAATCATCGTTTCATGTCAAGAGAAATAAATTATGTTAAATCTATCAATAACATTCAAATAATGACATGACAATTTATAGAAATTAAAACTTTTAAAGTTGATCAAGTTCAAAAACACATCCATCATGAGTACGGCGTTTATCAAATCATTAAAATGGTAAAGAAAATGAATTACCAAGATCAATAGATGTTTGAAATCCCAAATAAATTATATAATGTATCTAGACAATCTGTTGAAGAGAGGCTCTTTGAGCATCTTTCTTTAAAAACCCCACCCTTATACAAACCTTGAAATTTGACAGAGTCAAGTATCTCAATATGCATTTTACTTAATCAAAATTGAACAACCATGTTGGTATACATGTGGTAGCTGCACACAGTACTCGGGTGACCGAGGTGGTAGCTCTTTCCTCATGTGGGGTAGTTTTCACACTCCTCATTGGGATGTAACTCTTTCCACATCTTTTGAGCATTTTACTTTTCTTTGACTCCCCCTCAATTGGCTATCAATTATTTAATCTATAAAGTATTCAACCAGGATTGATCTCGAATTCATACTCAACTAAATAGTCAAATAAGATAACACAATACCAAGAGATCATTGAGAGAGAAATTGACTTTGATCAATTAAAAATGGTTTAATTTAAATAATGATCAATGCATGAACTGAATTATTATGATATCCAAAGCATAATAGATTTCTAATTATATGAAGGGATGCAAGTAAAGTCAATAATACACATGCTCAATAATGTACTATGTATAAACATAGATAATGAACAAAACACACAAAACCTAACCTAAGCAAAAGTTTCAAAGGAAGTTTATTTCAAGGAAAGCATTCCAATTGCTTTACGCAAATGAATAAAACGTTTTTGATCCAAAGGTTTTGTTAAGATGTCAGCTAATTGATCTTCAGTTGAAATATATAAAAGTTGAAGAGTATTTGATTCAACTAGCTCTCTAAGAAAATGATATCTAAGTTCCATGTGTTTTGTTCTAGAGTGCAACACAGGGTTTTTGGAAATGTTTATAGCACTAGTGTTGTCACAAAGAATTGTTTACCGAAGTTGCTGAAATCCGGAAGTCGCTCAACACACTTTTCATCCAAATGAGTTGGGTTGAACAACTACCCGCTGAAATGTATTCCGCTTCGGCAGTCGGGAGTGCTATGCAATTCTGCTTTTTACTGTGCCATGCAACAAGGCAATGGCCAAGATAGAAGCATGCACCACTCGTGCTTTTCCGATCATCCACTGATCCTGCCCAATCGGCATCTGAGTATCCAACAATGTCCAAACTAGTTCCCATAGGATACCAAATTCCAAAATTGATTGATCCTTTGATGTACCGGATGATCCTTTTCACCGCTTTCAGGTGAACCTCCTTTGGTGCTGATTGATATCTCGCGCAAATCCCAACACTAAAGGATATATCCGGGCGACTAGCCGTGAGGTAAAGTAGACTTCCAATCATACTTCGATACAGTTTCTCGTCTACATTCTCACTATGTGATTCACTTCCAAGTCCCTTGTGGCTAGTTCCCATTGGAGTCGGAAAATCCTTCGAATTTTCTAAGTCAAACTTTTTAACCAACTCCATTGCATACTTGGATTGACACAAGTGAATACCTTCATCATTTTGTTTAATTTGCAATCCAAGAAAATAAGTCAATTCGCCCATCATGGACATCTCAAATTCGCTTTCCATGGTCTCCGCGAATTTAGAAGCATCATTATCTCTTGTTGCGCCAAATACAATGTCATCGACATAGATTTGTGCTACAATGAAATTGTTTTGATAATGCTTCACAAAGAGAGTCCTGTCAGCTCCCCCTCGAGTATAGCCCTTCTCCAAAAGGTGCTTTGTCAACCTTTCGTACCATGCTCGCGGTGCTTATTTCAGACTGTAAAGAGCCTTTTTCAAAACGAAAAACATGGTTAGGTTGTTTATTGTCTACAAAACCTTTCGGTTGAGCCACATAAACTTCCTCATTTAAAAACCCATTTAGAAATGCGCTCTTAACGTCCATTTGAATAATTTGATTTAAAATGACAAGCAATAGCAAATAGTATACGAATGGACTCGAGTCTAGCTACAGGGGCGAAAGTTTCATCAAAGTCTATACCTTCTACTTGAGAGTAGCCTTGAGCAACTAATCGTGCCTTGTTCCTGATGATAGTACCATCCTCATTTTTCTTGTTCTTGAAAATCCATTTGGTACCTATCACATTATGTTGCTTTGGAGGCTTCGTTAATTCCCAGACTTTGTTTCGCTCAAATTGATGGAGCTCTTCCTGCATTGCTTTAATCCAGTAGTCATCCTGAAGAGCTTCATCTATGTTCTTTGGTTCGATTAAAGATACGTAGCAAGCGAATCCACAAACCAACTGCCTCCGAGTTCTAACTCCTTCTTGTGGGTCTCCAATGATGTTTGATTCAGGATGATCCTTGGAGATGCGTAAAGTTTGAGGTAACGGAGTACTCGGAGGTACATGAGACGATTCCTGCACATCAGATAAACTTGAAGAACCATTAGATGCATCATTAATATTGGAAGTATTATTATGAGAAGATGCAATGGCAGGTGTATCATCATCTAGAGAGATATCGAGGGTAGATTTTTCAGATGCAAAGTGAAAAGCTTCATCTACTTTAACAATTATAGATTCTACGATCGTCTAAGATTCCAAGTTAAATACCCGATATGCTCTACTATTTGTAGAATACCCCAAGAAAATCCCTTCGTCACTTCGAGAGTCAAACTTTCCAAGATTTTCACGGTCACGTAAAATGTAACACCGACTCCCGAAGATGCGAAAATATTTGATGTTGGGTTTTCTACCACACCATAGTTCATATGGTGTATTTAACGTTCCCGGGCGCAAATAAACTCGATTAATAACATAGATTGCAGTGTTCACAGCTTCAGCCCAAAAATGTAGCGGTAAATTCCGGCTGTGAAGCATAACACGTGCCATCTCTTGAACAACCCTGTTTTTGCGCTCGACAACACCATTCTGTTGAGGTGAATAGGGTGCTGAGAATTCATGCTTAATACCGTTGGAAGTGCAAAAATCAATGAATTTTGAATTTATGAATTCTCCACCTCTATCACTTCTAACACGAATGATCTTTTCATTCTTTTCAATCATAATGCGATGGCAAATCTCGTGAAAAGAATCAAAAGTATCAGCTTTCTCTTTTAAAAATGCTACCCAAGAATATCGAGAGAAATCATCAACCAATAAGAAAATATACCATTTACCTCCCAAAGATGGTTGACGAGTTGGCCAAAAGAAAGAAAAATAGTCTACATAAACTACACAACATTTAACCGTATAACGATTAAAGACAAGGAAGGATTTCACCTTTGCATACCCAAACCTTTTGAGTTTTGGAGTATGTTGGCAATGGTTGAGAAATTTTCCTTGATGAAGACGTCTTGTATGATTGATCTTTTTCTTTTGTCATCGTCTTGTTTGAAGTACTACCAATGTTCTTTTCTTTTGAAAAGTCCTTCTTTGAATTCCGGGGAGTGAACTTATTGGTAGCAGTTGCAAGATGTGGTTGATTTGAACTTTGAGCTCCAACCTTGCAATTTCTTTCAATGTGCCCTGCAAAATTACAACGAAAACATACCTTAGTACTTGACGATCCCGAGGAGGATGAAGTAGGCTTGTTGTCGTTGCTTGTCGTTAGTTCCGGTGTCGGAGGAGGAGATACCGACTGGGGCACGAAAACTGTCCCAACCGAACTAAAATTGTCTTTAGTTCGGTTGTATCCGAGACCGAACTTGTTTGTTTGACCAAGACCAAGAAGCCTATCCAACTTACTCCTTCCTGAAGAGAATCGCTGCAAGTCATCCTTGAGTTGGAAAATGGTCTTTGTCATTTCCAGGTTATCCTGTCGAGCCTCGTTGTACAGCTTTGAGAAGTGATCCGCTTTATCCACCAGTTTTGTATGTTCCTTGTTTGAAATTCTAGCAAGTTCCTTAAAATTTATGTGACCTAGCCGTTCATGCCAAAGTGTTTCATTATTCAAAGAAGCTAAGTTACAATTTTCAGAAATTTTATTTGGAACAACATAACAATTGTTTTCAGATCTAACCCCTTTTAAAAAGAAGACATGGTCCTTATCAGTTACAACGCATTCAACAGATGAAAAGTTAACTGAAAAACTATTGTCGCAAAGTTGACTTATGCTAATGAGGTTAGTCTTAAGGCCATCAACAAATAAGACGTTTTTCAAAATCGGGCCATCTGGAATAGCTACCGTTCCTTTTCTAACAATTTTGGAAGACCGACCGTCTCCGAAAACAACAAGTCCTCCGGAGATTTTCTCAAAGTTTTGAAAACTATTTTTGTCACCGGTCATGTGACGGGAACACCCGCTATCCAGATACCAAGACGAACTATCATATGCATGCAAGGAAACATTGGTAACAAGACAAGGGAAAATTTCACCTTTGCGCACCCAAACCTTTTTGGAATGCGTCGGTAATGGTCGTGAAGTTATATGCCTAGGTGAAAGCGTCTTGTTAAAGCGATTGCTGCTCCTTGATGAAGTCGTCTTGCGTGGTGAACTACCAAGGTTCTTTTCCGTCAATTGATTTACAATTGATTTCCGAGGAATCACCTTTGTGGTAGTCATTGCAAGAGGTGTTTGAGGTGAGCGTTTGACTCCCGTCTTGCAATATCTTCTTATGTGCCCTGAAACACCACAACGAAAACATACCTTAGATCTTGACGATCCCAAAGTGGATGAAGTAGGTTTGTTGTCGTTGTTCGTCTTGAATTCCGGTGTCGGAGGAGGAGATACCGACTGAGGCACAAAAACTGTCCCACTCGAACTTGGACTGTTTCCAGTTTGAGTGTACCCGAGGCCGAACCGATTTGTTTGACCAAGACCAAGAAGCCTATCCAACTTACTCCTTCCTGAAGAGAATCGCTGCAAGTCATCCTTGAGTTGGAAAATGGTCTTTGTCATTTCCAGGTTATCCTGTCGAGCCTCGTTGTAGAGCTTTGAGAAGTGATCCGCTTTATCCACCAGTTTTGTATGTTCCTTCTCAAAAAGCTCATTGGACTCTTGAAGGGAAACATTTACTTTTATCATATTTTCCCATTCCACTTCAAGAGCGTTTGAAAGAGAAGTTGCCCTTTTTGCTTCTTCTTCGAGATCATGCAATCTCCCTCTCAAACTCTTGTTTTGCTTAGCCAGTTTCCTTGAATCCCTCAAAAGTCTGTGGTAGGCTAAAACAAAATCTTCACCTTCCGAATCATCCGATTCATTGTCCGTTGCATTCTTTTCAACAGTGGAGTTGGACAATGACTCGGATGTACATGCCATTAAGCACATGAAGGGTGAAGATGTGGACGCGTGGAATGCCGTTGCGCTTTCTTCTTCATCACTTGAGGATGACTCATTTGACGTTGAGTTGTCATCCCAAGTGACGGCTTGCATCACTTTCTTCTTTGACGGATTCTTAGTTGGACACTCCGTTGAGATATGGCCGTATCCTCGGCACTTGAAGCATTGGACTTGTCCCTCTGAACTTTTCTTATCCTTTGAAGAGTTCTCTTGCTTTCTTGACTTGTAACTTGAAGTACCCTTGCCTTTCTTCGACTTTCCGAAGGATGGAGATTTACTTGAATTACCCCTTCGAAAGTTGCGGCGAAACTTCCTTGTCAAGAGAGCGAGTTGCTTCTCAAAGTCCTCCATAGATAGGTTCTGTGATGACCTGGATCTCTGCAGAGCTGTGGTGGAGTCATTGGTGACATCTAGGGAGCCTATACTGTGTGTTGGAGGTGTTGGGCACCAATTGGACACAAGTGGCGGACTTCGGGCTTAATGGATCACGTGGGTGATCAATGGACTCCGTCGGATCGTTAGAAGTGGTTTCGCGCGAAGCGGATATTAAAAATGGACTCAGCGCGAAGTTTGGACCAAGGATTACCTTTTCGGATGCCTTCGGCAAATTTTGGAGTTGGAATTTGGCAAAATGGATATCAAATTCGGATTTAGCGCGCGAAAACGGTCAAAACGGAGTACCCACTTGTTATTTTTGAGCATCCGGTACTGTTCATGCCGGAACAGTGTTTCCGGCGGCGGCGGCAGCGGCGGAGCAGCCGCAGGCAGCGCGGCGGACGGAGGCGCGGGCCGCCCGGTCCACGCGGCAGGCGTGCACCGGGGGCGGGACGCGTGGCGGCTCGGGAGTGGGCTGGTCCGCGGGGCGGGGTCTACGGAGAGTGCGGGGCGCACGGTGGACCGGGGGGTTGGACACGTGGCATTACTGGATTGGTCGGTGCAGTGGACTTGATCTACGGAGCAGGCGGGCGTGGTGCATGGACCGGCGGGACACGTGGCGTCTTCTGGTTGGTGGGCTCATGGAGTCTGGGTCCACGGAGGTGAACCGGGGTGCCTCGGGATTCGCGCCTGGCAGGGGGCGCAGGCGGCGGGCGCAGGCGGGCACGTGGGCGCGGCAGGCGGGCGTTGACTGGGTGCGCGCCACGTGTCGCCGCGGCATTGGCCCACGCGTCGCGCAGGGGGCGGCCAGCATGGCTGTCCGCTGTGCGGGGGGGCGACGTGGAGGCCCGGTGGGCTTTCGGGCGCGCACAGTGTTGGGCCGGGCCCAACACTGTAGCCGCCCGAAAGTTGGAGCGCCCGGAAGTTGGGACTTGTTGGGTATTTTCAGATTTGTTTCCAGCTTGTATTTAAAGGCCGAGTTCTTTTGCAGAGAACTTCTTCTCCGCGCGGATTTTCACTGTGCAACCTTCACAAGAAATGCTCCTCTCCCTGTGGCAATTCCATCTGCAGATTTCCAGATTTTTCAGCGGCACGCATCCCGAGGTTACCATTTTTACGGCGCGGCGCGACGCTCGTTCGTTTGTGTTCTTCTTCGTCGCATTTCGGTGCGAGGACTCCCCCGGCTTACTCCGACCTCCGAATGAGGCGATTCTTGCGCCGTTGGCTTCACGACAGGTAGGGCTACGTTTCCCATGTTTACTGGTTTTTCCTATTCCGAGCTTTTCATGGGTTTTTCGGATCATCTTGTGACCTCATTTTCTGGGGCGGAGTTTTGGGACAGCGGTGCGGTATTTTGGCGATATCTTCGCGCACAGGCATCGGATTGGGGTGATTCAAAAGGCATTTTGCATCTACACATCACGAGGAATATCTCCAAATTTTCTTGGAATTTTCTGAATTTTGCCCCGAAGGTGAATATCCCTGTTTACAGAACCTTGTGGTTCAGTTTTTGTGAGCAGTTTGTTTCGAGATGGTTCTCTTGTCGGATTTGTTTCTCAGTGTAGGAAACTCGGATTTGAGTGTGCAGGTAGTCGTTTCGACGGGTTCGTCGCGAGGATCGTGACAGTATTTTTCTTGGAATTTTTCGGGCATTTCTCGTAGGTAAAAACAGGGGAACTGTGGACTGTTGTGTTTGGGACAGTTTTGTGTGAGCATTGTATGTTATTTATGTATGTTCTTTTGGGAATTTTGTACAGCGATCGCGGCGGCTTATCGGTTTGGGCGAGGGCACTTTTTGGGACTTGGAATTAGCGATCGAGGTGGATGGTTGTTGTTTACCTCTATTTTGACATGCTCACTAGGAATATTAGAGTGATCTCTTTATTTAGACATGCATGCTTAAGTGATATAAATTGTGAGCTTTTCCTATGAAAATTACTATTGTGGATATTTGATAGTGGTTGGGACTTATACATGTTTGTATGGATGGAATGTTAGCGGTTAACCTTGCATGTGGATTGGAATGTTTATTTTGGACTATATGATGACCCTGTTAGTGGTTGGTACTAGTTGAGGATTGTATGACATGCATAGGTGGATAGTGACGCTTTATCATGGATCATAGACATGTGTGGTTGGATAATGTTTTAGCATGATGGTTATATCTATGCGGATCTATTAATTGTTACACATGTGGAACCACTATTGGACACCTTTTCCTTTATTTCCTTGAGAACACTTGCATGCTTGTTTGGACATCTAGGTAGGCCATCTTTTATCGCTACACTTTCATGCTGGAACTTGACTTAGGAGAAACCTTGTTTGCTTCTTTCTCCTTTTCGTTAGTCAGGTGGGTTTGCTCGGGTTTGAGCAGGGGTTTGGGATAGTGTAGCCGGGGCCTGGATTATGGATCATGGGTTTTGGCGGCGACCGCGGATATTGGGCGGTTGACCGGATGTCGGTTATAGGACATCGGTGATGGGGCATGATTATGGACTAGAGGGTTTTGTGGCAACCGCGGATAGTAGGCGGTTGACCAGATGTCGGATGTGGGACATGATTGTGATTGTGGGTTTTTACGGCGACCGCGGATATTGGGCAGTTGACCGGAGGTCGGTTGTTAGACCTGGTCGTGGATTGTGGGGTATTGCGGCAATCGCGGATATTGGGCGATTGACCGGATGGTTACTTTTGCATCTGATTGGGAATCAGTTTTCTTTTAGTGGAGGGTTGTGTTCCACTGGGGCTTTATAGTTGTGATCCAATCCTGCTTTTATCACCGGCGCGGTTATTGCCCGGTGATGCTTTTATCTTACCGGCGCGGTTATTGCCCGGTGGTGCTTTACTCGTGTGGGTAGCTCCCCTCGAGATCCCCTTCGAAGGCCGGGGCTGGACAGTTATGGACAGGGTTTGCTATCACATCGGCGCGGCTTATTGGCCCGATGATGAGGGCGGCAGCAGGAATTTTGCTATCACATCGGCGCGGCTTATTTGCCCGATGATGAGGGCGGTACAGATTGGGTTCATCTGGGATGGTTGGTTATTGTTGCTTACGGTTATTACAGTCTAGGACTGTATTTTAGAGGCATAGTAGTGGTAGATTTCCCTTTTGGCAGCGGTTTCATTTCTTACCACTCTTCTTTCCTTTTTGCCTCTGGTAGGCCTAGTGGGGGTGTCAGAGTTTGAGGTTTTACCCACTAGGGGAGGCTACTGGTTTACTAGTAGTTCTCACCCCCATTCTTCTTTGCTCTTTTGCTTCTTCCTTGTTTTGCAGTGTCTTCTGCGGGTGCTGCTGGGCTTTCAGCGGCGGGTCGAGGAGAGAGGACGGCTGAGTAGATAGATCTCGAGGCAGGATGAGCGTGTTAGCTGGACTGTTGGTGTACCCAGGTTTCCTCAGACGGTTGTACTTTTACATTTGGGACTGGCTTTTGCCAGCAGGTTGTATTTATTTTGGTGAGCTGGGAGGGACAGATGTATCATTTATACAGATGTATTGTATTTTATTTCCAGCTTCAGTCTGAGATGTATTAGTTTTAGTTCAGCTCTGTTTTTGTTGCTCTTTTATTGTTTTCTTATATCTGAGCAGGTTTGGCGCTTCGTGTACACGGGAAATACCGTGTGCACGGCGGATCTGTAGACGGGCCCGGGTTCTGGTTTACACCCGGGGCGTGACAGGTTCTCATCATCGTCTTAGGAGGATGAATCCGTGTCTTCTTCCTTAGTTGTTTTCAACGCATAACCTGAAGACTTAGAAGAGGATGCTTTTCCCGAAGAATAGTTAGTAGTAAATGTCATTTCATAAGTTTGTAATGAACCAACTAATTCTTCTACACGCATTTCGTCCAGGTGTTTAATAGTTTCAATGGCTGTAACCTTTGGGCGAAATCATTCAGGAAGAGTTCTTAAGATCTTTCTTACAACTTTAAATTCTGGAATCTTCTCTCCCAGGTTAGCACATGAATTTACGATGTCTTGCAATCGTGTGTAATAGTCCGTGAAAGATTCATTTTCTGCCATAAAAATGGAGTCAAATCTGCTCATAAGCATTTGCAGCTTTTGAATCTTCACGAGGTTAGTTCCCTCATGTGTAACCTGAAGAACATCCCAGATTTCTTTCGCAGTCTCACATGCCGAGACGCGAGAGAATTCAGTTTGAGATAAGGCATTAAAAATAGCATTAATTCCTTTGCCATTGTAAGAAGATGAATCTAACTCTTCCTTGGTCCATTTCGACCTAGGTTTTAAGGTGCGAACATCAGAAATAATCTCAGTTGGATTAGACCATCCTAATTCAATTGATTGCCACACCCTTTCGTCGATGGAAATTAAAAAGGCTTTCATCCGTACTTTCCAGTACGCATAATTTGTTCCATCAAAGAAAGGGGGTCGATTGATGTTTCCACCTTCAACCATTGTTTACAACCCTATTCCCGCTCCGATACCACTTGTTGGGTTATATGTAATATAGATCTAAATAGGGGAAAAAACACCTAGAGGGGGGTGAATAGGTGTAAACAATAAACACTCAAAAAATCATTGCGCAATAAAACCCAATGTGGAAAAATAAAAGAACACGCAAGATTTTTACGTGGAAAAACTCCAAACCGGAGTAAAAAACCACGGGACCGATAACACGGTGAAATCCACTAGAATTGAAACACGTACAAGGTGATTTAACGTACTCACAGACGACTCAACCTTTTACCATACGCTCCTAGTTGGTCTTCTCCGCTCGTTCCGCAACGCGTCTCGAATCCACGATCTGCGTCCAACGCCGAATCCACGGCGTCCAACGTCGAGTCCATGACGTCCGACCGAATCCACGGTCTTCACCCAGTAGCACGTTTCGAATCCACGAACGTACCTCGCTCCGAATCCACGAGAGCGGTTGCACCTTGAATCCACAAGGCCACGCGAGTCCACGCGCCGATTTTGGGGAAATCGTTGTTTTTGGGTGGTGATGATCCGCCGAATACTTAGATCAAAGATAGATAGGAAATACCATCTAAGTATTCATTAGTTTGATTCAACTCAAGATGTGAGTATGAAAACCTAGAATCAAACTAATCAATATAGATGAAGAAACATAGAGTAATATCTAATGATTCCCTTTCTTCTCTATATGTGGATCTTAGGCCGTATAAGATGATATTTGAATATGACGGCTATTTTTCTTTTTATCGGCCTCTCCTAGAAAAATGAATCATAGGGTCTATTTATAGGTTAGAAACCCTAGGAAGGAGATAAGAATCAAAAACCTACCATTTCTGGAAATTTTACGGACGGCGATCCGGATCGGATTTCGGCGATCCGGATTGCAGCAGCAAGAAAGACGGTTTCCAGAAAAACGATGGTTCGGGATCCGGATCGAAATGGCTGATCCGGATCGTTCATACAGTTTCACCAAACATCAACGTTCGGGATCCGGATTGCAATTCCTGATCCGGATCGTGCAAGTAAAAAGGTAAAACTAGTGTTCGGGATCCGGATCATGAAATGCTGCGATCCGGATTGAACCAGTGTATGAACGAACACCCTTCGGGATCCGGATTGGAATGTCTGATCCGGATCTTGAACATGTCCCATGTCCAGTTTTTGATTTTTATGCAATGAAAAATTCTTCCAGGTGTTTCTACACTATAAGAAGTATTCGGATCACCAAAAATCTTTAGTTAAACATACCTGATCCTTTTGAATTCTTCTTTCTTGAGATTGAGTTAAATGATCCAACCTTCTTCACCTTCAATCTTCAAGACTTGAACCTTTCACGAAATTACGCCAACTCAAATTCCGTAACAACCAAAACCACGGATAGGTATCCATCAATACGCCTCTAGCTACTGAAACACCACTCACTCCCCGTGATTACTCCGCAACAACAACAACAACACGTACGGTATGGCCCGATGTGCAATTCTCTCATCTCTCGAGCCAGAAATTGCAACGGGCGTCCCTCGTACTCCAACAATCACAGATCTCAAAGGGGCAAGTAAATCACGGGCGAGGAAAAACACAACACTCCTGAGCTGAGACGTGAAATACCCAAGGGGCTCCAGTAAAAGGCTGGGGGAAACGGAAATGACCACTAGTGCAACACGCACCAAACCACATCATGGTGCCAACCTCAACAAGACGACCCGAAGTATACCCACACATTCATCCAATAAGGAAACGAATCCAATAAGCTGGGGTGTTCACTCGGTTACTTCCCGATCCAAAACCACCCGAGTGGACTACACAACTGGAGGCTACCCTCAAAAAGGGATCCCCAAGAGACACAATCTCATGCCACAGTTGGTCACTCAACATGCTATCATAACCCCAACGGACCCACGGGTCGAAGTCGATCCCTCAACTAATAAAGAACACCCTGACGGGAACCAAACCGTCGGTGAACGGGACTGGAAACTGGCTCACAAGGCGATCATAAAGCTGATGCCCAAACTCGTGGTCAAAGTCCAAAACATCCACAAAACTCTCACCGTTGTGTACCTACAACGTGGCATCACTGCCGTGCACCATCGGCGTGGCATCACTGCCGTGCACCAACGGCGTGGCATCACCACCGTGTATCAACGGTGTGGCATCATCACCGTGTATCAACGGTGTGGCATCACTGCCGTGTATCAACGGTGTGGCATCACTACCGTGTATCAACGGTGTGGCATCATCACCGTGTATCAACGGTGTGGCATCACTGCCGTGCACCAACGGCGTGGCATCACTGCCGTGTATCAACGGTGTGGCATCACCACCGTGTATCAACGGTGTGGCATCATCACCGTGTATCAACGGTGTGGCATCACCACCGTGTATCAACGGTGTGGCATCATCACCGTGTCACGCCCCGGGGGTCTCGCTCAGCGGAAAAGAAAGAGTTGTTAGTTTGACTCCCCTTTTTTTTTTTTGAAATTCGGTCCTCCCCGGCACGTGCCCAGATCCGCCACATATACAGATTTACTCGAAAATCGGGCAGAGTCTCCTCTGTATATGCACGGCGTCGCGGCTATTACAACATCTCAACACAAGCATTCAGTTAATCACAACAGTTCGACATTCAACCAACATTGCAAACTAAATAGAAAGCCCGTCGCCAGTCAAGTTGAAAGGATAAACTCACAGTTTTGAAAACAGGTCCACACGACCCAAGGTTTTGAAAATGGTTTGGAAAGATGCCATAAATTCACAGGGTTTGGAAACAGGTCCACACGACCCGAGGTTTTGAAAACGGTTTAGAAATCCCATAAATCCACATGGTTTGGAAAACGGGTCCACACGACCCCATATTTTTGAAAGATAGTTTTCGAAGTTCCTTTTTCTTTTCTAGTTATTTTGCTTTGGAAAACGGCCGAACGGGAATAATAAAAGAACCATAATATCGAATCCAAAACACCGGTAATCAACATCCACACCGACCCCACAAGGGTATCGCGAACCACACCGTAGTCTACAGTACCAAATGAAATGCAAGGAAAAAGTAAAGGAGATACAGACTAGGGCTCCTCACAGCCCGACCACTCCCGCCTCGACCTCACCGCCGTCTACCGCTAACCCCTGGAAGAACCTGTCACGGAGTGGGTAGTCAGCGACATGCGATAATAATAATAATAAGCAGGAAAGAATGCCAAACTCAACAGTAAAACTATCCGGAGCAACCACTCGACTCACTGGAAGAGTGACACGCGAACACATGTAACACCTGCAACATCTGTAATACCTGTAGTACCTATACACCTTGATCTCGTCGGGCACCTACCCCGATAGATCGCACCGCTCACACCTTGGGGCACCTGACCTCGTCGGACACCTATCCCGACAGGTCGCACCTTTTCCCCCACCTTTTGATGCCTCAAACCCCACACCTACGGGGGCCCCCACCACTTCACCTTGTGGGTTAACACGGGTCGAAGACCGCTTTCCCGGAAAAGAGCACCCTTTGCGGTGGCCAGACCGCGGGTGCGCGTGTCGCAACCACGAGCACAATAACCCGGATACAGGATAATATCGTAAACATAGAGACCGTCAGCATTAGTATTACAAATATGCAGTTAAACAACTATCCAAGAACACCGAGTCTATACTTAGTCTCAAAGGAACCCACCTTTTTCGTTGTCGCGCTGCTGGTCGACTTCAGGTTCTTTCGCGTCTCGGTGCGCCTGCCCGGACCTACACGAACCTGTCGCACCGGAGTTAGTAACTCCAACTTCCCGAAAGGAACACAAAAGGAAAAGAAACGCGGAACACCCAACCCTTCCGGTCGATCATGGGGCACGCCCCGCCGATTCGGCAAAGATGGCGGCGTCCCCGGGCGAGGCCAACAACGCGGACGGCCCCGGCTCCCGGGGATCGGCAGCGTCTGCCGTACAAGGCCTCGTAGGGTGCCATCTGGATTCTGGCCTGGTAGCTGTTGTTGTAGGCGAATTCGACGAGGGGCAGGTAACGCTCCCAACCGATCCCCCAGTCTAGCACTGTCACGCCCCGGGGGTTAGCATCGCGCGGAAGAGGAGCCACCGATGCCCCTGAATCAGCCATATATTTTTTTTTTTGTAAAACAATACTCCCCGGCGCGTGCACAGACCCGCCGCATACACAAATTCGCTCTGTGAACGGGCAGAGTCTCCTTTGTATATGCACGGCGTCTCAACTATAAGGTGCCTCACAAGGCGTAGCACATACAATCTCTAACCACAGCAGTTAAGGTCTCGTTCACATGCAACCATACAACTCGCGTGAAAATCTATTATTCACTTAGCGCAGGGAGGCCGATGTTTTGAAAGGATAAAGAATCACAAGGTTTTGAAAGCGGCATCCACACGATGCCATCGTTTAATGAAAGACAGTTTGAAAGCCACATAAATCCACAGGGTTTGAAAAGCTAGGTGCCCACACGACACCCACGTTTTAAAAGTAGTTTTCGCAACCGATTTACTTTGCTTTTTCATTGTTTAAAACGGCCAAGCATGAAAGGAAGCAACAATCCATCATTTATTCAAAAGGAGGAAAGGGCAACATCCACTTCGACCCCACGAGGGTATCGCAATCCACATCTAGCTAGCATGAATAATAACTGAAAAGGGAGAAGAAAGTCACTGTATCTGAAGTCACCAAAATGCCAGATCAGCACTCTCGCGGCCTCACCGGTGCCCCAGTACCCGCCCTTGGACGAACCTGTCACGGAGTGGGAAGTCAGTGACTGGAATAAACATAATGAGCAAGAAAACTATAATAATCAAACCACTGTAACCAGAGCAACTGTCACCCCTCATACGTCATCAACATGAATATGTCCTGCACCAAACATAAACCGGGCACCCTCCCCGGACACCGCACCGGGCCCCTACCCCGGTGCCCCCCCCCCTCCCTGCCGAGCACCTTCCTCGGCCGCCGAGCACCAACCTCGGCGTCATTGCTCACACCATCCACCTATGAGGGCCCCCATTCCTAACGCCACCTCCGCGTGGGGTACACGGGTCAACGTACCACTTTTCCGGAAAAGCACACCCTTGCGGTGGCCAAACCGCTGGTGTGCGTGTAGCAAAACTTGAGCCTCAGATGATAAAGCGAAAGAAGTAAGAACCGGGGTCAGCGTTACTCATAAGGACAACCAGAAGGGAAAAACACTTTTGCTCTTGAGGAAAACTTAAAGTGAAAAACACCGTTGCTCGTTGGGAGCAACCTAAAGAGAAAACACACCTTTGCTCACGAAGAGCAACTTAGAAAGAAGCACCTTTGTTCATGTGGAGCAACTTAGAAAGAAACACCTTTGTTCATGTGGAGCAACTTAGAAAGAAACACCTTTGTTCATGTGGAGCAACTTAGAAAGAAACACCTTTGTTCATGTGGAGCAACTTAGAAAGAAACACCTTTGTTCATGTGGAGCAACTTAGAAAGAAACACCTTTGCTCGTGTCCGCCCTTACCCAGTTAACCTCGGCGAAATTACCCACCTTTGCGTGTGTGTCGTCTGGCGTTTGGTACGTCCGCGATTGTGCGTCCGTTGCCAACAATGTCCTGCACTCCTGAAGGAATAAGGGCAAGTCAAGACTAAGGATCCGAAACTCACACCGACTCCCACCCATGTGCGGCGGAGTTCCCCGCCCGGCACCGGCCGGTGCAGCGCACACTCCGCCCGAGCACAGCCCCCCGCGGCCCCAGCCCGCGGTGCAGGGCGACTCCGCGCGGCACCAGCCCGCGCGGCCGTCCCTCCTTGCGGGCGGCCCCGCGGTGCGGAGGCGACCCCGCGCGGCACCAGCCCGCGCGGGCGCCCCACCTTGCGGGCGGCCCCACGCGGCCAGGCGCCGCGCGGGCGCATGCCCGCGGTGCGGAGGCGGCCCCGCGCGGCACCAGCCCGCGCGGGCGTCCCACTTTGCGGGCGGCCCCGCGCGGCCAAGCGCCGCGCGGGCGCATGCCCGTGGTGCGGAGGCGACCCCGCGCGGCACCAGCCCGCGCGGGCGCCCCACCTTGCGGGCGGCCCCGCGCGGCCAAGCACCGCGCGGGCGCATGCCCGCGGTGCGGAAGCGACCCCGCGCGGCACCAGCCCGCGCGGGCGCCCCACCTTGCGGGCGGCCCCGCGCGGCCAAGCACCGTGCGGGCGTATGCCCGCGGTGCGGAGGCGACCCCGCGCGGCACCAGCCCGCGCGGGCGCCCTACCTTGCGGGCGGCCCCGCGCGGCCAAGCGCCGCGCGGGCGCATGCCCGCGGTGCGGAGGCGACCCCGCGCGGCACCAGCCCGCGCGGGCGCCCCACCTTGCGGGCGGCCCCGCGCGGCCAAGCGCCGCGCGGGCGCATGCCCGCGGTGCGGAGGTGACCCCGCGCGGCACCAGCCCGCGCGGGCGCCCCATCTTGCTGGCGGCCCCGCGCGGCCAAGCGCCGCGCGGGCGCATGCCCGCGGTGCGGAGGCGACCCCGCGCGGCACCAGCCCGCGCGGGCGCCCTACCTTGCGGGCGGCCCCGCGCGGCCAAGCGCCGCGCGGGCGCCCCGCCCGCGGCCGGCCTGGCGGCGGCGGTGGCGGCGCTCCCCGCGAAGGCTCCACCCCGAACGTCTACTCTAAAGAAACTAATAAAAACTCACCTTTGATCCGCCGGAAAAGAGAGGAAAGGGATCGTCCTAACGTTGCCCGGTTGATCCTGCGTGCAAGCAACCTCCGTCCTTTTCTCCCTTCTCTTTTTCCTTCTCGTGGCGTCTCTTAAAGAGGAACCCTAGCCGTCTTTTCCTCTTTTCTTTTTTTTTTTTTTTTCCTTCTCGTGGCGTCTCTTAAAGAGAAAACCCTAGCCGTCTAATGAAGCGACCTAGGAGGGAACGCATAAAACCCTAGGTTCCTCAAAGGTTTAAAAGGTGATTAAATAATAGGGACAGATCCGGTGGCTAGAAATACCTCGAGAAACGTGCCGATCGTCCGCACGGATCCCGGGGCGCCTAAGTAGGGTTCGAACTTCGGAAAATTATTCCGGGTGAACCGGGAGTCGGAATCTGAAACCGATCGCGCCCCCGTTCTCTAATTCGCGAGCCCTTCCGCCTAAAAATGTCCGCAAGCCCCGACGGATTCCCCGGCAGAACACTAAAAATTGTCCCTCAGTCGGGCAGTCGAAGAAACAGGGGGTGACGGGGAGGGTCACGGAAAAGTCAGGTCTTACATCACTCACTAATAAAAACAAGTTTCGTCCCCGAAACTTAACTCCCGCCTGCGGCGAAGGGGGTCCGGGTAGCACTCCTTCATCCTTGATTCGGGTTCCCAAGTTGTCTCACGTTCTTCCAGATTGCTCCAAAACGCCTTCTCGTAGGGAAAAGTCCGACTTCGTAGCTTTTCAGTCCTCCCGCGCTAGGGTCAGCACCGGCTCTTCCTCGTAGTTCAAGTTTTCTTTGAACTCGATTCGCAGAGTCGTCAAGCACTCGCGACGGATTGGGGGATACTTCCGAAGCGTGAATGCGCGGACACGACCAGAACTCGGTCGAGGTTTGGTGGTAGGGCGAGGCGATGTGCCACGGGGCCGACGCACTCCGGGATCCCAAACAGTCCCCACGTACTATGGCGCAACTAGCCTCTCAGCCCGACCCGCTTCGCCCCTGATCGTCCCAACAAATCGGGGGTTTGCAGCGCTTACCGCACAATGCTTTGTACGGTGTCACCCGGGTGCTTGTCTGGAAATTGACGTCGTAGGCGTACTCGACGAGGGGTAGGTAGCGTGACCATCCGCCCATCCAAAACCAATATGCACGCTCGGAGTATGTCCTCGAGGATCTGGATCGCCCGTCCGGATTGCCCATCCATCTGAGGTGGAAGGCCGGGCTGAAGTGTGGCTTGGCCCGAAGTGGTAGGTAGCGGCGTCCCGTGTAGCCTCGCAACTCATCGATGTATACTCGGTTAGTCGGTCACGTGCCCAGATCGTAACCCTTCAATGGTCCTAACCACCGTCTTCGCCGTAGGTTCGGCTCCTTCTGGGTGGAAGGGCGCTTCCGGCTTTGGTGGTCTGTGGGTATGTTACCGTGGGCCCTGAAGAGATAATGCCTCGACAGTCTTCCCCGGGCGTGGGTACGGCGAGCACGGGCGCCCTTGTTAATCGCTTTTTAGGCTCTTCACAGCTTTCCTTAGCATTGGGCCGTCCAAAAGAACTTGGCTCCCTTCCGGGTCGAGCGGTTCAAGGAAGTGCATGCTCTTTACAGGGCTTCATCTAATTCCGGGCAGTCAACGCGCAGCTGCAAGCTCCTCCTCTGTTCCCGCGCCAGTAGAATGGCCATGCACCCAGCCGGTGCCTTCCGCCCTTTACTTTTTACTACTAAGTGCATGGTCCCCAGGTAGGAAGAAACATATGAGCGCGCGCCTAAGTAGATCAACGCCTAATCCGGTTGTTTGTGGACGAAAGAAAAGAAAGGAACTTAGAAAAGAAAAGGGGGTATCTGAAGACTACGCCAACGGCGGATTCCCGCAATCCCTTTTAAAGGCGTTCGCCCCTCCCCAAAAGATCCGGGGAAAAGCAAACAGAAAAACAACGAAGCTATTACTAAGAACGAGACATAACCGAAACACACAACGGAAAAGAAAGGATGGTATAACTCACGAGACCTGGGGGGGGGGGGGGGGGGGGGGGGGTTTGGTCGGGGTCAGTCAGGGATGGTTTACTCAGGTTCGACGGATGTCCCCAACCAAAAAGAAGTAGTTCAAGTATTACCTGTCGTCACTCGGTTCGGGACGTTGCTCCGTCTGCTGGGGCGGCTGGGGTAGCCCTCCCGCAACCCCTGGGCCAGCGCCGCACTGCGTGGTTGGGCAGGGTCCTGGTATCGTACGAGTCCGCCGACGGCGAGCCGTCGGGTCGGTCCTTCTGTGGGTTGGGAGCCGCGGCATCCTCTCGTCTCTCCGGTTGTGGCGTTGCGGCTGTAGCGGCCTGTTCTCGGGGACATGAAGCGCGGGTGTGATCTGATTTGCCGCAACCATTGCAGTGGGAGTACCTCCAAAGGCAGTTCGTCACTCGATGCGCCTTTCCGCAGATGACGCAGGGCCCTTGTAGCGACTCCGGGGTTCCTGTCGGTACCCGCCCACCCTTCCTTGCATTTTCCAGGTGTTGGTTCGCCCGGTACCTTGGTTTGGGGCTCCCCTGCAAGGCGGGGGTGGCGGCTTGCTCTGCTTCGACAGGTCCCGGCGCCGGGGGGCCTAGTGACGCCTGGCTTCTGGGGGCACGTGTAACGCGTGTGACCCGGTCTACCACACCGGAAATAGTGATCATCCCGCCAGGGGCAGCCCATCATTCGATGCGCGCCGCCACAAATGACGCACGGCTTCGGTGGGTCGGGCCCCTCCTTCTTCACTGGTCCAAACTCCGGTTCTACCTTCGGACGTTTGGTCGCACGGCTCGCCAGATAGGGGTCCTCTGCCGGGTCAGGGTAGGGGCACCCTTGCCGGGCGTACTCTTGCTCCGCACGCATGGCCAAGTTGACTGCATCGTGATAGGTGGGAAATCCTGCCGGTGGCATCCCGCGAGGGGTACCGTCCCATGGGCCGTGGTGGAAGTAGTCAACACTCTCAAGATCCCGCGTCAGCATGCACAGACGCTCCGTGAGAGTCAGCAGCTGTCCTGCCACATCGCGCAGTTGGTTGCGCAGCAAGCGGTTCGCTCCGGCTGCGGCGTCCATTTCCGTCGGTCGCCGCCCACTGTGTTGGACTGCTATTGTATCTGCGTACATAATGAAAGCATACCGATCATCACAAAACATAGAGACATAACTGACAAGGTAACCTGGCTCCTAAAGGGTTCTACTTAATCTCTACCCTCCCCCACGTACACTCGTGTTCTATTTATTTATCCCGTGTTCACATTATTACTCAGCAGCCAGAGTATTGCGCCCGTGGATGTTAGGCCCCGACTGTTGTGGTTGGAGTTTACCCGCTCTGATACCATCTTAATCTGTCACGCCCCGGGGGTTAGCATCGCGCGGAAGAGGAGCCACCGATGCCCCTGAATCAGCCATATATTTTTTTTTTTGTAAAACAATACTCCCCGGCGCGTGCACAGACCCGCCGCATACACAAATTCGCTCTGTGAACGGGCAGAGTCTCCTTTGTATATGCACGGCGTCTCAACTATAAGGTGCCTCACAAGGCGTAGCACATACAATCTCTAACCACAGCAGTTAAGGTCTCGTTCACATGCAACCATACAACTCGCGTGAAAATCTATTATTCACTTAGCGCAGGGAGGCCGATGTTTTGAAAGGATAAAGAATCACAAGGTTTTGAAAGCGGCATCCACACGATGCCATCGTTTAATGAAAGACAGTTTGAAAGCCACATAAATCCACAGGGTTTGAAAAGCTAGGTGCCCACACGACACCCACGTTTTAAAAGTAGTTTTCGCAACCGATTTACTTTGCTTTTTCATTGTTTAAAACGGCCAAGCATGAAAGGAAGCAACAATCCATCATTTATTCAAAAGGAGGAAAGGGCAACATCCACTTCGACCCCACGAGGGTATCGCAATCCACATCTAGCTAGCATGAATAATAACTGAAAAGGGAGAAGAAAGTCACTGTATCTGAAGTCACCAAAATGCCAGATCAGCACTCTCGCGGCCTCACCGGTGCCCCAGTACCCGCCCTTGGACGAACCTGTCACGGAGTGGGAAGTCAGTGACTGGAATAAACATAATGAGCAAGGAAACTATAATAATCAAACCACTGTAACCAGAGCAACTGTCACCCCTCATACGTCATCAACATGAATATGTCCTGCACCAAACATAAACCGGGCACCCTCCCCGGACACCGCACCGGGCCCCTACCCCGGTGCCCCCCCCCCCTCCCTGCCGAGCACCTGCCTCGGCCGCCGAGCACCAACCTCGGCGTCATTGCTCACACCCTCCACCTATGAGGGCCCCCATTCCTAACGCCACCTCCGCGTGGGGTACACGGGTCAACGTACCACTTTTCTGGAAAAGCACACCCTTGCGGTGGCCAAACCGCTGGTGTGCGTGTAGCAAAACTTGAGCCTCAGATGATAAAGCGAAAGAAGTAAGAACCGGGGTCAGCGTTACTCATAAGGACAACCAGAAGGGAAAAACACTTTTGCTCTTGAGGAAAACTTAAAGTGAAAAACACCGTTGCTCGTTGGGAGCAACCTAAAGAGAAAACACACCTTTGCTCACGAAGAGCAACTTAGAAAGAAGCACCTTTGTTCATGTGGAGCAACTTAGAAAGAAACACCTTTGTTCATGTGGAGCAACTTAGAAAGAAACACCTTTGTTCATGTGGAGCAACTTAGAAAGAAACACCTTTGTTCATGTGGAGCAACTTAGAAAGAAACACCTTTGTTCATGTGGAGCAACTTAGAAAGAAACACCTTTGCTCGTGTCCGCCCTTACCCAGTTAACCTCGGCGAAATTACCCACCTTTGCGTGTGTGTCGTCCGGCGTTTGGTACGTCCGCGATTGTGCGTCCGTTGCCAACAATGTCCTGCACTCATGAAGGAATAAGGGCAAGTCAAGACTAAGGATCCGAAACTCACACCGACTCCCACCCATGTGCGGCGGAGTTCCCCGCCCGGCACCGGCCCGTGCAGCGCACACTCCGCCCGAGCACAGCCCCCCGCGGCCCCAGCCCGCGGTGCAGGGCGACTCCGCGCGGCACCAGCCCGCGCGGCCGTCCCTCCTTGCGGGCGGCCCCGCGGTGCGGAGGCGACCCCGCGCGGCACCAGCCCGCGCGGGCGCCCCACCTTGCGGGCGGCCCCGCCCGGCCAGGCGCCGCGCGGGCGCATGCCCGCGGTGCGGAGGCGGCCCCGCGCGGCACCAGCCCGCGCGGGCGTCCCACTTTGCGGGCGGCCCCGCGCGGCCAAGCGCCGCGCGGGCGCATGCCCGCGGTGCGGAGGCGACCCCGCGCGGCACCAGCCCGCCCGGGCGCCCCACCTTGCGGGCGGCCCCGCGCGGCCAAGCACCGCGCGGGCGCATGCCCGCGGTGCGGAGGCGACCCCGCGCGGCACCAGCCCGCGCGGGCGCCCCACCTTGCTGGCGGCCCCGCGCGGCCAAGCACCGCGCGGGCGCATGCCCGCGGTGAGGAGGCGACCCCGCGCGGCACCAGCCCGCGCGGGCGCCCTACCTTGCGGGCGGCCCCGCGCGGCCAAGCGCCGCGCGGGCGCATGCCCGCGGTGCGGAGGCGACCCCGCGCGGCTCCAGCCCGCGCGGGCGCCCCACCTTGCGGGCGGCCCCGCGCGGCCAAGCGCCGCGCGGGCGCATGCCCGCGGTGCGGAGGCGACCCCGCGCGGCACCAGCCCGCGCGGGCGCCCCATCTTGCGGGCGGCCCCGCGCGGCCAAGCGCCGCGCGGGCGCATGCCCGCGGTGCGGAGGCGACCCCGCGCGGCACCAGCCCGCGCGGGCGCCCCACCTTGCGGGCGGTCCCGCGCGGCCAAGCGCCGCGCGGGCGCATGCCCGCGGTGCGGAGGCGACCCCGCGCGGCACCAGCCCGCGCGGGCGCCCTACCTTGCGGGCGGCCCCGCGCGGCCAAGCGCCGCGCGGGCGCCCCGCCCGCGGCCGGCCTGGCGGCGGCGGTGGCGGCGCTCCCCGCGAAGGCTCCACCCCGAACGTCTACTCTAAAGAAACTAATAAAAACTCACCTTTGATCCGCCGGAAAAGAGAGGAAAGGGATCGTCCTAACGTTGCCCGGTTGATCCCGCGTGCAAGCAACCTCCGTCCTTTTCTCCCTTCTCTTTTTCCTTCTCGTGGCGTCTCTTAAAGAGGAACCCTAGCCGTCTTTTCCTCTTTTCTTTTTTTTTTTTTTTTTCCTTCTCGTGGCGTCTCTTAAAGAGAAAACCCTAGCCGTCTAATGAAGCGACCTAGGAGGGAACGCATAAAACCCTAGGTTCCTCAAAGGTTTAAAAGGTGATTAAATAATAGGGACAGATCCGGTGGCTAGAAATACCTCGAGAAACGTGCCGATCGTCCGCACGGATCCCGGGGCGCCTAAGTAGGGTTCGAACTTTGGAAAATTATTCCGGGTGAACCGGGAGTCGGAATCTGAAACCGATCGCGCCCCCGTTCTCTAATTCGCGAGCCCTTCCGCCTAAAAATGTCCGCGAGCCCCGACGGATTCCCCGCCAGAACACTAAAAATTGTCCCTCAGTCGGGCAGTCGAAGAAACAGGGGGTGACGGGGAGGGTCACGGAAAAGTCAGGTCTTACAAGCACACAGGCTCGCAGCAGGTCCTCCAGTGTCTGAATCACTCGCTCCGACTGTCCGTCCGTTTGGGGGTGGAAGGCCGTGCTGAACTGTAGTTTGGTCCCCAAGGCCTGCTGTAGGCTCTGCCAAAACTTCGAAACAAAGCGTGCGTCTCTATCCAATGTGATCGATGCCGGCACTCCATGAAGTCTCACAATCTCGCTGAGGTAGACTTTGGCTAATCGCTCTCTGGTCCAGGTTGTGTGAATGGGTAGGAAGTGCGCTGACTTGGTTAGCCGGTCAACAATGACCCAGATTGTGTCGTGCCCCTGCTATGAATGTGGGAATCCAGTGACGAAGTCCATGGTGATCTGATCCCACTTCCACTCCGGTACTGGTAATGGGTGTAGCTTTCCCGCCGGCCGCTGATGCTCTGCCTTTATCTGCTGACAAACCAGGCGATGCGCAACGTGATGAGTCACATCCCCCTTCAGCTTGGGCCACCAGAAAGTCTGCTTGAGGTCCCTGTACATCTTTGTACCCCCCGGATGTGCCGCATAAGGGGCGCGGTGTGCCTCAGCTAGGATTTCCTCCTTCAATTCCGGGGTATCCGGAACGCAGATCCGCCCGCGGAACCGTAAAGTGCCGTTGTCTTCCACTGAAAAGTCACCTTCTTGATCCGGCGAGATCTTGTCTCGTATGAGCTGCAAGTACGAGTCCGCCTGCTGTCCCCCATGAATTCTCTCGAACAGCGTCGGCTTTACCACCAAAGCCAACAATTGTGCGACTGTGCCCATTGGTACCACCTCCAACTTCAATCGCGAGAATTCCGCGATCAAAGTGCTCTGCTCAGTTATCGCGCGTGCCGTCGCCTCTTCTGGTTGCCCCTTCCTGCTCAAAGCGTCCGCCACTACGTTTGCTTTCCCGGGGTGGTACTGGATTGTTAGATCGTAATCCTTCAATAGTTCAAGCCACCGCCTCTGCCGCAGGTTTAGTTCCTTCTGGGTGAACAGGTACTTAAGGCTTTGGTGGTCAGAGAAAACGTTACAGTGGACACCAAAGAGGTAGTGTCTCCATAACTTCAAAACAAAGACCACTGCAGCCAGTTCCAAATAGTGTGTCGGATAATTCTTCTCGTAATCCTTCAGCTGCCTGGAAGCATAGGCTATTACTTTTCCCTGTTGCATCAATACACCCCCAAGGCCGATCCTCGATGCGTCGCAGTACACCTCAAAATCCTCTCCGGGTGTTGGTAGTACAAGAATTGGTACCCTGGTTAGCCTTCTTTTGAGTTCTTCGAAGCTCTCCTGGCATTGTGTCTGTCACGCCCCGGGGTCGAAACTGCGACCCGGGCTCGCTAACAGATCCGCCATCTGTACGGAAACTGCCGCACAGATGAAGCGTCTACCCTGCAAGTCAGATCTATAGCTAAAAACATGTATCAGAGCTGAAACTAAAACCAAAAGCTATAGAATAAAAACTGAACATCTGTAATAGTAAAATCTCTAACTCGATACAAAGTCTCTCAGCTAAAAAGTAAGAGTAGTCCTCACTGATCTCACAGAATGTCCAGTACAAAAGTGGAAACATAAAATACACCGGGTACAACTACCTCAAACTCTCCATGCTGGTAAGGAACTAATCGGTCGTGTCCTCACCTCGATCTGCTGTCTCCGCGCGAACCAAGCCGGAACAGCTGCCTCAACCTGTCACCGCAGCGGGTGTGAGATCTACTGCAGGAGGCAGATCTCAGTGGGTACCGTCTCAATATCCACGGTATGCCCACTAAGTCTACTGGAGGCAAAACAGATAGGTATGCAGATAGATAGATAAAAGGAAAGCAGGAAAGGAACTACAGCTAATAAGTAACGACATCATGCTGAAGGAACTCTACTCTGACCCTGCTATGCATACACTAACACTGCTAATAATATGCCTCAAGTACTATGCTCAAAAGGAAACTCATCAATGAACATGCTATGCCATCACTCTCTCAATGTCACCCAATCTCAATGACTGCATCATAGGGTCCAGTCAAGCCTGCGCCAAACCTACTGCCACCTCGTCCACACTGGGACGGGACTTACGTAGGGCATCCCACACGGACTATATCAAGCGAAATCTAGTGTATCAACTAGTCGCATCATCGCAGCCTCGTCAGGCTCGGTATCATCATCGCACCCGGGGCGTAGCTCGAGGGGAGCGACCCCACCGAACTCAAGTATCACATCTGTATCACTGTCTCAAGCGGCACATGCAGGCTATAGTCCACGATCAAACAGATCGGTATCTCAAAGCTCAAAGCACAACTCAGTCGGAAAAAGAACCTTGACTCAAACAGGAATAGCCCAAACACTCTCACAGCTATGTCGGAGAACCCTCAACGACTCAATCTGATAATGCACGACCATGGCTGAGTCGGGAAACCTCCACGACTCGATCTGCCAGAACCCCCAAATATCCTCAGAACTAAGTGGGAGAACCACCTCCACCACTAAATCAGAAACATAACCCATGATATAGAATAAACCCATCGATCCCCAACAAGGAAGAAGAACTCACAGGACACTAGAACTCAGCACAAATGCTCTAAAATCCACTCGCCCCCCCCCCCCCCCCCCCCCGGCACGAGTAAACAAGCACCCTGAACCTATGCCATACCTTTGGCATCTCATAATTTAAAAATCATTTTTGAAATCATGGATTTTCCTTAAAAACGCGTTTCTCAATTTTTAAAATGGTTCAGGTGCAGTTATGATGCAAACAAAACATGAAACCTAGTGTCATATGATATCAGGAGTCTACTAAAAATAATCCGGGGTTCCAATAAATTTTACAGAAAATTCCAGGCAACTGTCAGATGTAAAAACAGCGAAAATGCCTAGTAAACATGATCAACTTGCATTCAATAGCATTAAAGGGCATTCCATAAATTTTGGAGAAATTCCAACCCACCTGGAACGCTTTCCGTAGGCAATTGCTGAAGTCGGTGAAGTGCTGGAACCTCGAACTGACGAAACCTCGAAAATCGTGCCGCAAAAACCCAGAAAAATCCTCGGAAGCTCCAATAAAATTTCCCGAGTCCAAACAAAAATCCGTGCATACTGGGGCTCATTCCATGGGTAAACACAGTGCAAACATTAGCCCAAGTACACCACAAACCACCAACAGTAAGCTCACATTATAACAAAAATCTATAGTCTAATTAATTTCACCTCATCACTAACAGCATGCATAATTTAATTCCATCATAATTAAACATATAAACTCCCAGCTTCAAATTCATACACATAGCATCCCCCAGCAACAGCATAAGCAAGGCTCAAGCACACCTCCAATTCACCATAGCACCATCATTAAACATCTGCCCCCAAGATAAAATACATGATCACATATATTATTCTGGAAGTTCCATTACACCCAATTAACTCCAATTGCACACAACTAATTAATGTCCATATATACACAAAGACCCACAGCCCACAACTCATTACACACTCTCTAACACCATCACAGAGAATCACAGCACCCTGTAAAATTCACTCTTACAAAGAAACATACACCCACATACACAATCCTATAGCTCCAATAACAAAGGATAACCCAACAGCATAATCTAACACATGCTTACAACCTCTAGCACATTAACAAACATCCCCACATACCTAAAGGCTTCAAAAATCTACAACGACCAAACAACACCCTCCAAATTTTACCCAATATTACAATCTTCAAAGTCCACCATTCCAAGCCAACTCAAAGAAAATTCCAATTCCCCTGCTCTTACACAATCACACACCCTGCTCATCTCAAACCTGCAGCAGCAACAAACCGAGGCACCAAGCCAACCTGTGAGAGAAAGGAGGGAACCCAAAAAATTAGCGGAAGCGGGAGTTAATTGCGCGGTCGCCGGCGCCAAAACCAAGCCCAAAGCGGAAAACACCGCGCGCGACACGCGTCGCAAACTGCAGCGAAGCTAAAGCCGTCGCCGCGGCACTAACCAGCAGCCACAGCACCTCCTAGGCCCGCCGCTGCGCTGCCTGGGCCCGCCACGCGGCGCCCAGGCCCGCAGCGGCCGCCCAGGCCCGCTGCGCACCGCACGCGCAGCGCGCGCTTGCGCACTGCGCGGCGCCCGCCTGGGCGCAGCGCCCGCAGCGCGCGCTTGCGCGCCTGCGCGCGGCGCCCGCAGCGCACGCTGCGCGGCGCCCGCCTGGGCGCTGCGCACGCAGCGCGCGCTTGCGCGCCTGCGCGCGGCGCTCGCAGCGCGCGCTTGCTCGCCTGCGCGCCCGAAGCGGAGTCCAGCCGCTTGCTGCCCTCAGTTATGGGACAGCAAGCCCTCCTCCTCTACACACCCACTCCAACCTCTTCTCACACGAAAGAAAAAAAAAACAAAAGAAAAGCACGCACCTCAACCATCCCGCCGCACACGCCGTTCGCCGCGCTCACGCTCGGCCCACTAGGCTTCAAGGAGGGTGTTCCATCATCAAAGCTCCATCCTCATCACACTTTTCTTTAGTTCCTTCTCCTTCTTCTCTCTTCCTTTCTCTCCTTTTCTCAATCCTCTGTTTCCAAAAATTTCCTCTGTTTCACTAATAAGAAGGAGACGATGACGTGGCGGGCTTCTTAATTAAGGGAGGGAGGTGGGTGAGGGGTAGTTGGGAAACAATAAATGCACAAGAAGAAAAACTCACTTCTTTAATTTAAATGCATTCAAATACCCACTCTCTTAATCCAATTAATTCAATTTCCAATCTCTTTCTTTCCTTCTTTACTTTGCTGCCACACAGACTTATCTCAAAAAATAATTAAATTAATTAGTTAATCCAAAATAGGCCAACTCCAAGTCACTTTTTGCCTTCGGGGCCTCCGCACCAGTCCGGAACCTCCCGAACCCCGCTGTAAACTCAAAGCATACCAGCTCCAAGTGTACCCGAAATTCTGCACTCTACTATGAAGTCGGTATTTCACAAATCCAGTTCTCAATCGGCGCACAACGCCCGAAAAATCCCCGAATCAAGATGGGGCTTCTGTGTGGATCCGCATCAACCCGACATCATCTGTAAACACAAAAGCAACATGCCCGAGGAAATTCCTCCGCACCATGCCATCTTGCGAGGTCGGCGCGCCATCCAAATTCCCGGTACTCTATAGTGTCGACCACATAAACTTTTCTCCTTTCCTAGTCAACCGGTTCAGGGGGGCGGCTATCTTCGAGAAGCCCTCGACAAAGCGTCGGTAGTACCCAGCAAGGCCCAAGAAACTGCGGATCTCCGTTACCGTAGTTGGCGGCTGCCAGGCTGTCACGGATTCCACCTTCTTGGGATCCACGGCGATTCCTTTTGCCGAGATCACGTGCCCTAAAAAGCCCACCTCCCGTAGCCAGAATTCGCACTTCTTGAGCTTAGCGAACAACTCGTGGTCCCTGAGGGTCTGGAGGATCATTTGCAGATGTTGCTCGTGCTCCTCGTCAGTGGGTGAATAGATCAGTATGTCGTCTATGAAGACCACTACGAACCGGTCTAGGAAGGGCTTGAAAATTCGGTTCATCATATCCATGAAGACGGCGGGGGCGTTCTTAAGCCCGAAGGGCATAACTGTAAATTCGTAGTGGCCATACCGGGTCCGGAAGGCGGTCCTTGGAATGTCCTCGTTTCGAACCCGAAGCTGGTGATAGCCCGATTGCAGATCAATCTTTGAGAAGACCGTCGCTCCCCGCAGTTGGTCGAAGAGATCGTCGATTCTGGGCAGGGGGTACTTGTTTTTCACTGTAACTTTGTTTATCCCTCTGTAGTCGATGTAGAGTCGTAGGCTTCCGTCCTTCTTCTGCACAAAGAGTACCGGTGCGCCCCAGGGTAACACACTCGGTCTGATGAACCCTTTGTCCAAGAGATCCTCCAGCTGCGCCTTGAGCTCCTTTAACTCCGCGAAGGCCATTCGGTACGGCGCCTTCGTAATCGGCTGCGTGCCTGGTAGCAGTTCAATCGGGAACACCACCTCTCGCTCGGGGGGCATCCCGGGTAGTTCTGTCGGGAAAACATCGGGAAAGTCCCGTACTACCGGGATGTCTGACGGCGCCCCCGAGGGTCGGGTGGCCATGTCTACCGACGCCAAGTAGGCCACACACCCACCTTCTACCAATCTCCTGGCTCGTGCCGCTGAGATGACCGCTGGGAAGGAGATGCTCTTGCACGCGAAATACGCATTCTTAGGGAAGCTGGGTTCTTGGAGCTGCACCATTCGTTTCTCGCAGTCAATGAGCGCCTGGTACCTTGAGAGCCAATCCATGCCCAAAACAATGTCGTACTCCTTCAGGGGAATTACCACCAAGTCCCAAGGGCAAGGCAGTCGCCCTAACATAATTGGGCAGGTGGCCACTAAGCTGGTCGCCTCCAGTGTCCCACCCGCTGTCTGGACCGTCATTCGGTTTTGGAGAGGTGTCTCTCCAAGGTCATGCGTAAACACGTAATCACATGAAATGAACGAGTGTGTTGCTCCGGTATCAAAGAGGGTTCTAGCTCGGGAATTTGAAACAGAAGTAATACCTGCAAGCACGTCCTCCGGCCGGTCCGCCTCTTGGTGGGTCATTGAATATACTCGCCCTCCCGGTTGAGGTTGCCTTGTCTCCTCGCATCGCGCTGCCGGAGGCCTAGAGGTCGACCCCATAGGAGCTTTCCCCCGCCCTGAGAACTGTGTAGAAGGCGTGGATGCAGTAGAGGAGGCTGGCCCCAAGGTTAAGGGGCAGTTGCGGCGGAAGTGCCCCTGCTTGCCGCAGCGGAAGCAATGATCGACTCTCTGGGGGCAGTCCAGCACTTGATGTGCCCCCCCGCAGATTACACAAGGCCTGTCCCCCGGCCTCGGTCCTCCTGCAGGTGCGCTCCGGGTTCCTGACTGTGGTCTCCACCGCTTGGGGGGTCGGTTCCCACTGTAAGAACCCCCCCCAACGTACGGTTGTTGCCGCTTCTTTTCCTCGTGCCGCACCGGGGCCTCCCTCTTGGCGCGTGTAACTGTGAACCCGCGCTCGTCCACCGTGGCCCGGTCGACCACTTGTTGGAACGTGTGCAAATCGGCCGCCTGTACCACCTGGAAGATATCACTCCGTAAACCATCCACGAAAAGTTGCGCCTTGTGGGCTTCGTCCCTTATGACAAAAGGGACGCAGTTCGCCAATCGCACAAAGCCGCGCTGATATTCCATAACTGTCTTGCTCCCCTACTGGATGTGATTTAAGTCGTCCTCCAGTTTCTTTTTGACGCTGTTGGTAAAGAAAGCCCCAAACAGCTCCTGCTTAAACGTCGTCCATGATGGCAGCACGGTGCCCTTGGTTGGGTCGGGGCGCACCGTCTTCCACCATAAGCGGGCATTTCCCCCCAGGCAGTGGACCGCTAGGGGGACCCGCTCACAGTCCTCCATGAGCAAGTCTTCAAATAGCTTTTCCATCGATCCGACCCAATCCTCGACGACCCAAGGGTCGGTCGTTTCTCCCTCGAACACGGGTGGATCATATTTCTTGAAATCCGCCAGGTTGGCTCGTACCCGCTGCCGCTCTGTTAGTGACGTTGCCCCCTCCCCCGCGGCAGCGGCGGCCACAACAGGAACGGGTGCCACCAACGTCTCCCCCGAGGTACCCCCGCCAAGGGCCCCCGGAGCTGGTGCCGTGGACGCTGCTGGGGGTGCTGCTACAGGCGTCGTCGTCTGGGCTGGTGCTGTCCCGGCCGCTGCTATCGGTGGAGGGGCCATTCCTGCCCCAGTCCCCGTCACTTGCGGTACTACTGCTGGCGCGGCTGGCCCCTGCGGGGGGCCCGGTGCGACCGTCGCCGTCGCGGCCGGAAGCCGCTGCGTCAACTGACGCACATGATCGGTGAGAGTCACCAGATTTCCCGCCATCTCTCGCAGTTGCTGCCGCAAGAGTTGGTTCTCCGCGGCCATCGATGCCGTCGCATCCGCCCCTTCGTCCCCGGCCGACGCTCTGGTTCGAACCATTGTCTGTACACACATACAACCAAAAAACATCAGTCCTAGACCCTGCTAGAACACAATCCCTGTATCGAGAGAGAAGAAACTACACTTTTCCCCTCCCTCCCCCGATCACTCACGTCCTACACCCCTATGTCCTACACATTTCATTTACTCGAAGCTACGTGTGGTATTACCGTGGATGTTGGACCTTAACTGTTGTGATTAAAAGAAAATCGCTCTGATACCATCTTAATCTGTCACGCCCCGGGGGTCTCGCTCAGCGGAAAAGAAAGAGTTGTTAGTTTGACTCCCCTTCTTTTTTTTTGAAATTCGGTCCTCCCCGGCACGTGCCCAGATCCGCCACATATACAAATTTTCTCGAAAATCGGGCAGAGTCTCCTCTGTATATGCACGGCGTCGCGGCTATTACAACATCTCAACACAAGCATTCAGTTAATCACAGCAGTTCGACATTCAACCAACATTGCAAACTAAATAGAAAGCCCGTCGCCAGTCAAGTTGAAAGGATAAACTCACAGTTTTGAAAACAGGTCCACACGACCCAAGGTTTTGAAAACGGTTTTGAAAGATGCCATAAATTCACAGGGTTTGGAAACAGGTCCACACGACCCGAGGTTTTGAAAACGGTATAGAAATCCCATAAATCCACATGGTTTGGAAAACGGGTCCACACGACCACATATTTTTGAAAGATAGTTTTCGAAGTTCCTTTTTCTTTTCTAGTTATTTTGCTTTGGAAAACGGCCGAACGGGAATAATAAAAGAACCATAATATCGAATCCAAAACACCGGTAATCAACATCCACACCGACCCCACAAGGGTATCGCGAACCACACCGTAGTCTACAGTACCAAATGAAATGCAAGGAAAAAGTAAAGGAGATACAGACTAGGGCTCCTCACAGCCCGACCACTCCCGCCTCGACCTCACCGCCATCTACCGCTCACCCCTGGAAGAACCTGTCACGGAGTGGGTAGTCAGCGACATGCGATAATAATAATAATAAGCAGGAAAGAATGCCAAACCCAACAGTAAAACTATCCGGAGCAACCACTCGACTCACTGGAAGAGTGACACACGAACACATGTAACCCCTGCAACATCTGTAATGCCTGTACCACCTATACACCTTGATCTCGTCGGGCACCTACCCCGACAGATCGCACCGCTCACACCTTGGGGCACCTGACCTCGTCGGACACCTATCCCGACAGGTCGCACCTTTTCCCCCACCTTTTGATGCCTCAAACCCCACACCTACGGGGGCCCCCACCACTTCACCTTGTGGGTTAACACGGGTCGAAGACCGCTTTCCCGGAAAAGAGCACCCTTTGCGGTGGCCAGACCGCGGGTGCGCGTGTCGCAACCACGAGCACAATAACCCGGATACAGGATAATATCGCAAACATAGAGACCGTCAGCATTAGTATTACAAATATGCAGTTAAACAACTATCCAAGAACACCGAGTCTATACTTAGTCTCAAAGGAACCCACCTTTTTCGTTGTCGCGCTGCTGGTCGACTTCAGGTTCTTTCGCGTCTCGGTGCGCCTGCCCGGACCTACACGAACCTGTCGCACCGGAGTTAGTAACTCCAACTTCCTGAAAGGTACACAAAAGTAAAAGAAACGCGGAACACCCAACCCTTCCGGTCGATCATGGGGCACGCCCCGCCGATTCGGCAAAGATGGCGGCGTCCCCGGGCGAGGCCAACAACGCGGACGGCCCCGGCTCCCGCGGAACCCACCGGCCCCTCCCCCTCCTTGCTGCCCGCATGCAGGGCTGCCCGCAAGTGCGGGCGCGCGTGCGCTCGGCCCGCGCGGGCTGTGCGGGCGCGCTGCCCGCACCCGCGGGTGCGCACTTGCGCCCGGCCCCGCGCGGCTGGGCGGCAGCCCGCCCGCATGCGCGAGCTGTCCGCATGCGGGGCTGCGCGCCCCCAGCCCCGCGCGGCTGGGCGGCAGCCCACCCGCATGCGGGAGTTGCCCGCATGCGGGGGTGGGTGCGGCCCCCAGCTCCGCGCGGCTGGGCGGCATGCCGCCCGCATGCGGGTGTTTCCCGCATGCGGCTCCGTGCGCGCCGGACTCCGGCGATGCCATCGCCCCTCCTCCCCCCCCCCCTCGTCCGCTCCAATCAAGAAAACGAAACAAGAAATTGCAAGGAATAAAACCCTAACGTGCTCACCTCGGTAGCCGGAGGGAAGGATGATCCGATCCTGCGAGTTCGGCTTCAAGGAATGTGAGGTCGTCTCCCTCTCCTTCCTTGGTCTCGCCGCCTGGATCCTCCGCACGATCGGTGAGGAAGAGGGTACGGTTGGGGGAAAAGTTTGCTCGTCGTCCGCGCTCGGGTGTCGTACCCTAGAGTGAGGGGGGTTGAGATAGATATACAGCCCGAGCGATCAGAAAGGGGAAAAGGGAACGAACCCGTTTCAAGTCAAAATAAACCAAAACCAAAAGGTCGGGTTCGAACCGGGTTCCGGTCTGCCTGGTACCCCGCGTTGGTCGCCAGAACCAACCGCCACCTTCTGGAATTTATTCCGGGAGATTCCGGAGTCGGAATCCAAAACCGATTTCGCCGGCGGTCTCCGTTTCGCGAGCTTTATTGACTAAAAATACTCGCGAGCCCCGACGATCTGTCCAGAAATAAAGAATTATTAGTCCCCCCCCCGGACCCCTGAAACGAAACGCGAATTACAGAAAACCCAAAAGTAGACCCAAGAACGGAACCACAATATTTTAAACCAGCGGATATTACACACCGTGTATCAACGGTGTGGCATCACCACCGTGTATCAACGGTGTGGTATCACTCAAGCATCAAGGCCTTAGATCCTGACAGTAACATACCCTACACTACCTCGGAATCCCGGAGCTGAGGAAGGGCCAAAAGATCAACAGGCAAAAACCAGGGCCCTACTGCACTGGGCAGGACCAACAACACCCATCTATGTGCAACACGTGATCAGGTATCTAAACCTCACGAGCACAAGCTAAGGGTCCTATCTCTAGCCCATACAACAATGCAAATGCCCTACAGAAGAAATGAATGCGATGCTGCTCCGGTAACAAATAACACTCAAGTGCGTGTAGGGGAGATAAGATTAATACCTGCCACCACGTGGCTAGCTGCCCCCGAATCCTCATCCTGTGCGACATAGACGCTCCCGCTCGGGGGTGGTCGTCCGTCGGACTGCCGCGAAGAAGTGGCCCTAACTATCTGGCCATAACCTGCCGAAGCTCCGCCTGTCTGGAAGAGCGGAGGAGGAGGAGCCGAAGCTGCCCAAGCGACTGATGATCCCGCTTTAGGACAAGACGATGATCTGTTTCCTGCCTGTGGTCACACTGCGGCGCAAAATGCGGCCTACCACAACGGACACAGTCATCCCGCTGCTGCTGCTGATACATCGGCGGTGGAGAACCTTCTGATCTCTGTCTCCTCTGAGACTCACGACCCTCAGACTGGAATCATGGCGGCCCCGGGGTCTCGATCTACTCGACTGTCCAAACTCAGGCGGCACTGGATGCCTCTCCCCGGAGCTGGTCCCTGGCGCTCCGTCTATCTCTGACATGATCACTGATCCTCGGTAAACCCGCTAAGCATGCTCAATCGCTGCATCTAACGTCGGCACCCGCCGGGAATACCCCAAGTGATAGATATTCCGATGCAGTCCTTTCTCAACTAGCTCAACCTCCTGGGCCTCATCCAGGCGACAAGGGGTACCCGGCTCAACAATCGCAAAACTCGCGAACATACTCCAAAAGAGGTCGACTCTCCCCTGCTGTAGGAGTCTAAGATCCCCTTCCAGTTTCTGCTTACACTGTCAGGAAAGAAGGCCCTGAGCCGCAAAGCACGAAACTGGTTCCAAGTCAACAACCGAGCTCCTGGTAGTCCAACAGGACGAACTCGACGCCACCGAATCTCGGCGTCCTGTCAGACCATCTCAGTCTCAGTAAAGCAACCACCTGGTAACTCGACCAGGGCATGTACCCACCTGGTAACCCGGCCAGGGGTATGTACCCATCTGGTAGCTCGGCCAGTGGAAGGTGTCCTCCTGGTAACTCGGCCAGGGCATGTGTCCTCCTGGTAACTCAGCCAGAGCATGTGCCGACCTGGTAACTCAGCCAGGGGTAATGTATCCATCTGGTAGTTCGGCCAGTGAAAAGTGTCCTCCTGGTAACTCGGCCAGGACATGTGTCCACCTGGTAACTCAGCCAGGGCATGTTCCCACCTGGTAACTCAGCCAGGGGCAATGTGTCCATCTGGTAGCTCGGCCAGTGGAAAGTGTCCTCCTGGTAACTCAGCCAGGGCATGTGCCCACTTGGTAACTCAGCCAGGGGCATGTGCCCACCTGGTAACTCAGCCAGGGGCAATGTATCCATCTGGTAGCTCGGCCAGTGGAAAGTGTCCTCCTGGTAACTCAGCCAGGGCATGTGCCCACCTGGTAACTCAGCCAGGGGCATGTGTCCACCTGGTAACTCAGCCAGGGGCAATGTATCCATCTGGTAGCTCGGCCAGTGGAAAGTGTCCTCCTGGTAACTCAGCCAGGGCAAAATGCCCTCCTGGTAAATCAGCCAGGGAAAATGCCCTCCTGTTAACTCAGCCAGGGAAAAATGCTCTCCTGGTAACTCAGCCAGGGAAAATGCCCTCCTGGTAACTCGGCCAGGGAAAAATGCCCTCCTGGTAACTCAGCCAGGGAAAAATGCCCTCCTGGTAACTCAGCCAGGGAAAATGCCCTCCTGGTAATTCAGCCAGGGAAAAATGCCCTCCTGGTAACTCAGCCAGGAAAAAAAAATGCTCTCCTGGTAACTCAGCCAGGAAAAAAAATGCCCTCCTAGTAACTCAGCCCGGGAAAATGCCCTCCTGGTAACTCAGCCAGGAAAAAATGCCCTCCTGGTAACTCAGCCAGGGAAAATGCCCTCCTGGTAACTCAGCCAGGGAAAAATGCCCTCCTGGTAACTCAGCTAGGGAAAAAAAAATGCTCTCCTGGTAACTCAGCCAGGGAAAAATGCCCTCCTGGTAACTCAGCCAGGGAAAATGCCCTCCTGGTAACTCAGCCAGGGAAAAATACCCACACAGCTGGGACCGCCGTTACTCCAAACGGCTCCCACAATAACACCTCACTCATAGGCGAGAAGAACCGACTGACGCGGCAAAAATCCGAAAATCCCGATAGACCGGTGCCTAGAACCCCAATCAAACAAGAACAGATTCTAGGCTATTCTAGGCTCAGCCTATCGAAGTTTTCGATCCTGGGACCTGTGGGTTATGGGCCCACCACGCTTCCGCTGCGCGACTCTGATAGTTCTGCCTCCCGCTGTGGGGTATTCATTAGGTGAGGGGTGTGTCCTCTTCACAACACGACGTCTCCGGGGTATCGCAATCCGATGCACAATAACAAACGTCAGGACACAACAACCATACGACCCAATCCAGCAAAAGTCTAAGACATGTCATCCATTCCAGAGTATTATGTTGTCGGCAGCCAACATAATCGCTTAGGAATATAAACATGCCAAACACTCATCCAGTCTCTTGGGAGAGGTAAAAACTCAATCAGGACTCTCGCTAAAAGTCACGACTCTCACGTAGTCATCCTAATATCCAACCACAAGCCTAGGGTTTCTAAGTCCACCACGACCTACAACCTAGGCTCTGATACCACTCTAATCTGTCACGCCCCGGGGTCGAAACTGCGACCCGGGCTCACTAACAGATCCGCCATCTGTACGGAAACTGCCGTACAGACGAAGCGTCTAACCTGCAAAAAGAATCAACTACAGTATACAGATATCAGAGCTGAAAGTAAACCACTAAAAGAACTGAAAACCAAACCCTGTACAACTGAAAATAGTACCATATCCATCTCCCAAATACGATCGTATACAAAGTCCTCTGATACAAAACTCAAAAGGGGAGGTATCTCCAATAAATACATCAGTGTACAAACTCTCGATACAAATATCCTCACTACATCAGTCTCTCAAACTGTAAAATAAAGTACAACTCTATACCTCACAACAAAGGTCTCTCAACAGAGGAAAAAGAAGTAAACTAATCTACTGAATGTCTCCTCTGAAGGGGTACCGCTACACTCCAATGACAGGTAGGGAACTAGCTCGCGACTCCCTCGCCTCGGTCAGAAGGATCAGCAACTGGAGCAACAGGAACAGGAGAAGAAGTTCCTGGGAAAAAAGACACCACGACGGGTGTGAGAACTACTTCCCACAGTAGTTCTCAGTGGGTGCTGTCAACAAGCCCAACGGTCTGCCCACTAAGTCTACTAGAGGTAAAAGATAACAGTGCAATGAAATCTGAACAAGAAAAGCTGGAGCTACTCTACAGCTACCATACCTCTATCTAGATACTCAAAAAGTGGAACAGATGAAAGTAAAAGAGACCACTCGCACCCAAGGTGCTCAATAGACCCAATCGAACTGACTGCCTCATAGGGTCCAGTCAAGCCTGCGCCTGTCGACTAGGAACGCGCCTACCCACTACCACACATCCCCATGAGGACGTGATTTACGTGGGGCGTCCTGCCCGACTAACTCACCCCTCGCGCAAAACCGCCTCAACAGGCCCATCGTATCCACAGTGGCATCTCAGGGACGCGACTCTAACTGAGGAAAACGGCGCGGCATAGAGTATCACAAATTGGCCTAAGCAGGCTATAGTCAAAAACCACGCTCACTCCCAGAACGGTAGGACTCAAGATCCCCAAATATCTCGCACAACAGTCGGAGCACTCTCTACGACTCAGCTGATCAGCTCACACGGAACACGAGACACTAGCCTCTCCAACAGCTCGCAGCACGAGGCACACTGGCTGGAGGTACTCCACGGCCAGGAACGACCCACAACTCAAGCTAACAATACTGGTCGGACAACACTCAACGACCTGGGATCACCGTTAACCCCAACGGTTCCCAACAACACTGGCCGGAAGATACTCGACGGCCCGGGACTACCGCCTGCTCAACGGCTCCCTCCCACGACAGCGCAACAGGGATACTAGACCTCCCGGGACTACCGTGTACCCAAACGGCTCCCGGCACAGATAAGCAACCCGCTACAACTACCAGACTCCACTCTGCTTCCAAGCACGAGTGCAAACGCATCCCACCCTAAAAGAAAATCCCGACCTCTCGGCCCACTACCCGGGCGAGGATAACACTATGTCCAGGGATAGCAAAACAGTGTGGGTGTCTAAACATAATTAACCCTAGCCCAAGTGAGGGTTTTCTACTGGTCTGGTTACACATGCAACATATGACGGGGGTGCTAGGTCAAGTTCCAAGATAGCTGTATTAACAGATGATAAAAAGGAATAACCATTCCAACAATCTAGCATGCTACACAAGGAAATAAACTATCATGCATAGTCCTACATCAATAGAATTAATGTACAGTCCCTAAAACTTGGAGATAAGGCCACCCACCTCGATTTGCCACCAATTGCTCGTAGACACTTGCAATTGGCCTCCACGCGATCCGCACGCAAAACGATGTCCGCTGCCAGAGTCCGCACGCAAAATGGAGCACGGTGCCGGAATCCGCACGCCAAACGGAGTCCGCACGAAAAATGATGTCCGCTGCCGGAGTCCGCACGCAAAACGGAGCACGGTGCCGGAATCCGCACGTCAAACGGAGTCCGCACGCAAAATGGTGCACGGTGCCGGAGTCCGCACGCAAAACGGTGCACGGTGCCAAGATCCGCACGCAAAACGGAGTCCGCACGCAAAACGGTGCACGGTGCCAGGATCCGCACGCAAAACAGAGTCCGCACGCAAAACGGTGCACGGTGCCAGGATCCGCACGCAAAATGGAGTCCGCATGCAAAACGATGCACGGTGCCAGGATCCGCACGCAAAACAGAGTCTGCACGCAAAACGGTGCACGATGCCCAACACAGAAAAGAGCAAGGGGGTCAATTACCGTCTAAAAGAACGCTCCAAAAACTGTACAAAAATACAGTAAAAGCAAAGCGTGGGACTTACCCGACCGCGCCGCCGCAGCCGTAACGCCCCCAACGGAAGCCTCGCGCGCTCCACGAGGCCCGCGACGCGAAACACCATCTCCCACAACCTCCTCCCTCACTCTCCCTCTCGCTCGGTTGGAGAAGAAAACGAAAGAAGGAAAGGAGGTGGCTTGCGGGGAGGAAGAAGGAGAAGAAGAAGAGAAAGGGAGAGAGGGGGGTCCACGGTGCACCGGCCGGTCTACCGCACCCGCTCGGGTGCACCAGGTCTAGGCAATGAGGCGGCGGGCCACGTGGCCGAATCCCCGCACGCCACGCGGGCGCGCAGCTCACCCGCCACATGGGCGCGTGACACCGTGCAGCCCACAGGCGCGGGACACGCGCCCGTGACACGGGCGCGCGCCTCTGCGCCCGCGCGGCCGCCAACGGGGGTCCGCCACGTGGCGGCCCCCCACGTGGCCCGCGCAGGAGGCGCGCCTCCCCGCGCCTCCCCCTGACGCGCTGCTGCGCGTCCTGTCACGCGGCCGCCTCGAATGGCGCGCCGCCGCTTCCTCGGGACCCGTGTCGTGCACACCTCGGGATTCGTGCCCGCGATGCCTCGATTTGCGTGCCGCGTTGTCTCGAAAAATGCGCACGCCTACCGGGCTCCAAATTCAACAAATAAATAGCCCATTCTTAGCGATTTCGCGCGCTGAGTCCAAAAATGATGTCTGTTTTCCCAAATTCTCGTCCGAAAATTCGCCGAATGCCCACTCGATCCGATTTTTGCGCCGGGTCCATTTTTAAAGTCCGATTTGCCAAATTCCAACTCTAAAAATTCCCGAAGGCGACCGGAGAGGTAATCTTTTATCCAAACTTCGCCCGGAGTCCAATTTTGACATCTGAACAGCGTGGAACCACTTCCAAACACCCGACGGATCCTCCAATTCCCACGGGGTCTCCTTTTAAGCCCGAAGTCCACCACTTGTGTCCAAATTGCGCGCAGCCATCACGACGCACCACGCAGGCCTCCAGTGATGCAAGCTAAATCCCAAATTGCACCACAAATCCAATTCTCGGGCCCGACACGCGCACAAACACTCCCAAAGGCCACTAAAAGCTGCTCAACAACCAGCAAGCCCTACGCGGGGTATTCCGGGACCTCACACCCTTTCTCTGATTCCTTGTGGGATCCTAGAGTTAACTTAACTCTATTTTCCTGTCTGTGAGTTTAAACTCATCTAGCTCACCTTAGGTTCCCTTTACCTAAGTTCCATGTCACATAGGTCCTAGAGTTCCCTGACTCTATGTTGATCACTAACTCTCCTTAGGTTTCCTTTACCTAAGTTCCATGTCACATATGTCCTAGAGTTCCCGGACTCTATGTTGATCACTAACTCTCCTTAGGTTTCCTTTATCTAAGTTCCATGTCACATATGTCCTAGAGTTCCCTGACTCTATATTGATCACTCTATCTAGTGTCCTTAGGTTATCACCTAAGACCATGCCACTCGTCCCTCCTAGGATAACTCCTAAGTTGATGCCACTCGTCAAACCCCTAAACTAGATTTTCTCCTAGTCTTACTACCAACAAGTTCTGTTCCCTTATGTCACATGATTCCTAGGGTTGTACCCTAACATGATCACAGTCATCACATAATTATTCATTTCTACGCATACAATTATTTTCATATCCATCATAAAAATAATATTTATCATCTATGCATGCAATTATCAGCAATTTAGATAAGTCAAGAATTGCATTTTTCCCCTAATTCTTTTTACACATGCAGATTAATTATCTCCTTTTTGGCAACCAACAGTTGCATTTTCCATCTGTGTCCATCTACACATACTAGTTTATCCCCTATTTGGATAAATCATAAATATCACTTTTCCTCTAAATTTCTCTACACATGCAGATATATCATCTGTCTTTGGCAACTAACAGTTGCACTTTTCATCTGTATTTCTCTAAACATGCAATCTTAATCATAATTACCTAACGCCTCTAACAGGCTACTATCATGCTTCTAGATCAAAAAGCAAAGGAGCAAGGGGAGAGGTCACCCAATTTCGGCAGAATCCCCCACCTTGTGGTGTTCCCAATTGCTTGTAGACACTTGCAATTGGTCTCCGCGCGATTCCACTTGTCTCCTCGAGCTTGCACGCAAAACGGTGCACGTCGTACTATCCTGCACGCAAAACGATGCATGCCATTAAAAACCCATACGTAATAATGGTGCGCGCCACTTCAGCCGGCACGCAAAACGATGCGCGGCAACACGATCTGCACTCGAAACGGTGCACGTACCTCAAATCTGCACGCAAAACGGTGCACGTCTAACTGTAGGGTTGCACGCAAAACGGTGCATACTTTTCCAAGCCCTGCACGAAAAATGACTCACAATATTAGGATCGGCACGCAAAACTGTGCGCGACAACATGAACTAAACGCGAAACAGAGCACATACCTTGTATTGGCACGCAAAACGGTGCACGTTCCTTTTTTCAACTTTGCACGCAAAACAGTGCATATTCTTCGAGCCCGCGTCCAAAACTGCGCATTTTAGTCGAATCCGCACGCAAAACGGTGCATATCTCCACGAGCGGCACGCAAAGCGAGGCGTACTCAAAATGCCCGCGAAACTCGCGCAGTAAAACGGCGCAGAAAAGTTGGGTCCCTAACATGCATGTGGGCATGGGATTAAATCCAATGTCCAAAAAGAAATTTCAAAACTGTGCCAAAAATATCGTAAAAATCAAGACGTGGGACCTACCTCGACAACGCCGCGTCGCCCATCTGATTTTTGGAACACTTTGCGCGCTGCACGAAATCGCCGCCGCGCCGCTCCAACCCACAAAATTTCCTCCATCTTTCTCTCTCTCTCTCTCTCTCTCTCTCTCTCTCTCTCTCTACTTGCTCGGTTGGAGAAAGGAGAAATGGTACTCGGTTGGAGGAGGAAGAAAAGAAGAAGAAGAAGGAGAAGAAAAGGACGGAGAAGAAGTGTTCAATGGACCCGGTCCGTGGCACCCACCAAGAGGGGACCGCCATGTGGCGGTCCACCCCACAGGTGTGCGCGCACCAGGTGCGCGCGCCCACTGCGCCACTCGGGAAGGCGCACTTCCCTAGCGCCCTGCAGCGTGCCTTGCGCAGTAAGTCACCCCTCGAGTCGCGTGCCGTCGTTGCTTCGGAATTCGTTTTTGGTCTGTTTTTGTCCATTTTTTCTTCCGTTTTCGCTCAAATTTAACAGGCGGCTTCGTTTCAGCTTAATTTACCACAGAAAAATTTAAATTTTCAGTTTGGGCCATTTCTGGGGCACCAAAAGCTTCGCTGTATCCAGAATCGCTGGCGGACCCCGTTCTCGCAATCCGGATATCCTATCAACCCGAAATTTTTACTGTGGCCTTAAAACATAATTACGAAGCTCCCCAAATTTTCTCAGAATTTTCTGACACTGTTGGCGGAGCCCGTTCTCACTATCAGGCATCCGATCAATGCGAAACTTTTTCTGTGGTCTTAAAGCATATTTACGGGGCTCCCGTAATTTTCTCGGAATTTTCCGACACTGTGAATTTTCCGCTAAAAATCTGGGCCCCCTTTCTCCAATAAAATTCCAGATCTCTCCATTTTAACCCAATTTGGGCCCCAACTCGCGTCCAAATGTTCTTTACTTCCCTAACTTTCATAACACTAGTATTTCACACCACCTTTATTTACATTTATTTATATACCAAAAATTCCGGTTCATTACATTCTACCCCCCTTAAAATAAGTTTCGTCCTCGAAACTTGAGTCACATCTCGACTCCTACTTGATCAAGAGGGGGAAACTTGCCCTCACTACTGGGCTCACTGAACCTCGTGACCGGCATCACATTGCCTGCTCGCCCAACAATTAGACGAGCAGCCCTTTCCTGGATCCCTACCTCAACTCAGGGACAACTCAAACCTGGTGTCTGGCCATTTTCTCCAAGTAGGTGAGAGACACATTTGAGCACTTGTTCTCTCAATTGCCACAAATGGCGAAGTCTCATCTTGCGAACTCTTCGCTTTAATTCCGCAATCATTTTATCTCTCACAAGGAGGTTGCATCTGCAACCAATTACATTTAACGCATTTTCCGGTCACTCCGCTGCCTAATGTGGAGGGCAAAGGCCAATCCACAAGTCCTCAACTATCTCACACGCTGCTAGCGCTCTAAGTCCACGGGTTATCGGCTACCCCGACATCTCGGACTACTAATAGGTCCACAGACCACGGTCCAATAGGGGCCTATAGCCCAACCAGTCCAACTCTGTATAATGGCTCTCACTAGCACATAGACCCAATCGTCATACGGGTACATCCTCACCTAGGATTACTACACCAACACTCCCACTAGGAGCTACAATACCTCAATCACCACTAGCTCTACGGCCTGGTCATATCCCACTCTCAATGTACTACTAGCCTCAATGCTCACACGTGGCATTCCACGTTCTCGGGTCATCGCTCGGACTACCGTCCCGACCAAATCTCTATCATGCCCCGCCATCAGGTCTCGGGTCGCTGTCTCTCACAGCTGACTGCGCCTGCCCACTGGGCTACAGGCCCACAGTCCACAAACACGGTCCAGGCACGGATCGTCCCCAAGCGAACCCGCTAATCGTCGCCACGCGACCACTATGCTCACTGAGCAAAACCAACTAACCAGTCGTCAATCCACGACCCACAACTCTCTATCAACTCTGGCCACACTGGGCAAAGGCTACTATGCCATCTAATCAGCTCTCTCTATATAAACAATACTTGTGCTCCATGAGCACCCAAACAATTGTGCGTCCTACGCCCCCATGCTAACTCGCAGAAAATTCCAGTGTGAAGCGATTCGCTTACGTACCCCTACGACTCTTGTGCACTCTCCCAACTGGGTCGAGGCACCACAATAACAGTTCGCCATCCTGGTGATTAACTCGCAATTCCTGCGGTGGCAATCCGTGCCATTTTACCGATCCATCAGACCGGCGCCACAAAACTCTCGCTCTTTCGAGAGATCCTTGCACCTTGAAGCCTACTCTAGGCCTCACCAACACTACTATGCGGCAACTTAGCCATAATCAATACGCCACACGGTCACTACCGTCATCGTGGTGAACTCACGTCGCCGGGCCCGCAAATCCTTCTTGCCCTAACCCTTAGGGCACAGTAACTTGGCTCTCTCGATATAGCGATCACCATTTACCTCGCGAGTCGGTCTCTCACTGGTCCTTACTAACCGTACTTTTGCCAGCACCCTAGCTGACACAAGCGTAAAACACCTTATGCTGAAGGTGTTGGCTGTGCCGACAAAAGTTCGGCGGCCACTGCCATTCCCTTTACTGTCCCCCCTACAGGCGGCGACGCCGTATACTTATACGTTGTTTGTGCAGCCTCAGCTTGCTGCGCTATCAGCCACTGGGGCCTATCTATCTGCTCCGACTGTCACCCTGACGCCACTCTTAGGCGTCGGAATTTGTCTTCCTATCGGCGGGGAATTTCTGCCTATCGGCAAGAAGATTCCTTATGTTGCTGGACCACACAATAAGTGCGGCAACCTGCTATCGCAGCTCGTGTACCTCGTTTGACCTAGAGCCCTCTCGTGACTCGAGTCAACACAAGTGCATCTCCCTACGTGGTGTCATCGCTGATGTTCACACCACAATGAAATAATTAGCTCAAATTTTAGCCATTTGAGCAACGCGCAGTCTATATACCGACAAAAAGGCTCGTCAACCCAATTATGCGAAAGTATAAGAGGGTACTTATTTTCATCTCCAACATTACGTTGTCGGCCGCCAACGTAATATCCGAAGAATGAAAGCTCGTCGCCCTCGATCAGTCCCAACATTCTTTTTGGGAACAACAATAACCAATCGAATACTTTCGCCTACTAATCGACACACTCTCTCGTGCTAATCCCTAGGGTCTCCCTAAGGTTGCTAACCACCTAGGACTATTCCTAGTCTCTGATACCACTCTTATCTGTCACACCCCGAGTCCGCCAATTTGTACGGTTCGGGCACGCCAACAGACCCGCCAATCGGGGAAGACCTTTCACTACCCGAAAGGAACGGTAACATCCATAGTAACACAACAAGTGTATGCGGAAGCTCAATATCAGAGTACTAAAAATCACTATAAATTTAAACTTTCATTCAATAACAAACAGTTAAAGCGGAAATGAAAGTATACCAGAGTGAACCATAACTTAAATTTATTACACTTTACATCTCTGAACTTGCAAATAAAATTATTACAATTCCTTTACATAAATTCCTCACCATACAGAGTTCACTCAAGAAATATATAAAAGGGATACCTCTGCTAGACCCTCTAGGTCTCTATGCTGCTGGGCTCTTGCCCCTGTCTATGCCTCGCCGTCTGCTTCTGATCCGTCTCGTCCGCTGTATCCATACCCGAACCTGTGGGGGGGGTCACCCAAGGGGTGTGAGAACTCCGACAGAGTTCCCAATGGGTTCAACCACCGAGAAAAAGTGTCCTACCCCACTTGGTCCAATGGAAGCAATAATAATAGTGCTAGGAAACTAAAATCCTCAATATCAAAATACGGCTATGCAACATAATATATCACTACACTATCTGTGTCTAATCATCAACCATCACTACTCTTGTCTAGCCACACTAGACTGCTAAGCACCAACTCGACCACTATGCCGCTGTATATAGGGTCAAACTAACCCGGCCACCTTGGCCACTCTAATTTCTCTTTATTCTTTAAATTCTGGTGCTTTAGTTCAAGTTAACCCTCAGAAATTCTTATCCAATGGGCCCCAGCCCGGTAGTCCTGCTACCATAAGATAAGACTTCTAAGGTTGCCGATAGCACCCGCAAGTGCTACCCCGCCCAACGGGGAACTTGTCCTACGGGTCACTGCCCGGGAGAGGGACACTGCCCTTGGCTCCGACAAGGCTACTTTTTACCCCCGAAGGTACGCTCGTTTTATCTTTATATTTTCTTTCTTTTCTTTTCTTTTTCTTTCTCTTTTTGCTTTAATTCTTAGCCTCTTTGCCTTTGAACACTTGCTTTTCTTTCTTATTCGAGCTTGTAGCTCCCTTTTGCCACTGGCAAATCTCTTTCTCTTTCCTTTGAGCATTTAGCACTTTGCTTTCACTTTAAGCCTTTCGAAAGTTCCTCGTCCAACGGGTCACTGCCCAGAGAGTCCTGCTCCACTTGACGAGTCTCAAATTCGAAGGCGTCATTTACATTTTCTTTATACTTTTTAGCCACTTTTAGCTTGCTTTTAAACTTTGCCTTTTTACAATAATTTACCTCTTATCCTAGGTCTCGCCATAAGGATAACTAAGAGTCTCCTGGACTCATATCATTTAACTTTCATTTACTTAACTCAAATTGAAGTTAAAGTTATTGTCCAATTGCCCAGACACCCTATGACTTTCTAGGGTTGTATTTGTTCACTTCTTTAACCTTGGGATCTTATCCCACTTTCCTGATTCCTCACTGAATCGTAGAGTTAACTTAACTCTATTTTTGCTGTTCCACTTATAATTTAGAGTTACGCTGACTCTAATTTCCTGTCCCCTTTCATATCTCCACACCTGGTCTATTTCTCATTTTCCCTTTTCGTGTCACCACACTTGATCTAATTCCCCTTTCTCTGATTCCTTGTGGGATCCTAGAGTTAACTTAACTCTATTTTCTTGTCTGTGAGTTTAAACTCATCTAGCTCACCTTAGGTTCCCTTTACCTAAGTTCCATGTCACATAGGTCCTAGAGTTCCCTGACTCTATGTTGATCACTAACTCTCCTTAGGTTTTCCTTTACCTAAGTTCCATGTCACATATGTCCTAGAGTTCCCGGACTCTATGTTGATCACTAACTCTCTTTAGGTTTCCTTTACCTAAGTTCCATGTCACATATGTCCTAGAGTTCCCTGACTCTATATTGATCACTCTATCCAGTGTCCTTAGGTTATCACCTAAGACCATGCCACTCGTCCCTCCTAGGATAACTCCTAAGTTGATGCCACTCGTCAAACCCCTAAACTAGATTTTCTCCTAGTCTTACTACCAACAAGTTCTGTTCCCTTATGTCACATGATTCCTAGGGTTGTACCCTAACATGATCACAGTCATCACATAATTAGTCATTTCTACGCATGCAATTATTTTCATATCCATCATAAAAATAATATTTATCATCTATGCATGCAATTATCAGCAATTTAGATAAGTCAAGAATTGCATTTTTCCCCTAATTCTTTTTACACATGCAGATTAATTATCTCCTTTTTGGCAACTAACAGTTGCATTTTCCATCTGTGTCCATCTACACATACTAGTTTATCCCCTATTTGGATAAATCATAAATATCACTTTTCCTCTAAATTTCTCTACACATGCACATATATCATCTGTTTTTGACAACTAACAGTTGCACTTTTCATCTGTATTTCTCTAAACATGCAATCTTAATCATAATTACCTAATGCCTCTAACAGGCTACTATCATGCTTCTAGATCAAAAAGCAAAGGAGCAAGGGGAGAGGTCACCCAATTTCGGCAGAATCCCCCACCTTGTGGTGTTCCCAATTGCTTGTAGACACTTGCAATTGGTCTCCGCGCGATTCCACTTGTCTCCTCGAGCTTGCACGCAAAATGGTGCACGTCCTACAATTCTGCACGCAAAACGATGCATGCCATTAAAAACCCATACGTAATAATGGTGCGCGCCACTTCAGCCGGCACGCAAAACGATGAGCGGCAACACGATCTGCACGCGAAACGGTGCACGTACCTCAAATCTGCACGCAAAATGGTGCCCGTCTAACTGTAGGGTTGCACGCAAAACGGTGCATACTTTTTCTAGCCCTGCACGAAAAATGACGCACAATATTAGGATCGGCACGCAAAACTGTGCGCGACAACATGAACTGCACGCGAAACGGAGCACATACCTTGTATTGGCACGCAAAATGGTGAACGTTCCTTTTTCAACTTTGCACGCAAAACGGTGCATATTCTTCGAGCCCGCGTCCAAAACTGCGCATATTAGTCGAATCCGCACGCAAAACGGTGCCTATCTCCACGAGCGGCACGCAAAGCGAGGCGCGCCCAAAATGCCCGCGAAACTCGCGCAGTAAAACGGCACAGAAAAGTTGGGTCCCTAACATGCACGTGGGCATGGGATTAAATCCAATGTCCAAAAAGAAATTTCAAAACTGTGCCAAAAATACCGTAAAAATCAACACGTGGGACCTACCTCGACAACGCCGCGTCGCCCATCTGATTTTTGGAACACTTTGCGCGCTACACGAAATCGCCGCCGCGCCGCTCCAACCCACAAAATTTCCTCCATCTTTCTCTCTCTCTCTCTCTCTCTCTCTCTCTCTCTCTCTCTCTCTCTCTACTTGCTCGGTTGGAGAAGAACAGGGAGAAGGAGAAATGGTACTCTGTTGGAGGAGGAAGAAAAGAAGAAGAAGAAGGAGAAGAAAAGGACGGAGAAGAAGAGTTCAATGGACCCGGTCCGTGGCACCCACCAAGAGGGGACCGCCATGTGGCGGTCCACCCCACAGGTGGGCCCGCACCAGGTGCGCGCGCCCACTGCGCCACTCGGGAAGGCGCACTTCCCTAGCGCCCTGCAGCGTGCCTTGTGCAGTAAGTCACCCCTCGAGTCGCGTGCCGTCGTTGCTTCGGAATTCGTTTTTGGTCTGTTTTTGTCCATTTTTTCTTCCGTTTTCGCTCAAATTTAACAGGCGGCTTCGTTTCAGCTTAATTTACCACAGAAAAATTTAAATTTTCAGTTTGGGCCATTTATGGGGCACCAAAAGCCTCGCTGTATCCAAAATCGCTCCCCGTTCTCGCAATCCGGATATCCTATCAACCCGAAATTTTTACTGTGGCCTTAAAACATAATTACGAAGCTCCCCAAATTTTCTCAGAATTTTCTGACACTGTTGGGGGAGCCCGTTCTCACTATCAGGCATCCGATCAATGCGAAACTTTTTCTGTGGTCTTAAAACATATTTACGGGGCTCCCGTAATTTTCTCGGAATTTTCCGACACTGTGAATTTTCCACTAAAAATCTGGGCCCCCTTTCTCCAATAAAATTCCAGATCTCTCCATTTTAACCCAATTTGGGCCCCAACTCGCGTCCAAATGTTCTTTACTTCCCTAACTTTCATAACACTAGTATTTCACACCACCTTTATTTACATTTATTTATATACCAAAAATTCCGGTTCATTACAGACTGCGCGGGCACCCAACCGCGCGGGCACCGCGTGGGGTGCCGCGCGGACACCGCGCGGCTGCCGCGCGGGCGGCACCTGCACGGGCGCCACGCGGGCACTGCACGGGCGCCGCAAGGGCGCCGCGCGGCCAGCCCCCGCGCGGGAGCCGCGCGGGCCCGCGCCCGCGCGGGGCACCACGTGGGCGTCGCGTGGGCCCGCACCCGCGCGGGCGCCGCGCGGGCCCGCACCGGCGCGGGCGCCGCATGGCCGCCGCGCGGGCAGTACCCGCGCGGGCACCGCGCGAGGCGCCGCGCCGCGCCGCGTGGGCCGAAACCCACGCGGGCGCCGCCGCGGAGCCGCGCCGCGCGGTTCCGAGCCTTTCGGTGCTCCGATGGGCGGCGACGACGGCGCGGGGTTCCGGTTTCCGGCGAATCGGACGGTGTTGGACTTTTCTATCAAAATAAGTAATTTGGGGTTTTCCGTTTTGAGATGTTAGAATGTGTTTTTGACCATAGTTTATCCTTGCGGACTTTTCTTAGGTCCGGGTGCGCAGCGGGAGTGTGTGAAAGATCCGAGTGCTCCGATCTTCCCGCAACATGGTGGGTACTATTGCTATAAGTGCAACAAGTGCAGTAAGTGCATCTATCATCGTAAAAGTGTTCTTAATGTGCCTAACAAAGTAGATGGACTATCTAACCTTTCGCATGATCGTATCTTATCTTATGTAATAATTGTTGCGGCTACGGTCGCGGTGCTAAATACACGCCGATCTCGGCAAATCTGGTTTCGGATGCTGCACGTACACTGGCGGCTTGGCCCCCACATAGGTGTACTTTTCCGGAGAAGTGGTCTATACGACCCGTGTGCCCCACAAAGTGTGGGGACCCCCTCACGGCTGCTATAGGTATCTCACTAGCCCCGTGAAGAGGTTAAAAGCATCAAAAGTCCCGCGGGAGAGATCGTTGACTACCCTGTCGGGACGGTGTCACTAAAGTAAATAAAGTGAGTAAAGTAAGTTGCAGGGTTTTAGCGAAAGGTCCCGGTGTAATCGGTTTGCTCTTCTTTCCTTTTGTTATTTAAACATCTACTTTGTTTGTCACTGACCTTACCCACTCCGTGACAGGTGATACTAGGTGCGTTACCCGGGATGGCGGTGACACTGCGTCGCGAGGACCGTAGTCAGAACTCTTGGATATATCTCATTTTCCTTTATGCTTTTATTAGTTAATTTGCTTGTGGTTTATATTAGTTGTGGACATGTATTAGTTAGCGCTGTGGATAAGATGTACTTTTACGTTTAGATACTTTTAGTGATGTTTCATATGCGGCACGTTTTCATGAAAAGCCAAATGATTTCGAAAATGCTTTCTCAAAACGAAGTGCCATGTGGGCACGAGTTTCGCAACCGCTGGTCTTATCCTTTCCAAACGGTGACGCCGCTTTAATAGCTTGCTTGAAAAAAAAAATAAGGTGTCGAGTGGACACCGGTCTTTTAAAACAGTAGTTAAATCAATGTACTCTGATTGGTGATGTATGTCTACTGTATGGTTGATGGACGATGGATGATGTTGTAAATGAGACGCCGTGCATATACAAAGGAGACTGTGTCCGTGGACAGAGAGAATTTGTGTATGTGGCGGTCTGGCATGCACCGGGGATGAGGTTTATGTTATTATATTAAGAAAAAAAAAATATACACGCAATTTTCCGCTTTGCTTGACTCAAAAACCCCCGGGGGCGTGACAGATAAAATGGTATCAGAGAAAAACAATCATAACCATAGTAGACGTGATCCACATCCACAGCGTAAGGTGCCACAAGCAAATTGGACATGAGATAACCAAGGTGTAGGTGCGGTAGTACGTGAGAGTACGGGGAAAAAGGGAATGTAATATAGGTCAAATCGTAAGATAGGGTGCTAGGGTGGTAACCTTAGGGTTGACGTGGTTTCTTTGTTTACAGCAGACAACGGCCAGGATTCGGCCACCGAGCGCTAACCATTACTCAATGGACAGGATGGATCCCGCAGCCGCAGCCAACCGCTTACTGCGCAACCAGCTACGCGACATAGCATGGCAAATGCTAACCCTCACTGAGCGCCTATGCCTACTGACTCAAGATTTCGAGGGTGTCGACCGCACCCAGCGAGACGCCAGGGACGACGCCTATCGGGGAATGCCACCGGCAGGGTTCCCCACTTTTAACGAAGCGGTTATGTTGGCCTGGCGGGCGGAGCAAGAACTGGCCGAGGCACGTGCTCGGCAGAGATGTTCCTATCCCGATCCGTTGGAGGGCCCCTACCAGCAGGGCCCGGCCCTCAAGCGCCCGAGGACAGAGGGAAACTTTGGAAAGACGACGAGAGGAGAACCCAAACCGCTGAGGAAGCTGTGTCCCATATGCAGTGGGGCGCATCAGGTGACGGATTGTCCATGGAGACACGCCCACTGCTACCGATGCGGCAGGCGAGGCCACGCACGCTACGAGTGCCCACGGAAACCGGGCACCACCAGGCCTCCGGCACCGCGACCGGAGGAAACGGAGAGGACTGCTACATCCGTCCCGCAAGGGGAACCCGACCAAGAGGACAAGAGAGTGCTGCGGCTCCCGTTCAGCCAGAGGATTTGCCCGGCGACCAGCAACCCGCAGACTCCTCAGACGTCAAGTCCCTTCCACAGCACGCCGTACGACGTTGGCCCAAGGGCTGTGGACGGACTCCCCGGGATACTACAGTGGAGGACATGACGTCCCAGACCTAGTAACGGCAGGTAACTTCTATTTTTCCTCCTAGATTAGGAGCACTGGTTACACCTTAGCCTGCTACCCCAGTTAGACTCTCTCTCTCGCTCCCTCTTCTCCTCCTGCCGTCCCCTTCCCCGACCCCAAAAATGCCCAATGCGGTCAGGGGGGGGGGGGGGGGGGGGGGGAAAGGTCCGTAGGTACTAGGCGAAGCCTTCCCCGGCCGATGTACGCGGGCGGGCTTCGAAGCATAGGCGAACCTTGTGTACTCGAGGCCCGCTAAGGGCCATGCAAGAAATAAATAGGCTCCACCCTATGCCTTGCAGTCGAGAACCCAATGGGCCGTTAAGTAGTTCAGGGCCGCTCCCCAGATGAGGTTCAGCGGTCCCGTGGTAAGGGAATTTTCGGATGTATTTCCGGCGGAGCTCCCCGGAATGCCGCCGGAACGAGAGGTCGACTTCCCTATTGAGTTGCTTCCCGGCACCAAACCCTTCACCAAGGCACCGTACAGGATGGCCTTCGTGGAGTTGAAAGAACTCAAGGCACAGTTGGAGGACCTTTTGGATAAGGGGTTTATCAGACCTAGCGCGTCACCTTGGGGCGCGCCCGTCCTGTTCGTGAGGAAGAAGGACGGAAGTCTCCGGTTGTGCATCGACTACCGGGAGATAAATAAGGTCACCGTTAAGAACAAGTACCCCCTGCCAAGGATCGACGACCTCTTCGACCAATTACAGGGGGCGACGGTGTTTTCAAAGATTGACCTGCAGTCGGGCTATCACCAGCTCCGGGTTAAGGGGGAGGACATCCCCAAAACGGCTCTCCGGACTCGCTATGGCCATTACGAATTTACGGTAATGCCATTCGGGCTCACAAATGCCCCGGCAGTGTTCATGGATATGATGAATAGGGTATTCAAACCCTTCCTGGATTTATTCGTGGTGGTCTTCATCGACGATATCCTCATCTACTCTCGTACAGACGAGGAACATGAAGAACATCTACGCACAGTCCTCCAGACCCTACGGGAACAGAAACTCTACGCCAAACTCAAAAAGTGTGAGTTTTGGCTCCGTGAGTTCGGTTTCTTGGGGCATGTAATCTCGGCGGCTGGAGTCGCAGTGGATCCGAAGAAGATAGATTCCTTGAGCTTTGTGGAGGGTTTCTCCAAGATAGCCACCCCCTTAAACCGTTTGACTAGAAAGGGGAAAAGTTCATCTGGACGGACAAATGCCAAAGGAGCTTCGAGGAGCTCAAGGATAGATTGACGCGAGCCCCGATTCTCGCCCTGCCAGACCGGGGGAGGATTATGAAGTATTTTGCGATGCGTCGCGAAAAGGACTGGGTGGAGTACTCATGCAACGGGGAAAGGTTATTGTAGAGTACCGGGTCTTTGGATAGCGCGCCGACCACACAGATGACTTGGAGCAGAGAGTTGCCTTGAGCATGTTGCATTTGAGTTTACAGTTGATGCCGGGTTGATTCGGATCAACGCAGAGGCTCCAGCTCGATTCAGGGTTTTTCCAGGCTTTGTAGGCCGATTAAGGATGAGATTGGAAATTTCCGACTTCACCGTGGAGTGCCGGAAATTCAGGAACACTTGGAACAGGTGTACTTTCGATTTACAGCGAGGTTCGGGAGGTTCCGGACTGACGCGGAGGACCCGGAAGCAAAAAATGAGTCGGAACTGGCAATTTTGGAGCCGGTAATTGATTTGAGCACCCCGACTCAACGGATGAGCTTTTTGAAGAGAAAAGGCTATGAGCGCGTGTATTTTCGATTTACAGCGGAGTTCGGGAGGTTCCGGACAGCGGCGGAAGGCCCGAAGGCAAAAAGTGAGTTGGTGGGGATTTTTGGATTAGGTTAATTAATTAATTAAATTCTTTTCTTTATATAAAGGGGCCCTGTTGCTTTGGGGTGAAGCAGAGAAGGAAAAAGAGAGAAAGAAAGAAAGAAAGAAAGAGAGAAAGAAAGAAAGGAAAAGAAAAGAGAGGAAAAAGGAAGAAGAAGAGGGATTGGAGCATTCTTGGATTTTTTGGACTCCCCGTTGGTGGCCGAGAGAGCGCCGTGGGCGTGCGGCAAGCGTCGGCGAGGTAAGTAAATTGCAGATTTTTGGGTTTCGGCGTTTTGGTCGATTTATCGGATTTATTTTATTTTGTTTTTGAGTTTTCTTTTCTTTTCTTTTGCGCGGGGGTCGCAGCCGTGGGAGCCGCGCGCGCGCGCAATGGCGCAAACGCGGCCGGCGCGGCTGCTGCGCGTGTGGCAGCTGCCGCATGGGTGCTGCAGGGCTGGCACCACCCTGCGGGCCACCTGTGTGCGCGGGCAGCACCAGGGCGCTGCGCCCTAGTGCAGCGCCGCGTGGGCGCTGCTGGCCGCGCGCAAGTGCGCGCGCGGCGGGCGCGCGCGCCCTGCAGACCGCGCGCAAGGCGCGCGCGGTGCCGCAGGGTCGCGCGCAGGGCGCGCACCGCGCGGGCCCGAGCGGGTCGCGCGCGGTGCCGCGGGCCCTGCGCGGCCCGCGCGCAGCGCCGTGGGCGCTGCACGGGCCGCGCGCACCCTGCGGACCGCGCGCAAGGCGCGCACGGTGCCGCAGGGCCGCGCGCAGGGCGCGCACCGCGCGGGCCCGAGCGGGCTGCCGCGGTGCCGTGGGCGCTGCGAGGGCCGCGCGCACCCTGCGGACCGCGCGCACCCTGCGGACCGCGCGGATGGTGCGCGCGGTGCCGCAGGGCCGCGCGCAGGGCGCGCACCGCGCGGGCCCGAGCGGGCTGCGCGCGGTGCCGCGGGCCGCGCGCAGCGCCGTGGGCGCTGCGCGGGCCGCGCGCACCCTGCGGACCGCGCGCATGGTGCGCGCGGTGCCGCAGGGCCGCGCGGAGGGCGCGCACCGCGCGGGCCCTTGCGGGCCGCGCGCGGTGCCGCGTGCCCTGCGCGGGCCGCGCGCAGTGCGCAGGGCGCTGGGCGGGCCGCGCGCAGCCCCGCGGACCGCGCGCAAGGCGCGCGCGGTGCCGCCGGGCCGCGCGCAGGGCGCGCACCGCGCGGGGCCGGGCGGGCCGTGCGTGGTGCCGCGGGCCCTGTGCTGGCAGCGCGCAGCGCCGCGTGCCGGGCGGGCGCGTGTGGCGCAGCGAGGCGCCGCGCGGTCGGTTTTGGCTGGCAGCGGCTTGGCGGGCGCGTGCGCGAGCAGTTTTTTGCAGTTTTCGCGCAGTTTCGCGCAGGTTTTCGCGCGGCTTTCGAGGCATTTTCGCGATGGGTTTTCGCAGTTTTCACGCGCCGTTTTCGCGCAGTTTTCGCACAGTTTCGCGCAGGTTTTCGCGCGGCTTTCGAGGCATTTTCGCGATGGGTTTTCGTAGTTTTCGCGCGCCGTTTTCGCGCAGTTTTCGCGCAGTTTCGCGCAGGTTTTCGCGCGGCTTTCGAGGCATTTTCGCGATGGGTTTTCGCAGTTTTCGCGTGCCGTTTTCGCGCAGATTTCGCGCAGTTTCGCGCAGGTTTTCGCGCGGCTTTCGGGGCATTTTCGCGAAGGGTTTTCGCAGTTTTCGCTCGCTGTTTTCGCGCAGTTTTTGCGCTGGTTTTTGCTGTTTTTCGCGAGCAGTTTGCGAGCGGTTTCGCGTGGCTTTCGAGCAGAGTTTGCGAGCGGTTTTCACAATTTTCGCGCATGGTTTCCGCGCAGTTTTGCGCAGTTTTCGCAGGGTTTTCGCGAGCTGTTTTCGCAAGCTGTTTTGAGCAGTTTTTTCGCCGACGGAGCTGTTTTCGCCGTCGGGCGCTGGTTTTTCGCCGACGGAGCAGTTTTTCGCCGCCGCGTGCTGTTTTTCCCCGTCGGGCGCTGATTTTCGCCGACGGAGGCTGTTTTTCGCCGTCGGATGCTCGGTTTTGACTGTGTTGATTGATTTTGCGATTTCTTCGCTTCTGGCAGCTTGCGGTGCGGTTTTTAGCTTCCGCCGGGGGCGGTTGTAGGGTTTCCGTCGCGTGGACCCGCCGGCTTGTTTCGGGACATCCGCGGAGCGCGCGGTCGTGTGGTTGGACGCAGCGTGCTCCATTTTGCGTGCGGACCTCGTGGAGGCAAGGTAAGTCCCGCTGAGCCCAATTGCAAGTGTCGACAAGCAATTGGTGGCATTCTGAGGTGGGTTGGTTTTTCTCTCCAAGTATACGGACTTCCTTCTAATTCTATAGTGATAGGATTGCATGCTAGTTTAAGTGTTTTCTTGGAACTTAACTAGCACCCCCGTCATATGTGCATGTGTTTGACCAGACCGATAGAGAACCTTAATCTGGGCTAGGTTCTTTTATGCTTTAGACATCCCACACATCGCATATCCTTCTGGACATAGTGTTCCTCGCCCGGGTAGTGGGCTGAGCGGTCAGAGTGTTGTGGGACGGGTGTTGCACTCGGGCCGGGGGGCCGAGTGGGGTCTGGTGGCTGGGTTAGGCCCGTGTTTGTGTGTGGGGAACCGTTTCTGGTAAACGGTGGTCCCGGGGTTTTCCTTTCCGCTGTTCTTCTCGTCACCACCCTGTTGTGATCGTGGTGCACGTGTGTTAGCAGGACCTTGAACCCAGAACCTTTTTGGACGAATACATGATTTTGGTCAGGCAGTGTTTTCTTCCAAGCCTCGCGAAGTCGCCTGAGTCTGTTCTTGTGTGATAGGACGAGGGCGTTAGTTCTTCGAGGCCTGGGCATAAAACTTGATTTCAAAGGGGTTTTCCTAAAAACACTAAAAAGCATTAAAAAGATGAATTTCTCTCAGATTGAATGGTTTTCTGAAATAAATGGCATGGTTTCTTATAAACTTATCCACCCGAGTGGATTCGAGTGATCTGGGTTCTAAGGGCTGTTCTCTTTCTTGGGGACGTAGGTGTTAGTCTCCTGGGGTTTCGGACCCTTCGTAGATCGGGCTGTGGAGCATCTCCGGCCGTGAGTTCTGTGTTGAGTTGAGTGGGGTGTTCTTGTGGGAGCCGTTGGGAGAGACGGTGGTCCTAGCTGTGAGGTACTTTCGTTGAGCAGGTCAGTGTTGTGGGATTGAGTCGTGGAGGGTTCTCCGACTAAGTTGTGCCTTGAGCATCGAGATACCGATCTGTTTGATCGAGGACTATAGCCTGCAGGAGCCGCTTGTGAGACAGTGTTACTGATGAGATACTTGAGTTCGGTGGGGTCACACCCCTCGAGCTACGCCCCGGGTGCGTTGATGATTTCGAGCCTGATGAGGCTGCGATGATGATACCGAGCCTGACGAGGTTGCGATGATGCGCCTAGTTCATATACTAGAGGTCGCTTGATACCCCTGGCCGAGCTACCATGGGGTCACTGTGTGAGATATCGAGTTTGTCCGATTGGACACCCTGGTTGATACACCAGGGGGCGCAGGCTTGACTTGACTGGACCCTGTGGGGCAGTCGATGAGATTTGGGTTACACTGGGAGAGTGTTGGCATAGCATGTGTCATAGTAGAGCGTCTTGGGCTTATACTTGTGACATATTGTCAGCAGTGAGTGGTTGTATACCATCATCCTTAGTCTCTTCCTTTTTGTGCATAGTAGATAGAGGCATGATAGCTGTAGATCCTTTTCCAGCTTATTTTACATTATCACAGTCTTTTCTGTTATCTTATGCCTCTAGTAGACTTAGTGGGCAGACCGTGGTTCTTGGAGACGGTACCCACTGAGAACTACTGTAGGATGTAGTTCTCACACCCTCTGTCGGTGACAGGTTGCTGAGGCTTTCTTCCGTTCCTGCTGGGCTTGACTGGACGGACCGAGGACAGGGAGTCGCGTGATAGTTCCCTACCAGCATTGTTACTTTAGAGAGAGGTAGATGTACCATCCCGGATTGTGGGAGTTGGTTATGTTTCCTGTTAGCTATCTCCCATTTGGATTTGTAGATGTTGTATAGGCAGACTTCTTTTTGTATCATCTGATTTTGGGGAGATAGGCTATGTGTTGTTGCGACTTTGTAGTTGTGAAATTTTATAGTACAACTTTTTATCCGCTCTGATATCTGTGTAGCTGTAGTTTTGTCTTTTGCAGGCTAGACGCTTCGTCTGTACGGCAGTTTCCGTACAGATGGCGGATCTGTTGGCGAGCCCGGGTCGCAGTTTCGACCCCGGGGCATGACAGTTATAGCCTATGCGTCGAGGCAGCTCAAGGAGTACGAGCGGAATTACCCCGTGCACGATTTGGAACTCGCAGTGGTGGTGTTCGTCCTCAAGCTTTGGAGACACTACCTGTATGGGGCACACTGCAATGTGTACTTAGACCATAAGAGTCTCAAGTACCTTTTCACCCAAAAGGAGTTAAATTTGCGACAAAGACGGTGGCTCGAGCTACTGAAGGATTACGATTTAACGATCCACTATCACCCGGGAAAGGCAAACGTGGTGGCCGACGCCCTGAGTCGCAAGGGGCAGGCCGAGGAGGCAGGTGTAAGTACCATCACCCAGCAAGACAGTCTGATTGCGGAATTCTCGCAATTGAGACTAGAAGTAGTACCGGCAGGTACAGTCGGACAACTTCTGACACTGGTGGTCAGACCTACTCTGCTGGACAGGATCCTCGAAGGGCAATCGACTGACGACCAACTCCAGCTGGTGCGAAGAAGGATAACCGCCGACCAGGAAGGTGATTTCACAGTAAACTCCGATGGCACGATACGATTTCGGGGACGAATCTGCGTGCCTGATCTACCGGAACTCAAAGAGGAAATCCTGCGAGAGGCGCATACTGCCCCATATGCAGCGCACCCCGGGGGAACGAAGATGTACAGGGACGTCAAACAGACCTTCTGGTGGCCCAAAATGAAGGGAGACGTGACTCGATTTGTGGCACACTGCCTGGTGTGCCAACAGGTGAAGGCCGAGCATCAGCTCCCGGCGGGAAAATTGCAACCTTTACCGGTGCCCGAGTGGAAGTGGGACATGATTACCATGGATTTTGTGACTGGATTCCCGAGGTCGCCATAGGGACACGATGCGATATGGGTGGTTGTGGACCGTTTGACGAAATCGGCCCACTTCTGCCCATACACACGACGTGGACGCGGGAACGACTGGCACAAACGTACATCGACGAGATAGTAAGGTTGCATGGGGTACCGACATCTATCACGTCGGATAGGGACACGCGATTTGTGTCAAACTTTTGGCAAAGCCTGCAACGAGCAATGGGGACCAAGTTGCACTTCAGTATGGCTTTTCACCCGCAGACCGATGGACAGTCAGAGCGGGTGATACAGATTATGGAGGACATGCTTCGAGCATGCGTTTTGGACTTGGGCGAAGGGTGGGCACGGTGTTTGCCCCTAGTGGAATTTGCCTACAATAACAGTTACAAGGCCAGCATTCAGATGGCACCATATAAGGCCCTGTACGGGCGCCGCTGTCGGTCTCCAATATGCTGGGACGACTTGGGCGAGCGTAAGTTTCTAGGCCCAGATTTGGTGGAGGAGATCGAAGCAAAGGTGCGATTGATTAGGCAAAGGCTACTGACCGCCCAGAGCAGACAGAAAAGCTACGCGGATGACAGACGCCGAGACTTAGAGTTCATGGTGGGTGAGCATGTGTTACTCCGAGTTTCGCCCTCCAAGGGGAACCGACGTTTCGGCATGAAGGGAAAGTTAAGCCCAAGGTACGTGGGACCGTTCGAGATCCTAGAACGCGTAGGACCGGTGGCGTACCGGTTAGCCTTGCCGCCGAACCTCGAACGAGTCCACAACGTGTTCCATGTCTCAATGCTCCGGAAATACCTCGCTGACCCCTCTCATGCCTTGGATGCCTCCACCATCGAGTTGCGAGAGGATTTGAGCGTCGAGGACACGCCGGTGCGGATTTTGGCAAGAGAGGACAAGAAGTTGCGCAATCGAACTATCTCCTACGTAAAGGTCCAGTGGAGCAATCACGAAGAGCGCGAGGCGACATGGGAACTGGAATCGAAAATGAGGGAATACTTTCCCGAATTGTTTAAGTGAGGTTTGTACTTAAGTTTCGGGACGAAACTTTTTATAAAGTGTGAGTGGTGTAGTGATTCGGCCCTTAGGGGTATTTTTGACTCGCATCTAAACTATTTAAGCCCTTAAGTGGAATAAAATTATTTAATTATTAAAAGTTGGCCAGTGTGTGGTGCTGGTATTTTTCTTCTATAGAGCGCGGAAAATGATGAGCGACGGTGCGATCGGATCTGAAATCCGATATCGGGATCTCCCGGAACGGAATTCTTAGTGATGCGGTGATTAGTCATGCATCGGAATCCGTGCAAAATATCTTGCACCCGTTGGAGATAAGGTGGGTTATCTCGTAGGGGAAAATTAATTAATTACTTAATTATCCGGTGACGGAAAATAGAATTTTCTTACGTACGAATTAAAGAGGAAATTAATTAAATATATATAATTAAATAATAGGGATTATATAAGTGATCCCGATTATCGGAGGGAAAGAAAGGAAAAATAAAACACTAACCGGTGAGGAGAGAAAGAAAGGGAAAGAAAGGAAAAAGACGGAACCCTAGCCGGAAGGAAGGAAAAGGAAAAAGAGAAAGAGCCCGATCCTCCCAAACACCGAACCGAAGGCAAGAACGCGACCGGGCGACCTTTCCGTCGATCTTCGGTGAGTAAAATAATTTTTGGAAATTTTTCGGGATTATTCCGTCGTCCTTTTTGTTGAGTTTCGGGCTTCTCCGTTACCGTCGCCATCACCGCCGTCGTGCTAGGGCGCGGAACGGGCGACGGAGACGCGCGATGCCGCTAGGGCATCACGCGGAAGATTACGCGGATGGCCGGTCGCCACCGCGAGCGGCGACGGAGAAGACCGCGCGGGCACCCAACCGCGCGGGCACCGCGCGGGGCGCCGCGCGGGTGGCACCCGTGCGGGGCACCCGCGCGGGCGCCGCGCGGGCCCGCGCCCGCGCGGGGCACCACGCGGGCACTGCGCGGGCCCGCACCCGCGCCGGCGCCGCGCGGGCACGTGTGGGGACCTCCTCACGGCTGCTACAGGTATCGCACTAGCCCCGTGAAGAGGTTAAAAGCATCAAAAGTCCCGCGGGAGAGATTGTTGACTACCCTATCGGGACGGTGTCACTAATGTAAATAAAGTGAGTAAAGTAAGTTGCAGGGTTTTAGAGTAAGGTCCCGGTGTAATCGGTTTGCTCTTCTTTCCTTGTTGTTATTTAAACATCTACTTTGTTTGTCACTGACCTTACCCACTCCGTGACAGGTGATACTAGGTGCGTTACCCGGGATGGCGGTGAGACTGCGTCGCAAGGACCGTAGTCAGAACTCTTGGATATATCTCATTTTCCTTTATGCTTTTATTAGTTAATTTGCTTGTGGTTTATATTAGTTGTGGACATGTATTAGTTAGCGCTGTGGATGAGATGTACTTTTACGTTAAGATACTTTTAGTGATGTTTCATATGCGGCACGTTTTCATGAAAAGCCAAATGATTTCGAAAATGCTTTCTCAAAACGAAGTGCCATGTGGGCACGGGTTTCGCAACCGCTGGTCTTATCCTTTCCAAACGGTGACGCCGCTTTAATAGCTTGCTTGAAAAAAAAAATAAGGTGTCGAGTGGACACCGGTCTTTTAAAACAGTAGTTAAATCAATGTACTCTGATTGGTGACGTATGTCTACTGTATGGTTGATGGATGATGGATGATGTTGTAAATGAGACGCCGTGCATATACAAAGGAGACTCTATCCGTGGACAGAGAGAATTTGTGTATGTGGCGGTCTGGCACGCACCGGGGATGAGGTTTATGTTATTATATTAAGAAAAAAAAAAATACACGCAATTTTTCGCTTTGCTTGACTCAAAAACCCCCGGGGGCGTGACAAATGTAATATGCTCAAAAGATGTGGAAAGAGTTACATCCCAATGAGGAGTGTGAAAACTACCACCACATGGAGGAAAGAGCTACCACCTCGGTCATCCGAGTACTGTGTGCAGCTACCACATGTATACCAAGCAAGTTTTTTCAAGTTTGATTAAATAAAATGCATGTTGAAATACTTGACTTTGTCAAAATTTCAAGGTTGGTATAAGGTGGGGATTTTATTGAAAGATGCTCAAAGAGCCACTCCTTACAATAAATTGACTAGATATATTATCTAACTTATCTGGGATTTCAAACATCTATTGATCTTGGTATTTCATTTTCTTTACCAAATTGATGATTTGATAAAGGCACTACTCATAAGATCTTGTTAGATGTGATTGAAGTTGTTCAACTTTAAGGGATTTAATTTTTATAAATCTTCGTTTCATTTATTGGATGTTATTGATAGATTTGGCATAATCTATTTCTTGTTGTATGAAACGATGATTTTCATTTAAAGTTGATACAGAAAAGTGCTTACATACTTTTTCTGGATTTTGTGGAATTTTTCTGAATTTTTCTGATGAAAAAGTTGGAGCCGATCCGGATTGGACAAGCCGATCCGGATCCCGAACGCAGGTATTTTCTGCGGGTAGCCGATCCGGATCGGATTCACGAACTAATCCGGATCGCGGCTAGGGTTTTATATAGAACAAAAGGGGTTTGATTTCTTTTTACTTCATTCTTTTGTTCCAAAGTCTCCAGAGCTTCTCTCTCTAGAATTCATCCGTCTTGGAAGCTTACAAACTCAAGTTCTTCGATTCTAAGTAAGTTTTATTGATCAAAATCTCGGTTTTTCACAGTTTTTCATATTCTTCTTCAAAACGTGATGAAATTTCTGTATCTTTTTCGTTTTGGATTAGTTTTTGATCAAATTTCTTTTGAAATAAGAACTCTGGGTAGATTAGTTTTGATTCTATGCTAGATATTCTCATGATAAACGAATTTTTGGCCTTCGATTTCAAAAAATTCGATTTTAGGGCATATAATGGGAATTTTCGAAAATCATGCGATTGATCTATTTTTAAAATTCCTTTTGCAAAACTAATTTGATTCTTGGTCTCTCTACATGATAATGATTGTTTGGGTACAATCTTTCAAATTTTTGAAAATTGACAATTTTTCGTGTTCTTGAGTTATTTCCCACAGGACCTTATTTCTCACAAGGAACTGGTAGCAATGGTGATCACCTGGATCATTTTTCTTCTGGCTGCCATGGTGCATACAAGAAATCCTGTCAAGCCTAAAAAGGCAAAGAAGGCAAAGAAAACTAGGGATGATTCCGAGACGGAATCTGAAACGGAGTCCATTGATTGGGATGAGCTTCAAGTTGAAGCAACTACCCCCACTGCTTCGAAAGGGAAAGCCCCTGCAGAAACATCAAAGGCAAAGGCTCCGCCCACTGCTGCTGAAAAAGGAAAAGCTCCAATGGAAGAAACTCCTGTGAAAACAAAAAGAAAAAGTGTTGCCCGTAAGAGAGGGAGTGCTCGAGGAATTTCCATTGAGGAGCCACTTGCTAGCCAGCCTCCCCCACAAGATATTATCAGCTCTGCAAGGATCAAGGATTTTGAGAAAAGGGAGTGCATTGGCGAAAGGAATGTCAATATCAAAGCACTGAAAGAACGATCTACAATCTTTGGGACTCTATATGAACAGACTGGTCTTGGGCCCATCTGTAGTTTCCCTGAGTCGACCGGGTATTGTCTCCATTCTGTAAGAATGTTTTATCAAAATGGTTCAAGTCTAATTGATCTGGAGGATGGACGTCAGGAATTTCAAACATCGGTTAAAAATGTCAAGATCAAAGTCACGCCTCAACTGATTGGAGAGGTGTTAGGGATGAAGACCAGAGCTGATGGACCTCATTATCTGAAGAGTCAAATATTCTCCACCAACTCCTGGAGAGTGGTAGTTGATGGAATTTGCCTTCCAGATACTCTGTCGATAGGAAATTCTGTCTTTTCAAAAGAGCTTCGCCCAGAGTATCGCTACGTGAACTTTATTGTATGCTATAACATCCTTCCAAATATGAATACAAAGGTTCTTCGGTGGGATAGGATGTTATTCCTTTATCTTTTGGGAAACCCCGCAGCGGTAATGGGAGCAAATTTAAACATTCCTTACCTCATCTGGTCAAGGATGGCACGCTATGTGGAACATGCTCACCCCTCAGAGAGACTTCCCTATCCAATGATCATTATGCGCATTTTTCGAAAATTTAAAGTCAACACAAGTGCGAGTTCCTACATGCACAGTCTAGGAACGATCAATGAAACGACTATTGTAAAGTCTCTCTCTACAAAACAAGATGAGCCCCCATCACCTCCTCACCGACGAAGAGCACAACCACAAGCGACAACCTCTGCACCGGCAGCAACACCTCCAGTCCCACCAGCACATGCAGCACAACAAGCACCTCCATCAACACCCGATGATGATGCATCGGTTACCTCTATTTATAAAGAACAGCAACGTCTCTCCAACGAGCAAGAACGCATATCGAATGAACTTATTGAAATGAAGGAAGAAATAAAAGAGGTCAAAAAGAAGCAGTCATCCATGAACAAACGATTAAAGAAAATCTTTCAAAAACTCGGATGCATCAGTTCGGATGAATCTGAGTAATCCTTATCCTTCTAATTCCTTCCTTTGTGCAGGTTTTAATTTTTGTTTAGTTTTTGTTCTCAAACTTTTGGTTCTCGAACTTTTTAACTCTCCTTATTATTTTTGTAATCTTGGCTAACTTTGTGACAAAAAGGGGGAGAGAATATTAGAACAGAAACAACAGAAACAATGAAACTATGATCGTTTGACCAGTTGTGAACCATTAAGGTAAGTATAACTTCAACTTTTGGGTTTTTCTTTTGTGATTGCATGCATGCCTCGACTAACTATTCGATTAACTATTTGGGCATGTAATATAACTAACAAGTTGATGTTGACTAACAATTTTGTGACATTTGGATTTTGAATGCATAGAAGATATGTTGGTTTTTAACTATGATCCAATTACATATCTGAATGTATAAATGTCATGAATGATTTCTTTTGCAGAGAGTACAGATGTCTAAGTCTAGAGTCTGTTTTAGGAGTTTAACTCATGTATCTATCTTTATTTGGATCTCATTGTAAATTTTTGTTGTATGGTGATATGAGCAAAAATATCTTTTTGAATTTTCTTGAGTGGATTTGTGTTTTGTCACGAAACCGCCAAAGGGGGAGATTGTTATGGAATTTGAGTTGGCGTATTTCGTGAATTCGGTTAAGTCTTGAAGATTGAAGATAAAGAAGGTTGGATCATATAACTCAATCTCAAGAAAGAAGAATTCAAAAGGATCAGGTATGTTTAACTAATTATTTTTGGTGATCCGAATACTTCTTATAGTGTAGAAACACTTGGATGAATTTTTAATTGCATAAAAATCAAAAACTGGACATGGGACATGTTCAGGATCCGGATCAGACATTCCAGTCCGGATCCCGAAGGTGTTAGTTCATACGCAAATTCAATCCGGATCCAAGCCCTTTTCTGATCCGGATCCCGAACATGGGTTTTTGCTGAATTGTATGAACGATCCGGATCAGGCACTTCGATCCGGATCCCGAACCTTTGTTTTTCAGGAAACTGTCTGTCTCGTTACTGCAATCCGGATCGCCGAAATCCGATCCGGATCGTCGTCCTGAAAATTCCCAAAAAAGGTTAGTTTTTGATTCCTATCTTCTTCCAACGGTTTCTAAGCTATAAATAGACCCTATGATTCATCTTTTAGGGTAATGAGAAAATACGACCGAAATAGAAAAATCCACATATAGAGAAGAAAGGAAATACTAGATTTAATTCTATGTTTCTTCATCTATATTATTAATTTGATTTTAGGTTTTCCAAACTCAAATTTTGAGTAGAATCAAATTAATGAATACTTAGATGGTATTTCCGATCTATTTCTAATCTAAGTATTCGGCGGATCATCACCACCCAAAAACAACGATTTCCCCAAAATCTGCGCGTGGACTCGTGTGGCCTTGTGGATTCAAGGTGCTACCGCTCTCGTGGATTCGGAGCGAGGTACGTTCGTTGATTCGAGACCTGCTACTGGGTGAAGACCGTGGATTCGGTTGGACGTCGTGGACTCGACGTTGGACGCCGTGGATTCGGCGTTGGACGCAGATCGTGGATTCGAGAAGCGTTGCGGAGCGAGCGGAGAAGATCAACTAGGAGCGTATGGAAAAAGGTTGAGTCATCTGTGAGTACGGTATATCACCTTTGTACATGTTATAATTCTAGTGGATTTCACCGTGTTATCGGTCCCGTGGTTTTTTACTCCGGTTTGGAGTTTTCCACGTAAAAATCTCTGCGTGTTATTTATTTTTCCGCATTGGGTTTTATATCGCAAAGATTTTTGAGTGTTTATTGTTTACACCTATTCACCCCCCTCTAGGTGTTTTTTTTTCCCTATTTAGATCCAAATATATATAACCCAACACACCGCGCGCCAAAAGAAGGTCCCGATGCGATCCAACAGCTCCACGCGGCAAAAAACGCGCACCACCGGTCACGTAGAAAGCTAGCACTATGCCACAACTGCGAGAGAGGGAGATAAATCGGGATCAAAAAACACGCGGCCAAAAACTGCACTCAGAAGGGCGAAAGAAACCCACCCGTCGAGGAAAAACGCCGCGCGTTGCGCGGAAAACCCATCGCGCACACGCCGCGGCGCGTCGCCGAGCCGCATCGCGCGCGGTAAAGGCGCGGGGTGCGGCCGTACAGCTCAAAGAGCCCAGCCCGACGGCACAAAGGCCGCCGGGCGGCGCCCTGCAGTTCCGCGCGCCTAGCGCGCGGCCTGCAGCGCGCGGCCCGCGGCACCAGGGCCGCCCGCGCGGCGCCCAGCAGTGCCGCGCGGGGCCCGCGGCACAGGGACCGCTCGCGCGGCGACCTGCAGTGCCGCGCGGGGCCTGCGGCACAGGGGCCGCCCGTGCGGCGCCCTGCAGTGGCACGCGGGGCCCGCGGCACAGGGGCCGCCCGCGCGTCGCCCTTCATTGCCGCGCGGGGCCCGCGGCACAGGGGCCGCCCGCGCGGCACCCTGCAGGTGCCGCGGCGCTGCGCGCGCGCCAGCCATGGCGCGCGCCCAGCGCGCCCGTTGCCATCGGCCCGGCGCCCTGCTGCACTTCAACGGCAGCGGGGCGCCTGCTGCACGCGGCGCTCATGCGCGCCCGCGCAGCGGCCCGTTTCCCTAGCCTCGCGCGGCCAGATTTTGGGCGCGCGGCTCGCGCAGCTCTGCCGGCGTCGGACAACAAGTCCGCAAAGCCCCAACAGCAGGAAAAAGAAAAGAAAAAGGAAAAAAGAAAAGAAAATAAAACCAAAATCCCAACTCGCTAAAATAAACTGAAATAATAAAATTTACCACCAACCTCGACGAGGCTCGCCGCGCCCTCGCTCGGCTCCACGCCCTCGCTCGGAGAAAAACGCACAAGAACACCACTCTCCTTCTCTTTCTCTTCTCTCCTCTGCTTCACACAAGGCCAACAGAGCCCTCTTTTCCTTGGAGAAGAAGGTGTTGAGGTGGACTTATAAAGAGATAGGCTCAAATAAAGTAAAAAAATTAATTAAAACTTGCTTAAGGTTCCCTTAATTACCTTAAGATTAATTAAGGCATCCCTCAAAACCCCTCTGCCACCTACCACCCTACAGCAGCACTAAAAAAAAAACACAAGGCAACATCAATTTAGCCTTAATTAAAAATAAATGAATAAAATATTCCAAAAGCCAACCATAACTCACTTTTTGGCTTCGGGCCCTCCGCCGCAGTCCGGAACCTCCCGAACTCCGCTGTAATCTGAAAATACACATGCTCACAGCTTTTCTCACCCAAAAAGCCCATATGTATAGCCTATCTAGATGTCCATTCAAGCATGCTTTTGTCCTCAGAAACGACAAAAGAGAATGAAACATATAATAGCAAGGCATGCTAAAGTATTCCTACTATGATATACCAATCTCACATAAGTAGGCCAATGAATAATCATGTATGATCTCTATATCATCTAGTGTGGGATAAATATAACCATCTACCATATGCTAAGTCTCTAATTCACCAAACATGTACAATAATCAGGTAAGCATCACTCCACAAGATCTAGGCCATTTCCCTGCTTACCTCTCACTCATATCGGTTGTACATTAATTATGCATGCTATCAATCATAGGGGGTGACATTCCCATAGGTGTACTTACATTAACCATAACTTAAACATCCATTATTACAACTCCCATAAGGCACAACATACATAAAAACCTTATCATTCCCTTGTACAGTTACCGTTATTAAGCTTACCCACCTGAAGCGCTTAATCCAAGGCAAACCTGGAGTCGGTGAAGAGCGTGGCCACATGCTAACAAATCCACTAAACCCCCATCCTCTGTACATGGTTGCACAAGCTTCAGCTTTAAATAACATCACCCCAACATACAACACCACAACAAACGACAACACAACACAACTCACAATCATACCCCAAAACGTACACCAACAGCATTGCTGTTTTTCCCAAACAGCACAAGGAAGGGCATTCTTACCTCCAAGAAGTGCTCCAAAAATTCCAAAAAAATCACGGTTACGATCCTCGCGACGAGTAGTCCCAAAACGAGTATTTATACCCCCCGTTACGACACCTGTAGGCCAAGATACAAATTAAACAAAGTAGAGCGTCGGCAATCCACAATACTGCGAAAACTGCGGGATACAACCCCAAAGAAGCTTAAATCTCACCCTCGAAGAATCCTCAGAAAAATCCAATAAAAATACGAGTGCGTTCCTCTCGAAGAGTAGATGTCAATCGAGTCCTTAAAAGCCTCATTCCGATGCTCGTAGGTCGAGATAGAAAATCGACAAGCCTCCGTTGGCCAAAATCTCGCAGCAGAAAAAGGGGTCACAAAAACACCTCGGGAACAGTGCCAAAAACTCGAAATGAGGAGAAGTGAACAACAGAGAAAACAAAGCCTTACCTCTCTTGAACGCGTTGCCATAAAAATAGGCTCAAAATTCTATTGGGGTGATTCGGTGTGCCTCGCGGACTGAAGAGAGACGATAATAGCCAAAAATCCAAGGTGCGTCGATGTGCGTCGCGTCGTAGATAACGCCGAAGCCGCAGTCTCCAAAAATGCCCAAAATCCATCAAAGAGTGGAGGGTATAGTGAAGAACATCTCTGCTGAAGGAGGGCTCCCAGAGAAACCAGAAAAACCCGCACATAGAACCCACTGCCTATTTATAGGCTGAAGAAAAAAGGGAAATACACACTTCCTGGTACGTTTTCCGGGCGCCCGAATGTTTCGGGCGCACACAGTAACTAAATCGCTGCTGTCCAAACAGCTCCCGGATTCACCAGATTGCGCCACGTCATCAATAAACAGCAAACAGCCAACTCCTCCACCGCCTGGCGCCGCGTGGCCCGCGCAGGGGCTGACGCGTGGCGCGCTCGGGCGCGGGAAACCGGTCAACGCGCGCCCACGTGCGCCTGCGCCGCCGCCTGCACCTCTGCACGCATGCGCCCCGAGGCCGGCCGCACCCGCTCCGTGGACCCGGTCCACTACACCGGCCTATCCTAGCCTGCCACGTGTCCGCACCCATCCAATAGAATAGCGCCACGTGGCACGACGGACCCGTGCACCACGCGCCTGCCCGCGCCCCGCGCGCCTGCCCGCGCGCCTGCCCGCGCCCACGCACCTGCCCGCGCCTGCTCTGCCACCTGCCCGAGCCCGCGCCGCCGTGCCCCGCCGCTGCCCGCCGGCCGCCGGAACAGTGCCAAGTGCCTCGAAATCCGTGCGCGTCATCCGGGCTCCGAAAAATACAAGTAAATGGTCCATTTTCATCATTTTCGCGCGCTGATTCCAAATCCGCTGTCTGTTTTGCCAAATTCCAACTCTAAAAATTGTCGAAGGCATCCGGAAAGGTGTTCTTTGTCCAAACTTCGCGCTGAGTCCAATTTAAATATCCGCTTCGTGAAACTACTTCTAAACGTCCGACGGGGTCCTCCGATCACTCACGTGATCCAATTTAAGCCCGAAGTCCATCACTTGTGTCCAAATTGTGCACAAACACCACCGACACACCACGTAGGCCTCCAGAAGCTGCCAATCAACCAGTAAACTCATCGTGGGGGTCCGGGTCCTCACATAAGGGGATGGTAAGAATGGAATGAATGTTCCGGTTTACGGTTTGATGTCCTATTTACTTTTTGTATCTATTACAGCATGTTATTATTATGTTGTTGGTTATCTTCCTTCCTATATTTTGGTCACTGACTCCTACCATGTGACAGGTTCAGGTGGGGACGAAGGAGAGGTGTCGGCTCACGTGTGACTCGCATTACGTCATTCCGGTCACCCTTTTTACTCCTCTTTTTGGACATTACACTTAGGGGATATTGGATGCATGACATTTGAACAATTTGTGATGTGGATGATGATGTGACATGAATGTTGGAACACTTGAACACCGTGATGGCCTTAGGATGATAAACTTTTGGTCTTTCATTCTTATCTTGTGATGATTGAATGTGAATGTGAAGGTTTTTGAAAAGCTAAAACAATTGCGAAAAGGAATTTCTAAAACTAGAGTGTCGGGTAGGCACTATTTTAAAATCTTGTTGCTTTATCCTGTCAACTTGGAGTATGTCGAGTGGGCGAGTTTCCTTCGAATGATGTACAAGTTTATTTAATCGCTTAATTGAGCATGTGTATGTTAAACTAGTGATGATTGGTGATTATATGTTGTGCGACGCCGTGCATATGCAAGGGAGGCTTGGTCCGTTAATCTGGAAGTGACCTTGTGTATGTGGTGGGTCTGAGCACGTGCCGGGGAGTAAAGGCTTTTAGAAAAAATTTAGGCCGTTTTCCGCTTTCAGATTACCCCGGGGCGTGACACTTAGTTTGAAATTAAAGTATAAAATTATATTTATAATTTGGATTCAAATTTAACTATTTTAGATTCTCAAAAAAAAAAAAAGGAATTGGAATTAAAATAGAAAATCAAATCGAATGAGAATTAGAATTGATTGGAATCGAAAACTGCACGATAAAATCTCTCCACTTGTTTGGTTTACAATAGTAATCAAAATTAGAATAGTTGATTCCCATCTTTATTGTTTAATTAAAATAAAATAAAATTTGATTATCCAAAATTTTTTGAAATAAAATTTAAATTTAAAGTTTAAAATACCATCTTTATTTTTTAAAATTTGTGCCGCCAATGTTGCCATCGCCGTCAGAATCATTTGTGTCGGCACTCGTGGTGGCAGAGCTCGTGGAGATCCCGGTAGACCTCCGTGGCATGGCTCGCTTTGGGCTAAAAACTGCCCAAGCCGAGAGATGCTATCATTCGAGACCATGATGTCGGCCATCGTGTTCAAGGCTTAGGCACGCCTTTCGAGAGACAACTGGGTTCTCTCAAGAGATCTCATTATCCGGGCCATTTGCCCGAATAATTTCGATAAGGTCGGCACCGGTGGTGCCGATCCCTTACTGGTCTCAGGAGCCTCAGGTAGCGCCGGTGGCGGTTCGGCGGTGCTGGCCTGGTCGTTCCCTGACATATCTACAATAGGAGAGGTAAGAGTTACCTGAGTGTCCCACTGTCGCGCATCGGCCCTGGGTTGATGTGAATGCGTCGTGTGCCAATGTATCAAGCGATCGGACCGAGGAGGGATCCACTCGGCCAGGTTCTTCTCAATCAAACTCTCACGACCATCCGGCTTAGATCAACCAAATCGTGATATGGAGGTAGAGAAAGAGAGAGTTCGGCCTAGAGTAGCCGAACTGGAGTGTAGAGACAGATATTTGACACGGCTAAGGAGCCGATTAGAAATTTGTATTGATTGAAGTGGGGTTACAAGAGTAATAGGTAGCCAATTACAAGTTAATCTACTCTTAGAAAATACGGTAAATGCATATATGAAAGATATGAAAAAGTAGGGGAGTGGTCCTGGCATACGTGGTTGCAGGACCCTTATTTCTTCGATGGTTTGGGTATTTATACACTCCCGAACCATGCGTACAATCGCTGATTTGAATAATCGGCGCGATTTAGGGAGAATTATCGTAAATTCCTCAACTACTTCATTTTGAGTCGAACTTCCTCAAAGAGGATGGTGGCCGCTTTTCCGTCCAAGTTCATCCCCTAATTGTTGCGCCGAAGCGTGATCCTCGGCGCTTTCCAATGCTGGGCGCCGCTTGCCGTTCCGGAAGCTGTTACGAGATTCGCGCCCAAATCTCGCATTCCTTCCTTTTAGAGTCTTTCCATCTTCGGCTCGAGCAGCTGAGGGTTGACCCTGACTTAACTTCTTCCACCTCTCGACTAAAGCGATCTGTCATTTGTATTCGGCCGAGGTCGGCCCTGGATGAAGCGATAGTCCTCTTGTTGGTCGCTCCTTCTATCGGCTGATGCCCTTAGTCAATTGCGTATGTCACGTGCTGCCCCCTCATGTGACTGACGCCGATCTTAGTCAAGACACGTGTGGTGACCGGAATCCCCGTGTGACTTAACCGTGTGGTCGGCGGCGAGAAAACACCTATTTTTGGTGTATCGAGTGTGTTGCGCGTCAAACGGACGCCAAAAACTGACTCAGCGCGCGAAAACAATCGAAATTAGCTATTTCTGGGCTAATTGGGATATTGGGCTCAAATAGGATGCGGGCCGGTGCACGGCCCATTTGGCGTGCACCGGGACCAGTGAAATCGCGCTAGGCCACATGTCAGGCAACTGCTGGCCAACAACCCGCCACGCAGCGCGCGCCCATCGGCGCTGCGCCCGCGTGCGCCAGGCGGCGTGTGCGTTCCCCGCGTGGGATACGTGACGTGCTGCCATTGGCCGCACCGCGCCCACTTGGATCGGGCCTCGTGGCTTGATCAGCGCCATCCACCCGGGTAGCAGAGAGGGCTTAGATGGCCGCCGCGTGGCTGGGCCGAGGTTGCGGGCCGAGCCGGGGCTGATTTGGGTCCATTACGGTAGCAACAGGGGTTTTTCTCATCTCTCTTCTTCTTCTTGGTTTAAATAGTGTTCTTCTCCCTCTTTTCTCTCTTTTGGCACTTGTGTTTTTTTAGAGAGTTAGTCACAGAGCTCCACCCTTACTTCCACTTCATCTTCATCAACAAAAAAAGGATCAAAGGAGGCTTCTTGGTCATCATCTTCCCCAAGTTTGGAGTATCACCATTATTGCTGATTTTCAACCTTCACTGTCGCATTTTCGTGCAAAAATTCTACATAGTTCATTTCTTGGAGTTTTTAGCTAATTTTTGGAGAGGATCTCCACAAGAGGTATACCTACAACTTTGGTATTCAATACTCCCCCTGGATCTTGAGTTTTCATGGAGTTTTTATGACATCTTTGGGACCCTTGTGCGCAGCTTGGATGTTTTGGACAACACAGTATTTTCCATCTTCTGGACAGTAAGATTGGAGTTTCGAGCTGATTTTTGTGGAAAAGTCTTTCGAACTTGAAGCTCTACGACTTTGGTATGTACCACTTCACCCAGATCTGGAGTTTTCTTGGAGTTTAATTGTCATCTTTGGAACTCTTGTGCACTGGATTAAGTTTTGGACATTCAATAGTATTTATGTAATTTCTCGGTGATTTGTGCATGGATTTTGGAGTTCTTTAGCTTGATTTGTATCTACACTCAAAGAGGAATCCATTAACACATTACTTGCTTAATTTTAAGCTCGTTTGCTCAGGTAACTTTAACGATCTTCTTGACCCTATGACAGGGGATGACTGCAGTTTTGTTTTGAATTTTGAGTTGAGGATTGAGCCTTTGAATGCAGATATCTTTGGGAATATTTGATTTTTTTTGGGATTTCATAGTTTGGACATCTTCTTAAGCTTAAGGTGAGCAAATTCTCTTTTGTAATCTATGGAAAATTTCTTATGGATTGGTCCCTATTAATCTTGGAAGTTCATGCTAAAATTTTGGGCAAATTCTGGACAGCATGTTAATGATTGTTTTATTTGGCTTTTAAGGGTAATTAAAGATGAATTTTTGAAGACTTGGAGATGTTCATATGATTGAGGGCACCTTAGATTTGCTGTAGGGAACTTCAAATTGAGGTATATAATGCTATATATGTCACGCCCCGGCGTCGAAACTGCGACCCGGGCTCGCCAACAGATCCGCCGCCCATACGGGAAGCCCCGTATAGACGAAGCGACTAACCTGCAAAAGAGCATCTATACTATGCAGATATCAGAGCTGAAAGTAAAACTGCTAGAAAAAAAAACTATATACAACACAAGTCCTCACCACAAGTACAAAAGTCTCTCGAGCAGTAAAATAAGTACAACTCTATACCTCACTACAAAGTTCTCTCAACAGGAACTCTCAAAAGTAATAAGGGTACATCTACTCTCTGGACGGCGACTGGTAGGGAACTATCTCGCGACTCCCTTACCTCGATCAGAAGCAGCAGCAACAGGAACAGCAGGAACCGGAGTAGAAGTCCCTGTGGGAAAATACACCACGACGGGTGTGAGAACTACGTCCCAAGTAGTTCTCAGTGGGTGCCGCCAACAAGCCCGACGGTCTGCCCACTAAGTCTACTAGAGGCAAAAAGTAACAATATAATACTGAAATGAAAGGGCTGGGAAAGTAACTCTACAGCTACTATGCCTCTATCTAGATGCTCAAGAAAAGGAACAGATGGAACATGATGCATCTACTAATACCCACAGTAAACTCACCAATCTAAACTGACTGCCTCAAGGGTCCAGTCAAACCTGCGCCCACCTACTGCCGCACATCCTCAACAGGACGGGTCTACCGTAGGGTGTCTGTGACTGCCACTAACTGGCACAGTCAGAGGGACGGCGTCGACAAGTCGCGATAGCAAGTAACAGGCCCAACTCCGGAGTGGCTCTCGAGGGGAGCGACCCCACCGAGGAAAGTATCCGCGTATCTCTGTCGAGCTCAAATATGGCTCATGCAGGCTATAGTCCAAACCACGATCAACAAGATCGACCAACAACAACAACTCTCAACTACAGGCTGGAAAACCACACAGCTGGGGCCACCGTCCACCAGACGGCTCCCACAACAGAACACCAAACTCACAGGAAAGACCGACACCATAAGGGTTCGGAAACCCGATAGACCGGTGCTAAGAACCCTATCAAACAAGAACAGACTCTAGGCTCCGCCTATCGAAGTTCCCGATCCCCTTACAGTTCGGGAAAGCAAAACCTCGGCACGACACGCAGAAAGCACCAACAGGGACCAAAAGTCCCGGGAGACCTACACCTACAACCCTATCAAACAAGAACAGGTTCCAGGCTCGGCCCCGGCGGCTTTCGTCCCGACAAAGGAACGGCCCCTAGAACCCGGATCACTCGAATCCTTTGGAGTGAGGAGATTTATATGAAAAGGTGACATTTGTTATTGAAAATTATTTTGATCTGGAAGAAATCCATATTTAACGATTTTAGTTCTTTTTAGAAAATCAGTTAGAAAAAAATAAGTGTTTTACCCAAACCCCGAAGGGCTGATGCCTTTGTCCAATCAAACAAGAACAGACTCTAGCGGCCCTTCGATGCTTGGAAGAAAACATTGGTAGACTAAAATCATGTATATGTCGAAAAGGGTTCTAGGTTCGGCTAACACTAGTATACTACTACCACTGACACAGTGGCGACAACCCCAACAGGGGAAAACAAGACCTCTCGGGACCACCGTTTATCTCAAACGGTTCCCGGTACAGACAAGCGATCCACTACATCTACCAGACTCCACTCTGCTCCCAAGCACGAGTGCAAATGCATCCCACACTAAAAAGATGTCCCGACCGCTCGGCCCACTACCCGGGCGAGGATAACACTAAGTCCAGGAATGAAACATAAAGTGTGGATGTCTAAGCATAAATAACCCTAGCCCAAGTGAGGGTTTTCTACTGGTCTGGTTACACATGCAACATATGACGGGGGTGCTAGGTCAGGTTCCAAGATAACGAATATTTAACATGATAGAAGAAAGTAAAAGATCACAAGATCAACAGATAATACTAGGAACAACAATTCCTATTTCTAGCATACTACCCAAGTCCAATCCCTATCATGCATGATTCTATATCCATAGAATTAGAGTACAGTCCATAGATCTTGAAAGCAAGCCACCCACCTGGAGACGCTAACTGTCCGGAGTCGTACAGCTGAGAAAACCAGGAAAATAACAACTCTAGGTCCAACAGGTCCAGCACAGTCCACAATCCCTCCTGGGTACAACATAAGGCTACAGTTATACTTTAAATCCAATAAAATCCAGGTTTTACAAATCTGCTTGAAACAGTCCACTTGCTGCGAAATTTTCACCTATAAAACGAACTCCAAAAATTCTGAGAAAAATACCACAGCGATCCTCGCGTCGATAGCTTCGAAACGGGTACCTGCACGTCCAATTCCGAGCACCGTAGGCCAAGTTACAAATTCCACAGTATCGGTGCGCATAATCCCAAAACCATTCAACTGTAAACTCTTGTACAGATAAAAGGAAAAGTGTATACCTTCGGGAAGGTCTCCAAAAATTCCCAGAAAAATACATGATGATCTTTGCGTCGCGTAGATGAAAAAAGTCTATAAGCACGTTCTGATCCGAGATCTGTGCGCGAAGATATCCTCAAAAGAAGCTGCTGTCCTCACCACAAACTCACAGCAAGAAGGGTCCCAATGAGCACGAGAAAACACCTCGGAAAACGCGAAATCAGAAAATGTGCGTGAAACCCAAAATCGTAGCCTCACCTGTTACGAATCCAGCAGCGAAGAAATCGCTCGAAAAGATCGTCGGAGTAGGTCGGGGGAGCTCGTAAACCGAAGAGCGACGGAAGAAGCACCGTAGAAAGAACGTCGCGCCGAGCCAAGAAAAAGAGAATCTCGAAAAGCGTGCCCCCAAAAATCCCCAAACTCTGCAGATGGAAGCCTGACAGAGAGAGGATCAACTTTGGTAAAGGGCTCTTGGCGGTTTGAAGCTCGGAAGTGCCAAAAGGTTGAAGAAGAAGAGGGCTCGGGCCTTAAATAGGCCCCAAAAAAACAATTGAAGAAATCCCCAAAAGGTCCCCACTTTCGGGCGCACCCGAAGTTTCGGGCGCCCGAATCCGGGCGCAGAGGCGGGTTACTGTAGCCGCCCGGAAAAATTTGGTGCCGCCACGTCACCCGCACAGCAAACAGCTGTGCGGGGCGCGCCGGGAGTGGCCACGTGGCACTCCCGGTGACCGACACGTGTCCCGCACAGCAAACAGCTGTGCGGGGCGCGTGTGGTGCCGCCGCGTGGCACCTACCCGGTCAAACCGGGTAGGTGGCGCCCGCCAGTGGCAGGGCGACACGTGGCCCTGCCACTGTCGCGGTCACACGTGCGGGCAGGCGCCGCACTGGCCGCCTGCCACGCACGCGCCCCGAGGCGCCCGACTGCGACCCGGTGCACCGCGCCTCGTGAGCCCGCGAATGGCATGACGACACGTGTCCTGTGCACCCGGTCCACGCACCCAATTCAGGTTCCGTGAACCGCGCCGCGTGCACCGACCAACCGGGGGATGCCACGTGTCCCCCCGCCCCGGTCCATGCACCGCCGCGCAAACCCTGTGGACCGCGCCTCACGAGCCCGCCAATCAGGCGGCGCCACGTGTCCCCGCGCCGGGTCCGTGCACCCAGCCGCGCCCCTCTATGGACCGAGCGCTGCGGACCGGCCCAATCACAAGCCGCCACGTGGCAGCCGGCGGTCCACGGCCCCTCCCATGCACCGAAATTCAGCGAAAACTTCCGGGGGTCCGTTTTTGGGCATCCGGACTCCAAATCAAACAAGCAAATAGCCGTTTTCAAGAGTTTTTCCGCGCTGAATCCAAATCCACCCTCTGTTTGGCCCAAATCAAATCTGAAAATTCGGCAAATGCAGCCGAAGGCCAATCCAGCTGTGGATATCACACAGGGTCCATCCGTGGCATCCCTTTGATGCACTATGGACCAGATACACCAACACTAGGTGTTCTACACCGCGGTTCATGGGAGAAGCCACACGGGGATCAGGGTCACCACATCCTCCCCCACTTAAAGGAAGTTTCGTCCCCGAAACAAAAACACCACAACCACAAAACCAAGACAATCAAGAACACAACACAAAACTAACAAGAAAGGTTTGGCTCCACTAGCAGGAAAGTCATCAACCCCAACTCTCAATTTAGAAAACAGCTGAAATTAACGAAAAGTCCAAGAACTTTGAAAGATCAGTGCCTTCGCCCCAATCGAACGAGAACAGGTTCGGGCACTGTCTCCATTTCTGGAGCAATCCTCCGAAGTTTTCGTCCTGTTCGTAAATTTCAGTTCAAAGGCGAGAAGAGTGAGAGTAGTGTTGGTGTCGTTCCTGCTGTGGCCACAAAAAGGAAGCTACCACTAACGGGACTCCTAAGGACATAACCTCTAGTCCTAGACATCACATCTGCTCCTGAGGTGGCGTCTGCCAAAGCCGCTGAAGCTGATGCTGCTGGAAGGATACGCCGACAATCCGAGAAAACGAACTCCTCCAGTCCAACTCACAGAAGGATAACTGCTCTCATTCCATTATCAGTCGTAGCACTGCACCGCACCAACAGTCCAACATGTGTGCTTAATCCAAGTCCTGGTGCTGTCCTTGAATCGCCACATCAGCCGGCGAAGTCCCAAGTCTCAACTGCACTGATCAAACACCGCGAATCTCCTCTATCCATAGGATACAGGGAAGAATCCAATCGCTAAACATGTAGCAGAAATTCCTAACCCATACCCATGCAAAGATGCTGATGCAGATACTCAACTAATAATGCAGAAGAATGCAGCGGTAACGAAGTGCTCAACTCAGCTAACCGAAATAAAATCATACCTGCCGCGGCATGATCCGCTAACGGGGTGTCCTCCAACAGGGCTGCATAAACCCGTCCACCGGGTGCTGCAGGTCGTCGTCCCGTCTGTCCTGACGTCGTGGCCCACTCTGTCTGCTGGTGTGCCGGAGGGGTTCCCACTGCATGGATGGGCAAGGGGGGTGCTGTCGCAATCGGCCGCACTGACAAAATGGCCTGGGGGCAAGCCGCGCGGAAATGTCCCAACTCTCCACAGAGGAAACACCGCCCCTGTCTCTGATCACACTGCGACGGTGGATGAGGCCCGCCACAGATGACACACCGGTCCTGCCGCTGCTGCCGATACCGCTGATGCTGCTGCTGGGGCTCACCAGATCTCCGGCGCCTACGAAACCCACGACCCTCAGGATGAGATCGAGGAGGTCTCGGAGGTCCCTGCCCGCTCGTCTGACCCTCATCATCCGGTGCTGGGCGCTTCGCCCCAGGAATCACTACGGGGGCTAGAGCCACACCTGACATCACTGCCTCTCCAGACTCAACATATAACGCCTGCTCCATCGATGCCTCCAAAGTCTGTAATCTGCAGGAGCGAACAAGCTGATAAATATCCCGGCGCAGCCCCCGCTCGAACATGTAGATCCGGTGAGACTCGTCCCTGGCCACGTGAGGCATACTAGCCAACAGCTGATTGAATTCGGCTATGTATGCATTCACGGGCCGATCTCCCTGGCGGAGATTTCTCAGCTGCTCCTCCAATCTCTGGCGAACACTCTCAGGAAAGAAGGCCCCTAAAAGAAGTCTGCGGAACTCCGCCCAGGGAAGAATCTGCGTCCCAGGCGGACCAGCAGGCCGCACACGCCGCCACCAAGCCTCGGCGTTGCCCTCCAAGTAGTGTGTAGCCAAAATGACCCGAAATCGATCCTCAACGAACAAACTCTCAAAATGACGCTCCATGGCCGTGATCCAAGACTCTGCCTCCCACGGCTCAGTACTCATACCGGAAAAACGGGGTGGATCAAACCGGCGGAACCTCATCAACAGATCCACCACCGCACTCTGCTCAGCTGAAGTCAAAGGTCCCATCGACCCAGGCGGTGGTATGATAGAAACCGGCTCGACAGGAATAGCCTGCGCTGACGGAACCACAGGGGGCGCCACAGCTGGCGAATAAGGCACAGGCGAACACACAGGGGGTGCTACCACAGGCTGCGTCCTCTGCTCTAAAAGAAGCATCATCCGACCAAAGGCCTCCTCCTGGCGCCGAGAAGCCTCCTCCTGGCGCTGAGATGTCTCCTCCTGGCGCCGCACCGCCTCAAACAACTGTGCCACCTGGGCACGGAGCTCCAGAACCTCCCTCTGCTGTCCCTGCCCCGAGTCCTCCTGCTCGGGCTCATCGGAGGGGAAAGGCTGAGAACGCGTCTGCACCCTGCGTCGGGGAGGCATCGTGCCTACCTGCAACACACAAGCAACCATCAGGACAGTACCAAACAATACTCGACCCAATCCAGCGAAAGTCTAGGACATGTCATCCATTCCCTAGCATTATGTTGTCTGCAGCCAACATAATCGCTTAGGAGAATAAACATGCCAGTCACTCATCCCAACCCTTGGGAGAGGTATCAAACTCAATCAGGACTCTCGCTAATAGTCACGACTCTCACGTAGTCATCCTAATGTCCAACCACAAGCCTAGGGTTTCTAAGTCCACATGACCTACAGCCTAGGCTCTGATACCACCTAATCTGTCACGCCCCGGCGTCGAAACTGCGACCCGGGCTCGCCAACAGATCCGCCGCCCATACGGGAAGCCCCGTATAGACGAAGCGACTAACCTGCAAAAGAGCATCTATACTATGCAGATATCAGAGCTGAAAGTAAAACTGCTAGAAAAAAAAACTATATACAACACAAGTCCTCACCACAAGTACAAAAGTCTCTCGAGCAGTAAAATAAGTACAACTCTATACCTCACTACAAAGTTCTCTCAACAGGAACTCTCAAAAGTAATAAGGGTACATCTACTCTCTGGACGGCGACTGGTAGGGAACTATCTCGCGACTCCCTTACCTCGATCAGAAGCAGCAGCAACAGGAACAGCAGGAACCGGAGTAGAAGTCCCTGTGGGAAAATACACCACGACGGGTGTGAGAACTACGTCCCAAGTAGTTCTCAGTGGGTGCCGCCAACAAGCCCGACGGTCTGCCCACTAAGTCTACTAGAGGCAAAAAGTAACAATATAATACTGAAATGAAAGGGCTGGAAAAGTAACTCTACAGCTACTATGCCTCTATCTAGATGCTCAAGAAAAGGAACAGATGGAACATGATGCATCTACTAATGCCCACAGTAAACTCACCAATCTAAACTGACTGCCTCAAGGGTCCAGTCAAACCTGCGCCCACCTACTGCCGCACATCCTCAACAGGACGGGTCTACCGTAGGGTGTCCGTGACTGCCACTAACTGGCACAGTCAGAGGGACGGCGTCGACAAGTCGCGATAGCAAGTAACAGGCCCAACTCCGGAGTGGCTCTCGAGGGGAGCGACCCCACCGAGGAAAGTATCCGCGTATCTCTGTCGAGCTCAAATATGGCTCATGCAGGCTATAGTCCAAACCACGATCAACAAGATCGACCAACAACAACAACTCTCAACTACAGGCTGGAAAACCACACAGCTGGGGCCACCGTCCACCAGACGGCTCCCACTACAGAACACCAAACTCACAGGAAAGACCGACACCATAAGGGTTCGGAAACCTGATAGACCGGTGCTAAGAACCCTATCAAACAAGAACAGACTCTAGGCTCCGCCTATCGAAGTTCCCGATCCCCTTACAGTTCGGGAAAGCAAAACCTCGGCACGACACGCAGAAAGCACCAACAGGGCCCGAAAGTCTCGGGAGACCTACACCTACAACCCTATCAAACAAGAACAGGTTCCAGGCTCGGCCCCGGCGGCTTTCGTCCCGACAAAGGAACGGCCCCTAGAACCCGGATCACTCGAATCCTTTCGAGTGAGGAGATTTATGTGAAAAGGTGACATTTGTTATTGAAAATTATTTTGATCTGGAAGAAATCCATATTTAACAATTTTAGTTCTTTTTAGAAAATCAGTTAGAAAAAAATAAGTGTTTTACCCAAACCCCGAAGGGCTGATGCCTTTGTCCAATCAAACAAGAACAGACTCTAGCGGCCCTTCGATGCTTGGAAGAAAACATTGGTAGACTAAAATCATGTGTATGTCGAAAAGGGTTCTAGGTTCGGCTAACACTAGTATACTACTACCACTGACACAGTGGCGACAACCCCAACAGGGGAAAACGAGACCTCTCGGGACCACCGTTTATCTCAAACGGTTCCCGGTACAGACAAGCGATCCACTACATCTACCAGACTCCACTCTGCTCCCAAGCACGAGTGCAAATGCATCCCACACTAAAAAGATGTCCCGACCGCTCGGCCCACTACCCGGGCGAGGATAACACTAAGTCCAGGAATGAAACATAAAGTGTGGATGTCTAAGCATAAATAACCCTAGCCCAAGTGAGGGTTTTCTACTGGTCTGGTTACACATGCAACATATGACGGGGGTGCTAGGTCAGGTTCCAAGATAACGAATATTTAACATGATAGAAGAAAGTAAAAGATCACAAGATCAACAGATAATACTAGGAACAACAATTCCTATTACTAGCATACTACCCAAGTCCAATCCCTATCATGCATGATTCTATATCCATAGAATTAGAGTACAGTCCATAGATCTTGAAAGCAAGCCACCCACCTGGAGACGCTAACTGTCCGGAGTCGTACAGCTGAGAAAACCAGGAAAATAACAACTCTAGGTCCAACAGGTCCAGCACAGTCCACAATCCCTCCTGGGTACAACATAAGGCTACAGTTATACTTTAAATCCAATAAAATCCAGGTTTTACAAATCTGCTGGAAACAGTCCACTTGCTGCGAAATTTTCACCTGTAAAACGAACTCCAAAAATTCTGAGAAAAATACCACAGCGATCCTCGCGTCGATAGCTTCGAAACGGGTACCTGCACGTCCAATTCCGAGCACCGTAGGCCAAGTTACAAATTCCACAGTATCGGTGCGCATAATCCCAAAACCATTCAACTGTAAACTCTTGTACAGATAAAAGGAAAAGTGTATACCTTCGGGAAGGTCTCCAAAAATTCCCAGAAAAATATATGATGATCCTTGTGTCGCGTAGATGAAAAAAGTCTATAACCACGTTCTGATCCGAGATCTGTGCGCGAAGATATCCTCAAAAGAAGCTGCTGTCCTCACCACAAACTCACAGCAAGAAGGGTCCCAATGAGCACGAGAAAACACCTCGGAAAATGCGAAATCAGAAAATGTGCGTGAAACCCAAAATCGTAGCATCACCTGTTACGAATCCAGCAGCGAAGAAATCGCTCGAAAAGATCGTCGGAGTAGGTCGGGGGAGCTCGTACACCGAAGAGCGACGGAAGAAGCACCGAAGAAAGAACGTCGCGCCGAGCCAAGAAAAAGAGAATCTCGAAAAGCGTGCCCCCAAAAATCCCCAAACTCTGCAGATGGAAGCTTGACAGAGAGAGGATCAACTTTGGTAAAGGGCTCTTGGCGGTTTGAAGCTCGGAAATGCCAAAAGGTTGAAGAAGAAGAGGGCTCGGGCCTTAAATAGGCCCCAAAAAAATAATTGAAGAAATCCCCAAAAGGTCCCCACTTTCGGGCGCAGCCGAAGTTTCGGGAGCCCGAATCCGGGCGCAGAGGCGGGTTACTGTAGCCGCCCGGAAAAATTTGGTGCCGCCACGTCACCCGCACAGCAAACAGCTGTGCGGGGCGCGCTGGGAGTGGCCACGTGGCACTCCCGGTGACCGACACGTTTCCCGCACAGCAAACAGCTGTGCGGGGCGCGTGTGGTGCCGCCGCGTGGCACCTACCCGGTCAAACCGGGTAGGTGGCGCCCGCCAGTGGCAGGGCGACACGTGGCCCTGCCACTGTCGCGGTCACACGTGCGGGCAGGCGCCGCACTGGCCGCCTGCCACGCACGCGCCCCGAGGCGCCCGACCGCGACCCGGTGCACCGCGCCTCGTGAGCCCGCGAATGGCATGACGACACGTGTCCTGTGCACCCAGTCCACGCACCCAATTCAGGTTCCGTGGACCGCGCCGCGTGCACCGACCAACCGGGGGATGCCACGTGTCCCCCCGCCCCGGTCCAAGCACCGCCGCGCAAACCCTGTGGACCGCGCCTCACGAGCCCGCCAATCAGGCGGCGCCACGTGTCCCCGCGCCGGGTCCGTGCACCCAGCCGCTCCCCTCTGTGGACCGAGCACTGCGGACCGACCCAATCACAAGCCGCCACGTGGCAGCCGGCGGTCCACGGCCCCTCCCATGCTCCGAAATTCAGCGAAAACTTCCGGGGGTCCGTTTTTGGGCATCCGGACTCCAAATCAAACAAGCAAATAGCCGTTTTCAAGCGTTTTTCCGCGCTGAATCCAAATCCACCCTCTGTTTGGCCCAAATCAAGTCCGAAAATTCGGCAAATGCGGCCGAAGGCCAATCCAGCTGTGGATATCACACAGGGTCCATCCGTGGCATCCCTTTGATGCACTATGGACCAGATACACCAACACTAGGTGTTCTACACCGCAGTTCATGGGAGAAGCCACACGGGGATCAGGGTCACCACAATATATGCATCTTATTTAGCTTATGTACGCTTGCTAAAATTCTGGAATTTACCGCGCATCATGCATTGTTTCAGCAATTGCGCCCAATCCAAGTGGCGGATTTGAATGATTTTTGTGGCGTTGGATTCCTGAGAAACTGAGGATTCTACACGCCAAATTTCAGCTAGATCGGGCATCGGATCGACTACTTCTAGGTGGGTTGGATTTTCTCCAAAATCTGTGAGCGGTTCTCTATTTCTATGTTTATAGTGAGCATGCATGTTTAAATGTACACCCTATGTGATTGAGATGTAAGCATGATGAGTTATCCATTTTATGTTGATTGAGGCTTATATGTTGAATTGTACAAATTATGAGGATTGAAAGCTTGCATGTTGAGATTATCTATGTTATGTGTTTGAGAGCTTACATGTTGGAAAAGTTCACCCTATGTTAATGGAGAGTTTGCATGATTATGGTGTACCCACTAGTTTGATTGAGAACATGTTGGATGATAATGTTCACTTCATATTGTTTGAGTTGCAAACATGTTTGATAGAATTAGTGATTAATCCTTGATTATGATAATGGAATTATGGAACCTTGGCTAGCACCCCGTCATATACTTGCATGTATTAACCAGACTAGTCACTTGGGCTAGTTTCTTTTATATTATAGTTTTCCCACACCTTGCATTCCTTTTCCCTTGACTCAGAGTTTTTTCTCACCCAGGTAGTGGGCCGAGCGGTCGGGATAGAGTAGGATGCATGTTGCGCTCGTGCCTGGGGGCCGAGTGGAATCTGGTAGCTGTGGCTAGTTTCGTGCTAGTGTTGGGAGCCGTTTGGGTAAACAGTGACCCCGGGTCATCGAGTATTCTCCGATATGTTGTCACCACTGAGTTCGTGGCAGTAGTGTGGTTGTGATAGTAGGACCTTGTGTCACGCCCCGGGTGTAAACCAGAACCCGGGCCCGTCTACAGATCCGTCGTGCACACAGAATTTTTCGTGTACACGAAGTGCTTGTAACCTGCTAAGATATAAGAGATATAATAAAAGAGCTGAACTAAAACTAATACATCTCAGACTGAAGCTATAAAATAAAAGTAAAATACAACTCTCAACAAAGTACAAGTGTCTCTCCTAGCTCACCAAATAAATACAAACAGCTGGGAAAAGCCAGACCCAAAAATAAAAGTACAACTGTTTGAGAGTATGGGGGGTACAAACAAAACACTGCTAAGCTCGCAGACGGGGGAGACGATCTATCTAGTCCGCAATCCTTTTACCTCGATTTGCCGAAGACGGCCCAGCAACTCCCGCAGAGGACTATGCAAAACAAAGGGGGGAAAAAGGAAAAAGGACAATAGGGTGAGAACTACTATAAAAACAGTAGCCTCCCCTAGTGGGTTAAGTCTCAAACTCAAACATGCCCACTACGTCTACTATAGGCAAAAGGGAAGAAGAGGTGGTAAGCTATAAACAGGACTGCGAATAAGATGAAGCTACCACTACCATGCCTCTAAATGACGTGCTAAGAATATAGCTAAATGTATGCATCAGTGAAAGTGCCTGCCTGAACCAACCCAATCCAACCACCAGTAAAACTGGTACTGCCTGCTCTGCCTGCCACATCAGGTATGCCAGCCTACGCATAAGACCGATGTAAAGAAAGAGTATCAAGAACTCAAGCTTGCCTGTCGCACACTCTGGAGTGGCACTCGAGGGGAGCGACCCACACGAGTAAAGTAATAAGCCACAAGTAATATAAAATAGTAGGACTGGATGACGACTCTGATCGAAGTGGGAAACTCCATCCACTAATGAAACCCAGATCCCCAATCTGATGCAATAAAAACATCTGGTCAACTGCCCAATGTCCGCAGTCCCTGCAATACCCCATAAGTCCAAATCTAATAAAGTAATCAACATCTGGTCAACCGCCTAATGTCCGCGGTTACCACAATGCCCCACAATCCATAATCGAGTCTAACCTGTCCCAGACTCAATGGCCTCGACTACACTATCCCAATCCCTGCTCAAACTCGAGCAACATGCATCTGAATAAAAAGGAGAACAACTAAGCATGGTTTCTCCTAAGTCAAGTCCCAATATAATAGTGTAGCAATAAATAGTAGCCTATCTAAATGTCCATACAAGCATGCTATTGTCCTCTTTTAAAACTAAAGGAAAGTGTCCAATATTAATCTTACAAAGAATACTTTTTGATATACCACTATCAATTTTTATTCTTTTGCATAAAAGGTGATGATATAGTATTATTGTGACACCCCACTTCCCAGGGGGTCACCCATCATAGAACTACTCTATCTCTAACCCGGCTATAGCATTTTGGATGGTAGCAAGATCCAAGAGGAACATGAGAGTTAAGCGTGCTAGAGCTAGAGTAGTTCTAGGATGGGTGACCCCCTGGGAAGTGGGGCGTCACAATTATGTTCGTACCATAATGTCCCAATTTAAGATAGATCGGCTGTCAATTAATTCGTGCGGTCAACACATGCGATTCTCAAATAGGATGACAATTATTACTTTTAATCTAGGGGATCTCTAATATCTATAGTGAGCAGTCAAAGGTGAGGTAAGCAACAACCACCCACCTCGAAATGCGCAATCCACACCCAAAAAGGTTCCTCGCTGTCTGCAGTCCTCTAACTCCGCAACCCACCGAAAACAGTGCACTGCTGCACAAAACATCGCACCCTGTGTAAATACAATGCCCAAAAAACAGCATTTACTGTTTTCCAAATAGTACGGAAAAAGAGGGAATTTCACCGCTGTGCAGTGCTCTGAAAAATCCCAAAAAATCCTGGTTTTGTTCCTCGCGACGAGTAGATCCAAAACGAGTACTTATACGCTTTGATCCGATGCTCGTAGCCGAAGATACAAAATAAACAAGCCTGCGCTGTCCAGAAATTCATCACAGAAAATAGGGTCAAAAGATGCCTCGAGAACCGTGCCAAAAACCCAAAACGGAGCAAAATAGTCAACACGGAAATTAAAGGCCTACCTCTTACGAACACGCTACCACAAAAATCGTCCAAAAATTCCTTTGGGGCTGCAGAGGGGACTTCTCGGACTGAGAAGCAACGAAAACCCGCCGAAAAAGGGAAACGTCGAGGCGCACTGTAAAACCAAGATCGCCGCTGCCGAGCCTTCAAAAATCTTGGGAATCCACCACGAGATCAAAAACATAAAGGGGAACAACATTCCTTAGGGGCTCTCCCTCTCAATCTCTCTCTAAAGCTCGGAAAAAGCAGAAAAAGAGAGAGAGGAGGGCTATTTATAGGCCAGCCTAGCCCACATGGGCATTTCGGATTCGGTAACCAGCGCCCGGATTCACCCCGGCATGACACGTGTCCCCGAATAGGGGACAGCGGCGCCCGGCGAACCGGGCACGGCCACGTGGCCCTGGCGGCCTGGCGGGGTGAGTGGCGCCCGCGTGCGCCACGTCGGCGCCGTGCCCGCCGCGCCAGCCGCCGCCCGCCAACCGTTGCCTGCCACCTGCCAGCGCCTACCACGCGTTCGGTACTGTCACACCCCGACGTCGAAACTGTGACCCGGGCTCGCCAACAGATCCGCCGCCCATACGGGAAGCCCCGTATAGACGAAGCGACTAACCTGCAAAAGATCAACTATACTATACAGATATCAGAGCAGAAAGTAAAATGCTGAAAATGAAAATATATACAACTCAAAGTCCTCCCTAAAAACATAAGTCTCTCAAAAGAAAAGTACAACTCTATACCTCACTACAAAGGTCCCTCAACATGAACTCTCAAAAAGTAAGGCGGTACGTCTACTTTCACGCCCCGCGGTCGAAACTGCGACCCGGGCTCCCCAACAGATCCGCCACCTATGCCAAACCCCGCATAGGCGAAGCGTCCAACCTGCAAGAAAAGTACTACAGCTAACAGATATCAGAGCAATAAATGAAAATCCGCTGTATAACTAAAATCAACCACTGTACAACTGGAAATAATACAACAATGTCCATCTCCCAAAATGGTAATCATACAATATCCTCATATACAAAGGTCGACACTCAACCGGGTGATACCTCCAATAAATACATCAGTGTACAGGCTCTCAATACATATCATATAATATCCTCACTACAACAGTCTCTCAAAAGAGGAAATAAAATAACTAATCTAATGAAGATCTCTTCTGAAGGGGGTACCGCTACTCTCCAACGACGGGTAGGGATCTAGCACGCGACTCCCACGCCTCGATCAACAAACGCAGAATCAGCAACACCCGCTAAGACTCTGCAAAACAATGGAGAGGAAGGAAAAAGGAGGGGGAAAACACCCAAAGGGTGTGAGAACTACACCAAAAAGGGAGTTCTCAGTGGGTACCACCGCCAGACCCGACGGTCTGCCCACTAAGTCCTCACGAGACATAAAATAATCAAAGCCGTAAAGACTGAAATAAGGGAGCTGGAGACTCTCAACAGCTATCAAGCCTCTATCTAAATGCCCAAGATGGGAGAACCAAAGAATGGTATGCAACCACTAGCACATGAAGTGCACAATCGACCCAATCGATAGACCAGTAATCACTGGCACTACCTGATATGCCTGCTATGCCTGCTATGCCTGCCATGCCTGCCATGCCTGCCATGCCTGCCATGCCTGCTATGCCTGCTATGCCTGCCATGCCTGCCATGCCTGCTATGCCTGCCATGCCTGCCATGCCTGCTATGCCTGCTATGCCTGCCTGCCTGCTATGCCTACTATGCCTGCCATGCCTGCTATGCCTGCCTACCTGCTATGCCTACTATGCCTGCCATGCCTGCCTGCCTGCTATGCCTGCCATGCCTACTATGCCTGCCATGCCTGCTATGCCTGCCATGCCTGCTTTGCTTGCCTGCTATGCCTACTATGCCTGCCATGCCTGCTATGCGCCTCGTACAACGGTCAACAACTCACAAAGACCTTGGGACCACCGTCAATCCCCAAACGGTTCCCGACAACACTAGCACTGGTCTAGACACAGCTACTAGACTTCACTCGGTCCCCCTGACACGAGTGCAACAATAAAGCGAAGATATGTAATAAACCCAATCTGGTGCCACCAGTAAAACTAGCATTGCCTGCTCAGCGGAATCTGCACACATGCCTCGAAACCGCGGGATCGGCCCACATGGCTCGCATCCCAAAGTAAGTAACAGATCGTCATCTAAACCATCCGATCGGAAACTAAAGTAAGTAACAGATCGGCATCTAAACCGTCCGATCGGAAACTCAAGTAAGTAACAGATCGGCATCTAAACCGTCCGATTGGAAACTAAAGTAAGTAACAGATCGGCATCTAAACCGTCCGATCGGAAACTCAAGAGTGGCACTCGAGGGGAGCGACCCACACGAGTAAAGTATCTCTGTATAGCAGGACTTTGATCATGACTATGATCAAAGTGGATTACTCTGTCCACTAAAGAAAGACCCGATCTCAATCGAAAGCAAAAGTACTCAATAGTGGGAAACTCTGTCCACTAGAGAATTCAGATACCCAATCTGGTGCGTAAATAAATATCCGGTCAATCTCCCAATATCCGCGGTTGCCGCAAAGCCCCACAACTAATCCAACCTGTCCCAGACACCAAGTCCTGACTACACTACCCAGACCCCTACTCGAACCCGAGCAACACTGACCACCTGACTAACAAATAAGGAGAAAGGAAAAGCATGGTTTCTCCTAAGTCAAGTTCCAATAAGTAGTGTAGCAGTAAAAGATGGCCTAACTAGATGACCATACAAGCACGCAAACGTCCTTCACATCGGGTAAGCCCCTTAGGTAAGCATTTACAATTCATCATCATGAATATATGAATGCTGCAAGTTCTCGATAATATTTAATATGAATATTAGTCTTGCAATTCCCTTTATACAATCATCCTTCCTAGCTTACCTCCCAATAACATACCATTATTGTTGTCACGCCCCGAGTCCGCCAATTTGTATGGTTCGGGCACGCCAACAGACCCGCCAATCGGGTAAGACCTTTTCCTACCCGAAAGGAACGGTAACATCCATAATAACAAAACAAGTGTATACGGAAGCTCAATATCAGAGTACTAAAAATCACTACAAATTTAAAACTTTCATTCAATAACAACAGTTAAAGCGAAAATGAGAGCATACAAGAGTGAACCATGCATTACTTTATTACACTTACCAACGGCGTGGAACTAGGTCAAACAGAACCCTCGATCCATCAGATCCTGCAACTGCGCCATCAGCTCTCTCAGCTCTACTGGTGATATCCAATGAGGTGCTGTCAAGGGTGGCGCGGTTCCCCGAACCACGTCAAACGCAATCTCTATCTCCCTAACCGGCGGCATTATCAACAACTCAGGTGAAATCACACCCGGGATTTTATGGGCAACAGAGATATCCTTGAGTCCCGGTGCCGCCGTAAGCACCTCTCACACTGTCGCTAAAACCTGTGTGCTCTAACAATCTCAATAACCAAGCCTCCTCTCGTCTGCCTCGCATAAGATCAATGTCCTCTTTCTCCTTAGTCAAAATATCCCGTGGCATTGTGCCAAACAATCTCAAGCACAGGGTCAAAATACCAAACTGCCACAATTACAAATAAATCTGTCGGTAACTCGTAGTCTCAGCTGCACTGGACATGACCCACAAGCCTCCTCCACATGCACAACACTAACATGAACCTGTACCTCATGTGCACGTGGTAACAAATCTGCCTCTAGTCCATGCAGGAATGCAATATGCTCTAACTCCGACTGCTGTGATGAAATCACACCTGCGACGACTCAATCCACTACCATGGCGCCCTCCAACCGGGCGGCACAGATTCATCCGCTCGATACAAATGGTCATCGCTCAGTCTGCCAGAAAAATCACGACTAATCACAAAGGGAGCACGACCTCTGTCTCTGCTCACACTGAGGCGACTGATACGGTCCTCCGCAGATAACAAATCCACGCTATCGCTGCGCTACTCTGATATAGATGCTGATACTGCCATCGGGGTCTACCCGATCTCTGGCGTCTCGGGAACTCGTTATCGAGGAAAAAGAAATCAGAAATGCCTCTGCCGGCCAATCTGTCCCCCAAAGGCTCCGACTCAATCTTACGAGTCGGGGTGGTTCATCTGCCAAATCTGGCTGAATAGATCGATCATGTCCCCTCAGCTCACCAGCTGTCAACTATCCACCCTGCCTCGGTGCCTCGACACTAAACATTGGCACAGAGGGGGCTACTCACTCCATCGGTGCCACAGAAATCCCTACCACTGAGGATACTGCAACCGGGTGGTCTCAGAAGGAAGCACAGTCGAGCTGCCCGCTGCTCCGACAACTGTATCATCCTATCCGCTGCTCACTCTGCCGCCGATATGCCACTGCCAATCCTGTCATCTGGGTCCGGAGCTCTCTGACCTCAATCTGGGTATCCGGCCCGAAACTGCCTATCCTGGCCCACAAGCTGCAATAGGGTGCACACGGGTCAGAACTCTGCGTCAGGGCGACATCGCTCACTGCGGCAAACCACACAACAGAACACACAACAAGCACTCGACCCAATCCAGCGAAAGTCTAAGACATGTCACCCATTCCATAACATTATGTTGTCTGCAGCCAACATAATCGCTTAGGAGAATAAACATACCAGTCGCTCGTCCCGTCCCTTGGGAGAGGTATAAAACTCAATCAGGACTCTCGCTATAAGTCACGACTCTCTCGTAGTCATCCTAAGGTCCAACCACAAGCCTAGGGTTTCTATGTCCATAATGACCTACATCCTAGGCTCTGATACCACTCTAATCTGTCACGCCCCGGGGGTCGAAACTGCGACCCGGGCTCGCCAACAGATCCGCCACCTATGCGGAACCCCGCATAAGCGAAGCGTCCAACCTGCAAAGTACCATCTAACGACTAAACATATATCAGAGCTGAAGAAAAATTGCTGTAATAAAAACCTGAATCACTGTACAACTGAAAAATAAAAGTACAATATCAATCTCCCAAAAATAATAATACAATAATCTGATCCACCGAAACTGTAATACAAGTAAAAGCCACCTATACAACATCTACCAATCCAAAAAGGGAGATAACTAAAATAATAAAATACAACAGAGTATAGTGAAACCCATAATCCGGGTTGGTACAACTATCCCACTGTAGGAATCAACACTGGTAGGGATCTACCTCGCGACTCCCTCGCCTCGGACCATCAACCGAAGATCCGCAACTCCCGCAGCAGACACTGCAAAACAAAGGGAGGAAAGGGAAAAAACAACAATGGGGGTGAGAACCACTAGTAAAACCAGTAGCCTCCCCCCTGTGGGTAAAGCCTCAAACCCCGACGTACCCACAAGTCTACCAGAGGCAAGAAAAAGAATAAGAGAGGTGGTAAGCTATAAACAGAACTACTGATAAAAGAGAGCTACCACTAAAATGCCTCTAAAATGCCCAGCTAAAAGAATAGCTAAAAGTATGCCTGAGAAAGTCAAAGCCTGCCTGACCAAACCCAATCAATACACCAGTAAACACTGGTACTGCCTGCTCTGTCATCAATCTCACGAACTCAGTGTCTCCACTGTCCAAATGACCGGAACCCAACACGGTCTGACCGGCACCCAACACGGTCTAAAGCCTACTCCGGAGTGGCACTCGAGGGGAGCGACCCACACAAGTAAAGTATCTCAGTATCCAGTAACATAAGTATCATAAATCAGCAGGACTGGATCAAGACTCTAAGTAAGTGGGAAAAACCATCCACTAAGGAAGCCCGATCCCTCACCTCCAATCTGATGTAATAATAATAACCCGGTCAACCGCCCATAGTTCGCGGTTGCCGCAATCCCTGCCATCAGGCCCTGCCTGTCCCAAATCCCCAGAAACCTGACTACACTATCCCAAACTCCCTGCTCGCACCCGAGCCACAAATACCCAGAGTCTAAAATGAAAAGGAGAAAAGTATAAAGCATGGTTTCTCCTAAGTCAAGTCCAACATGATAGTGTAGCAGAAAAAGGTGGCCTATCTAGATGACCATACAAGCATGAAGATGTCCCAAGATGATGTAAAGTAAACAGGTGTCGATGTTCTTACATTTATTAGAGCATGCTATCCAAATTACATAATCAATCTCATAAAAGGATTGGATGTTAACATAGCATACATCAAGTCTACACAAGTATGCACCTTTCACATTTGGAAATAAAGTGAGAATAGTATCCAACATGCTTTGCACCAAACATGAATCAGGAGATAAATGACAATCATTACTTTCATAAAGAGTGAATCTCACATAGATAGATCAAGATTAATGTAGTCGGTTATTCTCACACAAACCACTAACCACCCTCGAATGAAACATCCATTCACATATAGACTTGCCAAAGATCATTTAACATTACTTGAATATGGTCATTCAATCCACTATCACCAATGAATAGACTAAGGTTCAACAACTTTTATTGTTCTTACATAGGATGCACATAGAATCCACCAACAACATTTATTTCCACATAGGCTAAATCGCCGACCATTCACAATACACAATCTCACGCAAAATAGTCTAAGGATCAACCATTATGGTAAATATCACAAGATGTAGAAGGAAAATCTACCGGGTCAATTATTCTCACGTAGATAAGTCAAGAATCATTTAATAAGATCACCCTCACTTACCTTGGATAGCCATTCACACCTAGGCCATATGACATTCACATAAAGTCATAACAATCCCTTCCTACATAGCAACCATATCCTTCACATAAATCAACTAAAATCATTTACATATAACTATCACCATCATTCACCATAATTAGGTTAACCATTCATCACAAAGTGTAGGCTAAAGATTAATTTCCCAATTACCCTCACATAACATAGGTTAATGGATGATCACTTATAATCAACTTCATATGAGATAATACAACATCAATCAAACTATTCATTCACTCATGTATACACTGAGAATCAATTAACTTAATCTAAACATGGATATCCAAGCATATTATACCGAGGAGAAGAGAACATCAACCACAATGCCATGAGGGAAACCAATAGCCCGAGTGGGTAAATCGATGTTTTCGGCAAAGCATAACCACCCACCTGTAACTTGACGATCCGCTGCCCGCTGTAGTTGAAATTTGGCGTGAATAATCCTTATCCTCCCAGGAGAACGATGCCGCGAAAATCATCCAAATCCGCCTCACGGATTGGGCGCAATCACTGAAACAATGCACACTGCGCACTCAAAATCCAGAATTTCAGCAAGTGCAACAAGATTAAATAAAAGGTATGTGCAACCTCAAATACCACAAGATGAAGTCTCCAACAGTAAAACAAAGATCTCCTCTTTCATACAAATGTCTTCAAGTCCCCAAAAATCCACCATTAATTTCCCTTAACATTCAAACGAAGCAAAATTCACAATGCTGCCCAAAAACTGTTAACATAAACTTGCTAGCATTTCCAAGCTTAATTAGAGGCTTTTCCAAAGGAATTTATCCATAGATCGCAAAAGAGAATTTGCTCACCTTGAAGTTAAGAAGAAGTCCCAACTTAAATTTCTGAAAAAGACCTTGTATCCAGAAAGTTATCTGCATTCCAAGGAGCATTGCTCAAATCCAAATTAAAACAGGGACTGCAGTAATCCATAAAATAGCACTTGAAAAGATTATTAATTTTACCAAACCAAACGTACTCCAAATCCTACAAGAGAGGTACCATTGGATTCCTTGTCGAGATTAGATACAAATTGAGTTAAAGAACTCCAATTTTCATGCCCGGATGAAGGAGAAAACCCATAAATACTTTGAACTATCCCCCAAGTTCCATCTGTACACGAATGCAGCAAGGTGCTCCAAAGATCATGCATAAACCCTAATAAAAACTCAGATCTGGGGAAAATGGTACATACCAATATTGTAGATCTTCGAGATCTGGAAATGTCCCCACAAAAATCATCCAAATATTCCCAACCTACTGCCCAGAAAGGCCAAAACACTGAGGACTATTCAGGATTCCAGACTGAAATGAAGGGTTCCAAAGATGGCCTTAAAACTCTGTAAAAACATGAGATCTGGGGGGAGAGTTGAATACAAAGATTGTAGCCTTACCTCTTGTGAAAACGTAGAACCCAAAATGAGCTCAAAACTCCAAGAAATGAGTCCAGGGAAATTTTTGCACTGAAACGCAACGGTGGAGCTCCGAAAATCCAGCAATGGTGCTTGTGCTCCATCATGGAGAAGAAGATGACCAAGCTAGCTCCAATGGCTCACCTAAGATGATAATTTTGAAGAAGAAACGTTGGTGATGCTCTGCACAAAACCCTCCAACAATCCATGGTCCATGGAGGAAGAAGGAGGAAGAAAAAGAAGAGGAAGAAGAAGAGGAGGAAGAAGAAGAAAGGAAAAAAATAATTAAAACAATCCTCTCTCTCTCCCTCTCCCACACTCCACCCCACGTGAAGTACGGCTGGCCCATCATGGCTAGCCATGTGGCAGCCTAGCATGCCTGATGGACCACACTCCCAACACCGAACCAATGGGGTGACGCCACGTGGCACCCCCGGTCCACAGCCTATTCATGCACCCGAAAATCCCCAAAACTTTCGGTTGCCCGTTTTTGATCATCCGGACTCCGAAAAATACAACCAAATAGCCGATTTCCAACGTTTTTCCGCGCTGAATCCAAATACGAAGTCCATTTTGCAAGAATCCATTTCTAAAAATTTACGGGGGCATCCGAACACACCAACTCGATCCATTTTTCGCGCTGAGTCCGGTTTTGAAGTCCGATTTGCGCGCAAAGCCTCCACACTCAACAAAATGCTTCCAGAAGCTGCCAAACAAACAGTAATCCTTACGTGGGAATTTCGGGTCCTCACATGTTGTGTTCCTTCTCGAAATGCTCGTTCTTCTCTTGAAGGGAAACATTTACTTTGATCAAATTGTCCCTTTCCACTTCAAGAGCGTTTGAGAGAGAAGTTGCCCTTTTAGCTTCTTCTTCAAGATCCGGCAATTTTTTTCTCAAACTCTTGTTTTGCTTTGCCAATTTCTTTGAATCCTTTAAAAGCTTATGATAGGCAAAAGCAAAGTCTTCACCTTCGGAATTACTCGGTTCATCGTCCGTTGCATTCTTTTCAACTTGGGAGGAGTTGGATAATGAACCGGATGTACTTGCCATAAAGCACACGTAAGGTGAAGTTGTGGACGCGTGGAATGCCGTTGCGTTGTTATCCTCATCACTGGAAGATGACTCATTGGAAGTTGAGGTGTCATCCCAAGTGACGGCTTGCATCGCCTTCTTCTTCGACGGATTCTTATTGGGACATTCCGTTGAGATGTGACCGTAGCCTTGGCACTTGAAGCATTGGATTTGTCCCTTCGAGTTCTTCTTGTCCTTTGAAAAACTCTTTTGCTTTCTTGACTTAAAACCTGAAGTTCCTTTGCCTTTCTTAGACTTTACGAAGGAAGAGGTTTTGCTTGAATTACCCCTTCGAAAGCTTCGGCGAAATTTCCTCGTCAAAAATGCAAGTTGCTTCTCGAAATCCTCCATTGATAGATTCTCATCATCGTCTGAGGAGGATGAATTCGCGTCTTCTTCCTTTGTTGATTTCAATGCAAAACCTGAAGACTTAGAAGAAGATGGCTTTCCAGAAGAATTGTTAGTAGGAAAAGTCATTTCATACGTTTGAAGTGCACAAACTAATTCTTCTACTTTGATTTCGTCCGGGTGTTTTACTGTTTCAATGGCCTTAACCTTGGCACAAAATCTTTCAGAAAGAGTTCTCAAAATCTTTCTTACAACTTTAGATTCTGGAATTTTCTCTCCCAAGTTAGCACATGTATTAACGATATCTTGCAATCGTGTATAATAATTTGTGAAAGATTCATTTTCTGCCATAAAAATTGAGTCAAATTTGCTCGTAAGCATTTGCAGTTTTTGAATCTTCACAAGGTTTGTTCCCTCATGTGTAACTTGTAGAGTATCCCAGATTTCCTTCGCAGTCTCACATGCCGAGATGCGAGAGAATTCGGTTTGCGAAAAAGCATTAAATAAAGCATTAATCCCTTTGCCGTTGTAAGAAGATATATCTATTTCTTCCTTGGTCCATTTCGACCTAGGTTTGATGGTGCGAACATCAGCAATAATTTTAGTAGGATTTGTCCATCCAAACTCGATTGATTGCCATACCCGTTCATCGATGGAAATTAAAAACGCTCTCATGCGTACTTTCCAATAAGCATAGTTTGTTCCATCGAAGAACGGTGGTCTATTGATGTTTCCACCTTCAACCATTGTTTACAACTCTATTCCCGCTCTGATACCACTTGTGGGTTATGTTATATATGGATCTGAATAGGGGAAAAAGCACCTAGAGGGGGGTGAATCGGTGTAAACAATAAACACTCCAAAATCTTTGCGTAACAAAAACCCAATGCGGAAAAGTAAATAACACGTAGAGATTTTACGTGGAAAACATCAAACCAGGAGTAAAAAACCACGGGACCGATCACACGGTGAAATCCACTAAGATTAAACACGTACAAAGGTGATATAACGTACTCACACACGACTCAACCTTTTTCCATACGCTCCTAGTTGATCTTCTCCGCTCGCTCCGCAACGCGCCTCGAATCCACGATTTGCGTCCAACGCCGAATCCACGGCGTCCAACGCCGAATCCACAGCGTCCAACCGAATCCACGGTCTCCACCAAGTAGTACGTCTCGAATCCACGAGCGCACCTCGTTTCGAATCCACAAAACGGTAGCACCTTGAGTCCACAAGGCCACGCGAATCCACGCGCCGATTTTTGGTAAAATCGTTGTTTGTTGGTGGTGAAAATCCGCCGAATACTTAGATCAAAGATAGATCGGAAATACCATCTAAGTATTCATTAATTTGATTCTACTCAAAATCTGAGTGTGAAATCCTAAAATCAAATTAATCAATATAGATGAAGAAACATAGAATAGATCTAGTTTTTCCCTTTCTTCTCTATATGTGGATTTTTCTAATTTTCGGTCGTCGTACCCTAAAAGATGAACAATAGGGGTTACTTATAGGTTAGAAACCTTTGGAAGAAGATAAAAATCAAAAACTGACTTAACAGATTTTTTCCCAACGATGGTCCGGACTGGAATTGGCTTGATCCGGACTGTCGTCATTTTTCAGAGAATTCCTGAAAAAATCATGTTCGGGGTCCGGACTTAAAGATACACGGTCCGGACTGTTCATGCGATTTCTACATAATCCATGTTCGGGGTCCGGACTGAACCAAGGGCGATCCGGACTGAAATTCCGCATGAACTTACCTACGTTCGGGGTCCGGACTGGAATACCCTGATCCGGATCCTGAATATATAACAGTCCAGTTTTTTTTTTTATTCAATTAAAAATCTATCCAAGTGTTTCTACACTATAAGAAGTATTCGGATCACCAAACTTCTTTAGTTAAACGTACCTGATCCTTTTGAATTCTTCTTTCTTGAGATTGAGGTATATGATCCAAACATCTTCATCTTCAATCTTCAAGACTTAACCACTTCACGAAATACGCCAAAATAAAATCCTTAACACAACCTTGCCGAAAAACTACACCCAAAACCAACGTTAAACCATCGTTAAACACAAAACACAACATGGGGTTCCATGCGATGTTCCGATCATGCTTTGGGTAGCGATGTGTACAACGAAACGAAGATCAACCCAACGCATAGTGGAACGGCATGCCAAAAACCAACTCACGGTGGCGAAACGACAAACAACCCTCGTCTTCCCCATGCGGCGGCGCCCCGCATGGCGCGATCCCATGCGGCGACGCCCCGCATGGGCTGCCCCATGCGGGCGGCGCCCCGCATGGGCTCCCCGCGTGCGGGTGGTTCCCCGCGTGCGGGTGGAGCCGCGCACGCGGCGACGCCCCGCGGCGATGCTGTAATATCACAACTTTTCATGTAACGTTTACCCTCCAGCTAATATAGTTTAAGTTATGGGAAACTGAATTAATGGGTTTACTTAAGTTGATAATCTTGAGGTGCGGGTATTTTTCTGTGATAGAGCTCGAAAAACGGTGAAAGGCGGTGCGACCGGATCCGAATTCCGACTTACGGATCCCCCAGAAAGGGGTTGATAGGGTCGCAGTAACCGGGGTGTGCATCGGAATCCGTGCAAGAGATCGTGCACGCTTTTCGAGGAGATAAGGAATTATCTCTAAGGAATAAATAAATAGTTAATTAATTAGGTATTAAATGCCCGATGGATTTCTATGGTACGTACTGAGAAAGAAGAAAATCACCCTTTCTGAAAAGAAACCCTAACCGAGAAAGAAAAGAAAGAAAAAGTGAAAAGAAATCCTAACTGAGAAAGAAAAGAAAGAAAAAGGGAAAAGAAACCCTAGCCAGAGAGAAAAGAAAGAAAGAGGAAAAAGCGAAACCCTAACCGAAAGAGAAAAGGAAGAAAGAAGGAGAAAGCGGAGGGACCCGATCATCCCCGACGAACGTGCCGGAGCCGGGAGCGTGAACGGATCGCCTTCTCCGACGAATCGCGGTAAGCGATGTTCCTTTCGGTTTTAGTTTCGAGTTTTGTTGTCATCGTTTTGGTTTTGCCGTTCTTGTTACCCTTACCGCCGCCGCCGCGAAGCCCTAGGGCGCAGCCGCCGCCGTCGCCGCCGCTGCCGCACCGCGTGCGGTGCCGCGCGAGGCAGGCGCCCGCGCGGCTGCACCGCACGCGGCGGGCGCGCGTGCCGCGCGGGGCTGGAGCCCGCGCGGCCGCGCCGCATGCGCCGTGCGGGCAGGAGCCCGCGCGGCCGCCGCCGCACCGCGTGCGGCGCCGCGCAGGGCAGGCGCCCGCGCGGCTGCACCTCACGCGGTGCGCGCGTGCCGTGCGGGGCTTAGCCCGCGCGACCGCGCAGCATGCGGCGCGCGGGCTGGAGCCCGCGCGGGGCCGGTGCCCGCGCGGCCGTATGGCATGCAACGACGTGGGGGTGGCCGCATCGCCCGTCACACATCGTCGCCACCGCCGTGCCGAGTCGTGGTTAGTGTTTTTGGGTTTTTGGACTCGGTTTATTTACCATTTATGTTTCCGATCTGACCGCGGTTCTTTAGGGACTATTTTTAGGTCCGAGTGCCGGTTGTGAGCATGGTTCGGTCTTAGGTGTTCCGGTCAGCACATTCGAGGTGGGTACCTTTGGTTATTTTTGGTGTAATGTCATTCCCGTGTATTTCATATGATTAAATTAGATGTTTTGGTAAACTGTCTAACCCCATTGCATGTAAATCCCGTTTTGTATTCTAACTGAGGCGGCTGAGGTCGCAGTACTGTTTTATGTTCTAACTGAGGCGGCTGAGGTTGCAGTTTCATTTTATATGCTCGTATTGCTTACACGCACACCGGCGGTCTGGCCACAGCACAGGGTGTATTTTTCCGGAAAGATGGTAAGATTACCGGTATACCCCACAACTAGGGAGGATGGGGACCCCTCAAGGGGAGGCGACTGCTACTTGGGCAGTACAGGGGTTGGAGGCACCAAGAAAGTGAGTACGGTATCTGGGGTTGGGGCCCAACTTGTTTTAATTCTGGGGTAGGGGCCCAGCATGTTTTCTATCTAGGGTAGGGGCCTAGTATGTTTTCTATCTGGGTAGGGGCCCAGCGTGTTTGTGACAGGAATTTAGCGATTCATGAGGTGGAAGTGAATGCTCTGAAGTATCGGTTTGTCTTTTCAGTTTATAGCATTTACTTGTTATCATCTACTTTATCAGTCACTGACTACCCACACTGTGACAGGTCCGAGCAGGGGTGGGAACCGGGACGACGGTGAGGCATCGGTTAGAGGACCCTAGCCATTAAGGCTATTAAACTTTACAGTTTTATGGTTATCTCTTTTAGTGTTTGGTTAGTATATTTGCGATTACTCGTGTTCGGTCTATTGTGGATGTTGGATTGAGATCTTAGCGTAGGAATGATTATTTATGACTGTGATTGTTGAGATGTGTGATTGCGGCTTGTTTTCAAATACATACATGGTTTCAAAAGCGTTTTCAAACCAAGTGTCGTGTGGGCACTGATTTCTAAACCCGTGGATTTATCCTTTCAAGAAAAGTTGCCGCGTAAAAGAGATTGCGAAAACGTTTTGTAAAACCGGGTGTCGAGTGGACACCGACTTTCAAACCTATGGGTTTATGCTGTCATTTCAATATGATAAATGTGACTGTATGATTAAGTGTGATCTCTCCGTCTTAATGCTCAATGATTGCATGGTTAAAGTAATAGTCGTGTTCGGAATGCCGTGCATATACAAAGGAGACTCCGCCCATTTGGGGAGTGAATTTGTGTGTGTGGCGGGTCTGGCGCGCACCGGAGGCAAGGTTCTTTTAAAGAAAAAAAAATAATACAGTTACGTTTTCCGCTATTTTCGAACCTTCGGGGCGTGACAGATTATATGGTATCAGAGAAAAATGACTTTAACGATGGCGGTCGGTGACCAACATCCACAGAGTGCAATACCACGAGTAACTAACCAATTTGATGACCAAGGTGTAGGTGTGTAAAGTACGAACGTGAGTGCAGGGGGGAAAAGGGATAGAGTCCCAGTGTTCGTAGGTCAAGGTGTTAGACCAATTAAACTTAGGATTGACTTGGTTTCTTTGTATTCAGCGAATAATGGCCCAGACTAGGCCGTCAGCTGAGAACGCAGGGGCAGAAAATGCAGAAAGTACGGTACCGACAGCGGCGGAGTATCAGCTTCTCCGACAACAACTACGAGAGATGGCCGGGCAGTTAGCAACCCTTATGGAACAGGTACGCCAGTTGATGCAACAGCCGACCACACCAGTGGAGGTCGCCCAGGCTCCTTTACCCGGACCAACCGCACCAGTGATGGGACCGCCGGTGGCTGACAGCGCGACTATGGTCGCCCCTCCTCAGACCACGGTGACCGGAATACCGTCGGTTCAGCCAATAATGCCTACGGTAGCACCAACACCAGCGACTTCGGGACCTACGCAGGGAGCCACTGCTAGAGACCCCTTGAGAGAGACCGTGGCGACACCTACTCCCAGAGTGTCCGCCGTCGCTACGGGGGGTAGCCCCTATCCCGCAAACCGAATGGGGCAGGGTGAGAGCGAACTTGACGGATTTCAAGAAGTACGACCCACCCGTGTTTGAGGGAGAGACGACCGACCCTTGGGTCGCGGAAAAATGGGTAGATACCATGGAAAAGCTTTTCGAAGATTTTCTGATGGAGGAACATGAGCAGGTCCCCTTGGCAGTCCACTTTCTTGGGGGAAACGCCCGCATGTGGTGGGAGACGGTGTGCTCGGACCCCTCGGTGGGCACCGCCTTTCCATCTTGGTCTTCGTTCCGAGAAAGACTGTTTGGGGCATTTTTCTCCGACAGCGTCAAACAGCAGATGGAAGATCACCTGAAGCACATCAAGCAAGAAAGTCGGACAGTTATGGGGTACCAACGGGCATTTGTGAGGTTGGTCAATTGTTTCCCATTTGTCATAAGAGACGAATCTCACAAAGCCCGTCTTTTTGTGGACGGTTTATGGAGCGACATCTTCGAGGTTGTGCAAGCGGCGGATTTGCACACCTTCCAGAAGGTGGTCGATAGAGCCACCACAGTGGAGCGGGGATTTGCGATTACACGAGCCTGACGGGAGAGCTCGGAACACAGCGGGGATAAGAAACGAACTCAGCCTTATTCCAGCTGAGAGCATACCAAGGGGAGCCGGCCTCCTAAACATCCGAGATCGCAACAAGGAACCAAGAATGCGGCGACGGGAAGACAAAGGCCGGTGGACAAGCCTTGCATTATTTGCAGTGGAATGCACCGGGTGGCCGAATGCTCCCAGAAGCACGACCACTATTTTCGTTGCGGCAAACCGGGGCACTTCCGTTTCAACTGCCCCATGAAAATGGGGATATCATCCTCAGCAGCTTCTACACCTTCGTTGCAGCGACAGGAGGGGGGAAGCGCGGCCCGCAATCGGAGAGGGGAAGAGTGTGAGGACCCGAATCCCCACTTAAGAGTTTATGGTTGGAATAGTAGCTTCTGGGAGTGTTTGTGCGGGTGTCGGGCCCCGAAAATGGATTCCTGGTTTAAATGGGAGCATGATTGCTTGCAGGAAGGCCATTGTGGGTGATTGAGGTTTCTGCGCGCGTTTTGGAATCAAGAAATGGACCCGGTGCGAAAAATGGATCAAGCTCACCTTCCCAGGAATTTTCGGCAAATTTTAGAAGTGGAATTTGACAGGACGGATAGCGGATTTGGATTCAGCGCGCGAAAACGGTCAAGATGGACTATTTACTTGTATTTTTCGGAGCCCGGACATGAAAACACGGTTTTCGAGGTGATTTGGTATTGTTCCGGCGGCAGGATGTAAGACCTGACTTTTCCGTGACCCTCCCCGTCACCCCCTGTTTCTTCGACTGCCCGACTGAGGGACAATTTTTAGTGTTCTGCCGGGGAATCCGTCGGGGCTCGCGGACATTTTTAGGCGGAAGGGCTCGCGAATTAGAGAACGGGGGCGCGATCGGTTTCAGATTCCGACTCCCGGTTCACCCGGAATAATTTTCCGAAGTTCGAACCCTACTTAGGCGCCCCGGGATCCGTGCGGACGATCGGCACGTTTCTCGAGGTATTTCTAGCCACCGGATCTGTCCCTATTATTTAATCACCTTTTAAACCTTTGAGGAACCTAGGGTTTTATGCGTTCCCTCCTAGGTCGCTTCATTAGACGGCTAGGGTTTTCTCTTTAAGAGACGCCACGAGAAGGAAAAAAAAAAAAAGGAAAAGAGGAAAAGACGGCTAGGGTTTCTCTTTAAGAGACGCCACGAGAAGGAAAAAGAAAAGAGGAAAAGACGGCTAGGGTTCCTCTTTAAGAGACGCCACGAGAAGGAAAAAGAGAAGGGAGAAAAGGACGGAGGTTGCTTGCACGCGGGATCAACCGGGCAACGTTAGGACGATCCCTTTCCTCTCTTTTCCGGCGGATCAAAGGTGAGTTTTTATTAGTTTCTTTAGAATAGACGTTCGGGGTGGAGCCTTCGCGGGGAGCGCCGCCACCGCCGCCGCCAGGCCGGCCGCGGGCGGGGCGCCCGCGCGGCGCTTGGCCGTGCGGGGCCGCCCGCAAGGTAGGGCGCCCGCGCGGGCTGGTGCCGCGCGGGGTCGCCTCCGCACCGCGGGCATGCGCCCGCGCGGCGCTTGGCCGCGCGGGGCCGCCCGCAAGGTGGGGCGCCCGCGCGGGCTGGTGCCGCGCGGGGTCGCCTCCGCACCGCGGGCATGCGCCCGCGCGGCGCTTGGCCGCGCGGGGCCGCCCGCAAGATGGGGCGCCCGCGCGGGCTGGTACCGCGCGGGGTCGCCTCCGCACCGCGGGCATGCGCCCGCGCGGGGCCGCCCGCAAGGTGGGGCGCCCGCGCGGGCTGGTGCCGCGCGGGGTCGCCTCCGCACCGCGGGCATGCGCCCGCGCGGCGCTTGGCCGCGCGGGGCCGCCCGCAAGGTAGGGCGCCCGCGCGGGCTGGTGCCGCGCGGGGTCGCCTCCGCACCGCGGGCATGCGCCCGCGCGGCGCTTGGCCGCGCGGGGCCGCCCGCAAGGTAGGGCGCCCGCGCGGGCTGGTGCCGCGCGGGGTCGCCTCCGCACCGCGGGCATGCGCCCGCGCGGTGGTTGGCCGCGCGGGGCCGCCCGCAAGGTGGGGCGCCCGCGCGGGTTGGTGCCGCGCGGGGTCGCCTCCGCACCGCGGGCATGCGCCCGCGCGGCGCTTGGCCGCGCGGGGCCGCCCGCAAGGTGGGGCGCCCGCGCGGGCTGGTGCCGCGCGGGGTCGCCTCCGCACCGCGGGCATGCGCCCGCGCGGTGCTTGGCCGCGCGGGGCCGCCCGCAAGGTGGGGCGCCCGCGCGGGCTGGTGCCGCGCGGGGTCGCCTCCGCACCGCGGGCATGCGCCCGCGCGGCGCTTGGCCGCGCGGGGCCGCCCGCAAAGTGGGACGCCCGCGCGGGCTGGTGCCGCGCGGGGCCGCCTCCGCACCGCGGGCATGCGCCCGCGCGGCGCCTGGCCGCGGGGGGCCGCCCGCAAGGTGGGGCGCCCGCGCGGGCTGGTGCCGCGCGGGGTCGCCTCCGCACCGCGGGGCCGCCCGCAAGGAGGGACGGCCGCGCGGGCTGGTGCCGCGCGGAGTCGCCCTGCACCGCGGGCTGGGGCCGCGGGGTGCTGTGCTCGGGCGGAGTGTGCGCTGCACGGGCCGGTGCCGGGCGGGGAACTCCGCCGCACATGGGTGGGAGTCGGTGTGAGTTTCGGATCCTTAGTCTTGACTTGCCCTTATTCCTTCAGGAGTGCAGGACATTGTTGGCAACGGACGCACAATCGCGGACGTACCAAACGCCGGACGACACACACGCAAAGGTGGGTAATTTCGCCGAGGTTAACTGGGTAAGGGCGGACACGAGCAAAGGTGTTTCTTTCTAAGTTGCTCCACATGAACAAAGGTGTTTCTTTCTAAGTTGCTCCACATGAACAAAGGTGTTTCTTTCTAAGTTGCTCTTCGTGAGCAAAGGTGTGTTTTCTCTTTAGGTTGCTCCCAACGAGCAACGGTGTTTTTCACTTTAAGTTTTCCTCAAGAGCAAAAGTGTTTTTCCCTTCTGGTTGTCCTTATGAGTAACGCTGACCCCGGTTCTTACTTCTTTCGCTTTATCATCTGAGGCTCAAGTTTTGCTACACGCACACCAGCGGTTTGGCCACCGCAAGGGTGTGCTTTTCCGGAAAAGTGGTACGTTGACCCGTGTACCCCACGCGGAGGTGGCGTTAGGAATGGGGGCCCTCATAGGTGGAGGGTGTGAGCAATGACGCCGAGGTTGGTGCTCGGCGGCCGAGGCAGGTGCTCGGCAGGGAGGGGGGGGCACCGGGGTAGGGGCCCGGTGCGGTGTCCGGGGAGGGTGCCCGGTTTATGTTTGGTGCAGGACATATTCATGTTGATGACGTATGAGGGGTGACAGTTGCTCTGGTTACAGTGGTTTGATTATTATAGTTTTCTTGCTCATTATGTTTATTCCAGTCACTGACTTCCCACTCCGTGACAGGTTCGTCCAAGGGCGGGTACTGGGGCACCGGTGAGGCCGCGAGAGTGCTGATCTGGCATTTTGGTGACTTCAGATACAGTGACTTTCTTCTCCCTTTTCAGTTATTATTCATGCTAGCTAGATGTGGATTGCGATACCCTCGTGGGGTCGAAGTGGATGTTGCCCTTTCCTCCTTTTGAATAAATGATGGATTGTTGCTTCCTTTCATGCTTGGCCGTTTTAAACAGTGAAAAAGCAAAGTAAATCGGTTGCGAAAACTACTTTTAAAACGTGGGTGTCGTGTGGGCACCTAACTTTTCAAACCCTGTGGATTTATGTGGCTTTCAAACTGTCTTTCATTAAACGATGGCATCGTGTGGATGCCGCTTTCAAAACCTTGTGATTCTTTATCCTTTCAAAACACCGGCCTTTATGCTTTAAGTGAATGCTAGAATATCAAGTGAATTGTATGGTTGTATGTGTACAAGACCCCAACTGATGTGGTTAGAGATTGTATGTGCTACGCCTTGTGAGGCACCTTATAGTTGAGACGCCGTGCATATACAAAGGAGACTCTGCCCGTTTGTAGAGCGAATTTGTGTATGCGGCGGGTCTGGGCACGCGCCGGGGAATATTGTTTTAAAAAAAAAAATATATGGTCGAACCAGGGGCATCGGTGGCTCCTCTTCCGCGCGATGCTAACCCCCGGGGCGTGACACAGGAGAAGCGCCGGCGGCGGCGGCGGACGGTGGAGCGCGGCGGTTGGCGGCGGCGTCGTTGGCGCCCGGTCCACCGCGGAGGCGTGCACCCGGGCGCTGGCCACGTGGCGACACCCTGTTGGCGAGCGCAGTGGGCACTGTCCACGGGAAAGGCGCGGGTGCACGGTGGACCGGGAGTGGACACGTGGCAGCACGTGGTTGGGTGGTGTTGTGCGCGCGGTCCATGGTACGGGGAGCAGGTACCTCGGGCTGCGTGCCCAACAGGCTAGCGTGGGCGCGCGCGGGCGCGACGTGGGCGCGCTGACCCGCGGCTCCCGGCATGGGCACCACGTGTCGGCACCAGCGTCGGCCACGCGGCGCAGCGCCGTTGGCCCAAACAGCTATTTGTTGTTTGGGTGGACGCGTGGCGGGCAGGGAGACTTCCGGGCTCGAACAGTAACGGGCTGGGCCCGTTACTGTAGCAGCCCGGAATACCCGGGCGCCCGGTTTTTGGGCCAAAATCCGAAAGTTGGATTTTTTCGGGCTGGGCCTATAAATAGGCTGCTTGTTGGGGCTTTTTGCCCCCTTTCCCGAGCTCCCCTGCCCTTGGCCCCTTTAGCAAAGTTGGAGATCTTCGTGTTGTGCATCTTCTGGCAGAGGCCCGGTATTTTTGGAAGCAACGTCGGCGATTTCGGCATCGTAGCGCGGAGCGACGATCGTTCATCGGAGGCCCGTTATCGTCGCTGTTTGGTCTGAAAGGTCCACAGAGCTACTCCAACAGTGTTTTTGGACGATTCTTGCGGCAGTGGATTCACGAGAGGTACGTCTTCGACTTTCGTGTCGATCATCTTGCTGGATTCAGAGTGTATGGCACGGTTTTCGAGACAGTTCTAAGCCGCTGTTTTGATGGTGGAGTTTTTGGCCAGCAGCCCCTTGCCGGAATTTTATCTCTTACTTTATTGTCGCCACTGTGTCAGTGGCAGCTATATACCAGTGAAAGCAGGACCTTGAACCCAGAACTATTTTTGGACACACATATGATTTTAGTCAACCAATGTTTTCTTCCGAGCATCGTAGAGTCGCCGAGTCTGTTCTTGTTTGATTGGACAAAGGCATTAGCTCTACGAGGCTTGGATATAAAACTTGTTTTCAATTGTTTTCCTAAAAAGAACTAAAAATCTTTAAATATGGATTTCTTTCAGATCAAAGGGCTTTCAATAAGAAATATCACCTTTTTCTGATAAATTTAACCACCCGAGATAATTCGAGTGGTCTGGGTTCCAAGGCCTGCCTTTTTTCCTTTGGGGACGAGAACAACGAAAGGCTATGCCTAGGACCTGTTCTTGTTTGATTAGGGTTGTAGGTTCTAGTCTTTCGTGGTTCCCGGACCCTTCTCTGCGTTTGTTGTGGAGTTTATCCTGTCTGTGAGTCTGCAGGTTGGGTTGATGTTCTGTGGTTGGGAACCGTCGAAGTTGACGGTAGTCCCGGGTCGTTGAGTGTTGTCCGACCAGATTTGTTAGCCCTGAGTTGTGGGCCGATCCTGGCTGTAGAGCATCTCCAGCCAGCAGGTTTTGTGCTGTGAGCTGTCATAGTGACAGTGAGTCTCAGCTGTGTAGTTTCCAGCTAGTGAGTGAGACAGTGATTTGTTGAGTCGGGTGGGATAGCACCAGATTATCGACTCGGGTTAGTGTATTGGCAACCGCAAACTGTGGGCGGTTGGACCGATTAGTGTTATGCATCAGTTGGGGCTAGGTTTTGCATTGTGGATTGAGTGAGTCTCCACTTTGAGCATAGTGTCGACTTTTGCCTCATTGACTGAGATACATGACAGAGCTGTTGGACATGGGTTACTTATTGACTCGAGCGGGTCGCTCCCCTCGAGTGCCACTCCGGAGTAGGCGAGACCGGGTTGTTGTAACCGGCGTCGATATTGAGCTTTAGACCGGGTTGTTGTAACCGGCGTTGAGATTGAACTTTAGACCTTGTTGTTGTAACCGGCGTGAGATTGAGTTCTTCTATCATGACTTGTCGACGCCGTCCCTCTGGCTGGCCTAGATGTGGCAGTCATGGACACCCTACGGTAGACCGTCCTGTTGAGGATGTGCAGCAGTAGGTGGGCGCAGGTTTGACTGGACCCTATGTGGCAGTCATTATAGTTTGGGTTACTATAATGGCAGTCATTATAGTTTGGGTTGCTATACCGGAGAGTTAGTACATGCATCATGTTTTCCTTCTGTTTCACTTGTTGAGCATCTAGATAGGGGCATAGTAGCTGTAGAGATATTCTTTTCCTGCTCTTCTTTCAGTATTTCATTATTTATCTTATGCCTCTAGTAGACTTAGTGGGCTGACCGTTGGGCTTGTTGACGGCACCCACTGAGAACTACTGTGGGATGTAGTTCTCACACCCGTCGTGGTGTATTTTTCCCCAGGGACGTCTGCTCCTGTTTCTGCTGCTCCAGTTGCTGCTTCTTCGGATCGAGGTGAGGGAGTCACGAGCTAGATCCCTACCAGTCGTTGTCCAGAGAGTAGATGTACCCTTATTATTTTGAGAGTTTCTTGTTGAGAGACTTGTACCGAGGGATAGAGTTGTACTTTTCTTTTTGAGTTGAGAGATTTATGTATTTTGGTGAGGGCTTTGTGTGGTATATTTTCTATTTCTAGCAGTTTATTTTTAGCTCTGATATCTGTTTAGTATAGTATCTTCCTTTTGCAGGTTCGACGCTTCGTCTATACGGGGTTCACCGTATGGGCGGCGGATCTGTTGGCGAGCCCGGGTCGCAGTTTCGACCCCGAGGCGTGACAGATTAGAGTGGTATCAGAGCCTAGGTTGTAGGTCATTGAGGACTTCGAAACCCTAGGCTTGTGGTTGGACATTAGGATGACTACATGAGAGTCGTGACTGTTAGCGAGAGTCCTGATTGAGTTTTATACCTCTCCCAAGGGATGGGATGAGTGATTGGCATGTTTATTCTCCTAAGCGATTATGTTGGCTACAGACAACATAATGCTATGGAATGGATGACATGTCTTAGACTTTCGCTGGATTGGGTCGAGTGTTGTTTGGTGCTGTCCTGATGTTTGCATGTGGATTGCAGGTGAGCTCGATGCCTCCCCGACGTAGGATGCAGACACGTTCTCAGCCTTCCTCCTCCCTTGAGCCTGAGCAGGAGAAATCGGCACAGGGTCAGCAAGGTGAGGTACAGGAGCTTCGGGCTCAGATGGCTCAGTTGTCAGAGGCTGTCCGGCGCCAGGGGGAGACCATGGATCGGATGGTGCGCATGATGGAGCAGACGGAACAGTCAGCTGTAGCACCCCCAGAGAGTTTCCCTGCACCATCTTCGTCAGTTATGGCAACCCCATTTGTACTAGCAGCACAGGCAGCCCCTACTGCATAGGGTACCAGTGGTCAGCCGTTCGGGACGGTAGGACAGTTGAACCCTGCAGAGCAGCGTGAGGTGGTTGATATGTTGACGAGATTTCATCAGTCTGATCCACATCGTTTTTCGGGGCAGAGTTCGGAGTGCGGAGAGGCGGTCACGGACGAGGTGGCTGCAGCTCTCGCAGGGATTTCGGGGGCGAAGCGCCCAGCACAGGATGTTGAGGGACAGACGAGTCGGCAGGGACCTACGAGACCTCCACGATCTCATCCTCAGGGTCGTGGGTTTCGGAGGCGCCAGAGGTCTGGTGAGGAACCGCGGCAGCCGCGGTATCAGCCTAGACAGCAGCTTCGGCAGCAGCGACGTGAGCGGTGTGTCATCTGTGGCGGCCCTCATCCACCGTCGCAGTGTGACCAGAGACGGGGACGGTGTTTCCTATATGGAGAGTTGGGACATTTTCGAGCAGCTTGTCCCCAAGCCATTCTATCAGTGCGACCCCTTGCTACAGCACCTCCCTTGCCAGTTCAGGAAGCGGAAGCCCCTCCAGTACACCGTCAGACAGAGTGGGGTACGACGTCGGGACAGACGGGACGACGGTCTTCAGCACCCAATGGACGGGTTGATCCAGCCCTGGTGGAGGGCACCCCAGCAGCAGATCCTATCGCCGTAGGTATGGCTTTATTTTTCAGTCAGCTGAGTTGAGCATTTTGGTACAGCTGCATCCTTTTGCTTTTGATATTAGGGCATTTGCATCTCTGCATGAATAAGGGATAGGAATTTTGTTACATGCATGAGCGATTTGATTCTCCCCAGTATCCTGCGAGGAGAGGAGGATTGTAGGGCATGACCAGGATAGCTGAGACTTTGGGAAGTACACCGGCAGGAGTGACGGTTTAGTTACAGTTCCATGACTCAGATCTAGCACACGCGATGGACCAGCTGGTGTGGTATCGTGCAACGATTGATTGCGGATTGAGAACTGTGACCTTCCAGCGAGTTGGACAACAGGAGATCATTTCCACAGGTCTCCGAGGCATCCTTCCTGCAGCAGCGGCTTCAGCGACTCTAGGTTAGGCGCTACTTGTTGAGCGTAGGTGACGCCTAGTACTAGAGGTTGTGTCTCTAGGGGTCTCCGATAGAGTTGTGTTTTTCTTTTTACGGGCACGGTTAGATCGTGGCTTCCGTTCTTGTGGCCACAGCAGGAACGGCATCAACATTTCTCTCCATTTTTCTCGCCCTTACGCTGAAATTTGCGAACAGGACGAAAGATTCGAAAGGCTACTCCAGAAATGGAAATGGTGCCCGAACCTGTTCTTGTTTGATTGGGGCGAGGGCACTGGTCTTTCGAAATTTTCGAACTTTTCGTTAATTTCAGCTGTTTTCTAAATTGAAAGTTGGGGGTTGGTGACTTTCCTGCTCGTGGAGCCTTACCCTTTCTGGTTAGTTGTGTTGGCGTAATTGGTGTAGTTTGGACGAGTAGAGTTGACTGTTCTTCTCTCTATCCCCAGCGTTTGGAATCCCTGTGGTTTTTCTAGCTTTTGGACTCGCTTTGTGGAGAGTGTGTGGCGACTGGGGAGTTGGAGGCCGTGTTGATGGATGCTTACCCTTGGCTTTGAGTGCCCTGTTGAGCCGTGTTTATTTCGAGGACGAAACTTTCTTTTAGTGGGGGAGGATGTGAGGACCTGAATCCCCACTTAAGAGTTTATGGTTGGAATAGTAGCTTCTGGGAGTGTTTGTGCGGGTGTCGGGCCCCGGAAATGGATTCCTGGTGTAAATGGGAGCATGATTGCTTGCAGGAAGCCCATTGTGGGTGATTAAGGTTTCTGCGCGCGTTTTGGAATCAAGAAATGGACACGGTGCGAAAAATGGATCAAGCTCACCTTCCCGGGAATTTTCAGCAAATTTTAGAAGTGGAATTTGACAGAACGGATAGCGGATTTGGATTCAGCGCGCGAAAACGGTCAAGATGGACTATTTACTTGTATTTTTCGGAGCCCGGATGCGAAAACACGATTTTCGAGGTGATTTGGTACTGTTCCGGCGGCCGGAGAAGCGCCAGCGGCGGCGGCGGACGGCGGAGCGCGGCGGTTGGAGGCGGCGTTGGTGCCCGGTCCACCGCGGAGGCGTGCACCCGGGCGCTGGCCACGTGGCGGCACCCGGATGGCGGGCGCAGTGGGCGCGGTCCACGGGAAAGGCGCGGGTGCACGGTGGACCGGGAGTGGACACGTGGCAGCACGTGGTTGGGTGGTGTTGTCTGCGCGGTCCACGGTGCGGGGAGCAGGTACCTCGGGCTGCGTGCCCGACAGGCGCGCATGGGCGTGCGTGGGCGCAACGTGGGCGCGCTGACCCGCGGCTCCCGGCGTGGGCGCCACGTGTCGGCACCAGCGTCGGCCACGCGGCGCAGCGCTGTTGGCCCAAACAGCTGTTTGCTGTTTTGGTGGACGCGTGGCGGGCTGGGAGACTTCCGGGCATGAACAGTAACGATGTGGTGACCCTGATCCCCGTGTGGCTTCTCCCATGAACCGTGGTGTAGAACACCTAGTGTTGGTGTATCTGGTCGATAGTGCATCAAAGGGATGCCACAGATGGACCCTGTGTGATATCCACAGCCGGATTGTCCTTCGGCTGCATTTGCCGAAGTTTCGGATTTGTTTTGGGCCAATCAGAGGTTGGATTTGGATTCAGCACGGAAAAATGCTTGAAAACGGCTGTTTGCTTGTTAAATTTGGAGTCTGGGTGCCCAAAAACGGACCCCCGGAAGTTTTCGCTGAATTTCGGTGCATGGGAGGGGCCGTGGACCGCCGGCTGCCACGTGGCGGCTTGTGATTGGGCCGGTCCGCAGCGCTCGGTCCACAGAGGGGAGCGGCTGGGTGCACGTACCCGGCGCATGGACACGTGGCGCCGCCTGATTGGCGGGCTCGTGAGGCGCGGTCTACAGAATTTGCGCGGCGGTGCATGGACCGATGCGGGGGGACACGTGGCATCCCCCGGTTGGTCGGTGCACGCGGCGCGGTCCACGGAACCTGAATTGGGTGCGTGGACCGGGTGCACGGGACACGTGTCGTCACGCCATTCGCGGGCTCACGATGCGCGGCGCACTGGGTCGCGGGAGGGCGCCTCGGGGCGCGTGCGTGGCAGGCGGCCAGTGCGGCGCCCTGCCCGCACGTGTGACCGCGACAGTGGCAGGGGACGCGTGTCGCCCTGCCACTGGCGGGCGCCACCTACCCGGTTTGACCGGGTAGGCGCCACGTGGCGGCACGACACGCGCCCCGCACGGCTGTTTACTATGCGGGACACGTGTCGGCCACCGGGTGGGCCACGTGGCCATTTCCGGCGCGCCCCGCATAGCTGTTTGCTGTGCGGGTGACGTGGCCGCACCAGAATTTTTTGGGCGGCTACAGTAAATCTCCTTTGGGCCCGGATTCGGGCGCCCGAAAGTTCGGGTGCGCCCAAATCTTGGGACATGTTGGGAATTTTCCCATTTGTTTTTCTGCAGCCTATTTAAAGGCCCGAGCTCCCTTCCTCTTCGTTTTTTTGGCACTTCCGCGCTTCAAACCGGCAGGAGTTCTTCACCAAAGTTGATCCTCACGGAGTGTAGCTTCCATCTGCAGAGTTTGGTGATTTTTCGGGGCACGCTTATCGAGATTCTTATTTTCTTGGCTCGGCGCGACGTTCTTTCTTCGGTGCTTCTTCCGTCGCTCTTCGGTGCACGAGCTCTCTCGGCCTACTCCAACCATCTTTTCGAGCGATTTCTTCGCCGTTGGATTCGCAACAGGTAAGGCTACAATTTTGCTTTTTTCCATATTTCCTGGTTTCGTGTTTTTCGAGGAGTTCTTCCTTGCTCACTGAGGACCTGGTTTGCTGTGAGGATTTGTGAGGACAACATCTTCATCCGAGGAGATCTCCGCGCACGGAGTGTCGGATCAGGACGTGCTTGTAGACTTTTTTCATCTACTCGACGCGAGGATCATCGTGGTATTTTTCTTGGAATTTTTGGAGATCTTCCCGAAGGTATACATTTTTCCTTTTATCTGTACAAGAGTTTACAGTTGAATGGTTTTGGGATTGTGCGCACCGATACTGTGGAATTTGTAACTTGGCCTACGGTGCTCGGAATTGGGCGTGCAGGTACTTGTTTCGAAGCTATCGACACGAGGATCGCAGGGATATTTTATTTGGAATTTTTAGAGCACATTCAGCAGGTGAAATAATCGCATCTTTGCGGCTGTATTTTCAGTGTAGTAATTCTTGGCAGATTTTGGGATTAAAGTATAACTGTAGCCTTATGTTGTACCCAGGAGGGATTGTGGACTGTGCAGGACCTGTTGGACATAGAGTTGTTATTTTTCCTGGTTTTCTCAGCTTTACGACTCCGGATAGTTAGCGTTTTCAGGTGGGTGGCTTTGCTTTCAAGATCTATGGACTGTGCTCTAATTCTATTGTTATAGAATCATGCATGATGGTGATGGGACTTGGGTAGCATGCTAGAGTGTAGGAATTGTTGTTCCTAGTTTTATCTGTCGATCTTGTGATCTCTTACTTCCTTCTAGCATGTTAAATATTTGTTATCTTGGAACCTGACCTAGCACCCCCGTCATATGTTGCATGTGTAACCAGACCAGTAGAAAAACCCTCACTTGGGCAAGGGTTATTTATGTTTAGACATCCACACTTTATGTTTCATTCCTGGACTTAGTGTTATCCTCGCCCGGGTAGTGGGCCGAGTGGTCGGGACTTCGTTTTAGTGTGGGATACACTTGCACTCGTGCTTGGGAGCCGAGTGGAGTCTGGTAGATATAGTGGTTCGCTTGTCTGTACCGGGAACCGTTTGGGGTAAATGGTGGACCCGGGAGATCTTGTTTTTCCCTGTTTGGGTTGTCGCCACAGTGTTAGTGGCAGTAGTTCACTAGTGTTAGCTGAACCTAGAACCCTTTTCGACATACACATGATTTTAGTCTACCAATGTTTTCTTCCAAGCATCGAAGGGCCGCTGGAGTCTGTTCTTGTTTGATTGGACAAAGGCAACAGCCCTTCGGGGTTTGGGTAAAACACTTATTTTTCTAACTGTTTTTCTAAAAAGAACTAAAATCATTAAATATGGATTTCTTCCAGATCAAAATAATTTTCAATAACAAATGTCACCTTTTCCTTGTAAATCTCCCCACTCGAAAGGATTCGAGTGATCCGGGTTCTAGGGGCCGTTCCTTTGTCGGGACGAAAGCCACGGGGGCCGAGCCTGGAACCTGTTCTTGTTTGATAGGGTTGTAGGTGTAGGTCTCCCGAGACTTTCGGGCCCTGTTGGTGTCTTCTGCGTGTTGTACTGTGATTATTGCTTTCCCGAGCTATAAGGGGATCGGGAACTTCGATAGGCGGAGCCTAGAGTCTGTTCTTGTTTGATAGGGTTCTTAGCACCGGTCTATCGGGTTTCCGAACCCTTATGGTGTTGGTCTTTCCTGTGAGTTTAGTGTTCTGTTGTGGGAGCCGTCTGGTGGACGGTGGCCCCAGCTGTGTGGTTTTTCAGCCTGTGGTTGAGAGTTGGTGTTGTTGGTCGATCTTGTTGATCGTGGTTTGGACTATAGCCTGCATGGGCCATTTTTGAGCTCGACAGAGATACGCGAATACTTTCCTCGGTGGGGTCGCGCCCCTCGAGTGCCACTCCGGAGTTGGGCCTGTTACTTGCTATCGCGACTTGTCGACGCCGTCCCTCTGACTGGGCCAGTTAGTGGCAGTCACGGACACCCTACGGTAGACCCGTCCTGTTGAGGATGTGCGGCAGTAGGTGGGCGCAGGTTTGACTGGACCCTTTGCGGCAGTCAGTATAGATTTGGTGAGTTACTGTGTGTATTAGTAGATGCATCATGTTTCCATCTGTTCCACTTTTTGAGCATCTAGATAGAGGCATAGTAGCAGTAGGGTTACTTTTCCAGCCATTTCATTTCAGTATTGTATTGTTACTTTATGCCTCTAGTAGACTTAGTGGGCAGACCGTCGGGCTTGTTGGCGGCACCCACTGAGAACTACTTGGGACGTAGTTCTCACACCCGTCGTGGTGTTTTTCCCACAGGGACTTCTACTCCTGTTCCTGCTGCTCCTGTTGCTGCTTCTTCTGATCGAGGTAAGGGAGTCGCGAGTTAGTTCCCTACCAGTCGTCGTCCAGAGATTAGATGTACCCCGTACTTTTTGAGAGTTCTTGTTGAGAGACTTTGTAGTGAGGTATAGAGTTGTACTTTTATTTTACTGCTTGAGAGATTTATGTACTTTTGGTGAGGGCTTTGTGTTGTATATTTTCTTCTTTTTAGCAGTTTTCTTTCAGCTCTGATATCTGTATAGCATAGTTGATCTTTTGCAGGTTAGTCGCTTCGTCTATACGGGGCTTCCCGTATGGGCGGCGGATCTGTTGGCGAGCCCGGGTCGCAGTTTCGACGCCGGGGCGTGACAAACGGGCCGGGCCCGTTACTGTAGCAGCCCGGAATACCCGGGCGCCCGGTTTTTGGGCCAAAATCCGAAAGTTGGATTTTTTCGGGCTGGGCCTATAAATAGGCTGCTTGTTGGGGCTTTTTGCCCCCTTTCCCGAGCTCCCCTACCCTTGGCCCCTTTAGCAAAGTTGGAGATCTTCGTGTTGCCGATCTTCTAGCAGAGGCCCGGAATTTTTGGAAGTCGCAGCGTCGACGATTTTGGCATCGTAGCGCGGAGCGACGATCGTTCATCGTAGGCCCGTTATCGTCGTTGTTTGGTCTGAAAGGTCCACAGAGCTACCCCGATAGTGTTTTTGGACGATTCTTGTTGCAGTGGATTCACGAGAGGTACGTCTTCAACTTTCATGTTGATCATCTTGCTGGATTCAGAGTTTATGGCATGGTTTTCGAGACAGTTCTAAGCTACTATTTTGATGGTGGAGTTTTTGGACAGCAACCCCTTGCCGGAATTTTATCTCTGCACTCGAGGGTCGGATCCAGACGAGCCTGTACACTTTATGCATCTACTCGTCGCGATGATTATCATCGTATTTTTCAGGGATTTTTCTGAGGCTTGCTCGAAGGTATACTGTTTCCCCTTTTACTGTGCTGATTCTTACACTTGTGAGACTGGGAAGTTTTGCGCACCCTGTGTTGTGGAATTTGTAACTCGGCATACGGGACTCAGAATTGGACGTGTGGGTACACGTTTCGAAGGTCTCGACGCGAGGATCGCCGTGGTATTTTTATTAAAATTTTTGGAGCATTGTTTTTAGGTCAAAAAGTGGCATCTTTGGGACTAATTTTTAGATTGTGTGTATTTGGGTAAATTATGGAATTAAGTGTAACTGTTAGCTTTGTATTGTACCCAGGAGGGTTTGCGGGTATTGCTGGACCCATTGGATTTGGACAAATCAATTTCCTGGTATTTTTCAGCTGTGGAACCTTGGACAGTTAGCGTTTTCAGGTGGGTGGCCCTGTCTCCAAGATTGATGGAATGTGCATTAAATCTGCTATAGTAGGACCATGCATGATAGTGATATTCCTGTGTAGCATGCTAGAATGTGACAGCTGTTGATTCTAGAGTTATTTGATGATCATGCGATCTCTTGTTTCCTACTATCTGTAAAATTATTGTTGTCTTGGAACTTGACATAGCACCCCCGTCATATGCAGCATGTTCAGCCAGACTGTAGAAAACTCCAACTTGGGCTAGGTTTATTCTGCTTTAGACATCCACACTTCTTATTCTTTCCTGGACATAGTGTTTTACTCGCCCGGGTAGTGGGCCGAGTGGTCGGGAGTCCTTTAGTGTGGGATGCATTTTACACTCGTGCTTGGGAGCAGAGTGGAGTTTGGTAGAAGTAGTTGATTGATCATCTGTGGCGAGAGCCGTTTGGGTAAACGGCGGTCCCGAGATGTTTTGGTCTCTTACTTTATTGTCGCCACTGTGTCAGTGGCAGCTATATACCAGTGATAGCAGGACCTTGAACCCAGAACTATTTTTGGACACACATATGATTTTAGTCAACCAATGTTTTCTTCCGAGCATCGTAGAGTCGCCGAGTCTGTTCTTGTTTGATTGGACAAAGGCATTAGCTCTACGAGGCTTGGATATAAAACTTGTTTTCAATTGTTTTCTTAAAAAGAACTAAAAATCATTAAATATGGATTTCTTTCAGATCAAAGGGCTTTCAATAAGAAATATCACCTTTTTCTGATAAATTTAAACACCCGAGATGATTCGAGTGGTCTGGATTCCAAGGTCTGCCTTTTTTCCTCTGGGGACGAGAACAACGAAAGGCTATGCTTAGGACCTGTTCTTATTTGATTAGGGTTGTAGGTTCTAGTCTTTCGGGGTTCCCGGACCCTTCTCTGCGTTTGTTGTTGAGTTTATCCTGTCTGTGAGTCTGCAGGTTGGGTTGATGTTCTGTGGTTGGGAACCGTCGAAGTTGACAGTAGTCCCGGGTCGTTGAGTGTTGTCCAACCAGATTTGTTAGCCCTGAGTTGTGGGCCGATCCTGGCTGTAGAGCATCTCCAGCCAGTGGGTTTTGTGCTGTGAGCTGTCATAGTGACAGTGACTCTCAGCTGTGTAGTTTCCAGCCAGTGAGTGAGACAGTGATTTGTTGAGACGAGTGGGATAGCACCAGATTATCGACTCGGGTTAGTGTATTGACAACCGCGAACTGTGGGCGGTTGGACCGATTAGTGTTATGCATCAGTTGGGGCTAGGTTTTGCATTGTGAATTGAGTGACTCTCCACTTTGAGCATAGTGTCGACTTTTGCCTGATTGACTGAGATACATGACAGAGCTGTTGGACATGGGTTACTTATTGACTCAAGCCGGTCGCTCCCCACCAGTGCCATTCCAGAGTAGGCGAGACCGGGTTGTTGTAACCGGCGTCGAGATTGAGCTTTAGACCGGGTTGTTGTAACCGGCGTTGAGATTGAGCTTTAGACCGGGTTGTTGTAACCGGCGTGAGATTGAGTTCTTCTATCATGACTTGTCGACGCCTTCCCTCTGGCTGGCCTAGATGTGGCAGTCATGGACACCCTACGGTAGACCGTCCTGTTGAGGATGTGCAGCAGTAGGTGGGCGCAGGTTTGACTGGACCCTATGTGGCAGTCATTATAGTTTGGGTTACTATAATGGCAGTCATTATAGTTTGGGTTGCTATACCGGAGAGTTAGTACATGCATCATGTTTTCCTTCTGTTTCACTTGTTGAGCATCTAGATAGGGGCATAGTAGCTGTAGAGATATTCTTTTCCTGCTCTTCTTTCAGTATTTCATTATTTATCTTATGCCTCTAGTAGACTTAGTGGGCTGACCGTTGGGCTTGTTGACGGCACCCACTGAGAACTACTGTGGGATGTAGTTCTTACACCCGTCGTGGTGTATTTTTCCCCAGGGACGTCTCCTCCTGTTTCTGCTGCTCCAGTTGCTGCTTCTTCGGATCGAGGTGAGGGAGTCACGAGCTAGATCCCTACCAGTCGTTGTCCAGAGAGTAGATGTACCCTTATTATTTTGAGAGTTTCTTGTTGAGAGACTTGTAGCGAGGGATAGAGTTGTACTTTTCTTTTTGAGTTGAGAGATTTATGTATTTTGGTGAGGGCTTTGTGTGGTATATTTTCTATTTCTAGCAGTTTATTTTCAGCTCTGATATCTGTTTAGTATAGTATCTTCCTTTCGCAGGTTTGACGCTTCGTCTATACGGGGTTCACCGTATGGGCGGCGGATCTGTTGGCGAGCCCGGGTCGCAGTTTCGACCCCGAGGCGTGACAGATTAGAGTGGTATCAGAGCCTAGGTTGTAGGTCATTGAGGACTTAGAAACCCTAGGCTTGTGGTTGGACATTAGGACGACTACGTGAGAGTCGTGACTGTTAGCGAGAGTCCTGATTGAGTTTTATACCTCTCCCAAGGGATAGGATGAGTGATTGGCATGTTTATTCTCCTAAGCGATTATGTTGGCTGCAGACAACATAATGCTATGGAATGGATGACATGTCTTAGACTTTCGCTGGATTGGGTCGAGTGTTGTTTGGTGCTGTCCTGATGTTTGCATGTGGATTGCAGTTGAGCTCGATGCCTCCCCGACGTAGGATGCAGACACGTTCTCAGCCTTCCTCCTCCCTTGAGCCTGAGCAGGAGAAATCAGCACAGGGTCAGCAAAGTGAGGTACAGAAGCTTCGGGCTCAGATGGCTCAGTTGTTAGAGGCTGTCCCGCGCAAGGGGGAGACCATGGATCGGATGGTGCGCATGATGGAGCAGACGGCACAGTCAGCTGTAGCACCCCCAGAGAGTTTCCATGCACCATCTTCGTCAGTTGTGGCACCCCCAATTGTACCAGCAGCACAGGCAGCCCCTACTGCACAGGGTACCAGTGGTCAGCCGTTCAGGACGGTAGGACAGTTGAACCCTGCAGAGCAGCGTGAGGTGGTTGATATGTTGACGAGATTTCATCAGTCTCATCCACATCGTTTTTCGGGGCAGAGTTCGGAGCGCAGAGAGGCGGTCACGGACGAGGTGCTCCAGCTCTCGCACGGATTTCGGGGGCGAAGCGCCCAGCACAGGATGTTGAGGGACAGACGAGTCGGCAGGGACCTACGAGACCTCCACGATCTCATCCTCAGGGTCGTGGGTTTCGGAGGTGCCAGAGGTCTGGTGAGCAACCGCGGTAGCCGCGGTATCAGCCTAGACAGTAGCTCCGGCAGCAGCGACGTGAGCGGTGTGTCATCTGTGATGGCCCTCATCCACCGTCGCAGTGTGACCAGAGACGGGGACGGTGTTTCCTATGTGGAGAGTTGGGACATTTTCGAGCAGCTTGTCCCCGAGCCATTCTATCAGTGCGACCCCTTGCTACAGCACCTCCCTTGCCAGTTCAGGAAGCGGAAGCCCCTCCAGTACACCGTCAGACAGAGTGGGGTACGACGTCGGGACAGACGGGACGACGGTCTTCAGCACCCAGTGGACGGGTTGATCCAGCCCTGGTGGAGGGCACCCCAGCAGCAGATCCTATCGCCGTAGGTATGGCTTTATTTTTCAGTCAGCTGAGTTGAGCGTTTTGGTACAGCTGCATCCTTCTGCTTTTGATATTAGGGCATTTGCATCTCTGCATGAATAAGGGATAGGAATTTTGTTACATGCATGAGCGATTTGATTCTCCCCAGTATCCTGCGAGCAGAGGAGGATTGTAGGGCATGACCAGGATAGCTGAGACTTTGGGAAGTACACCGGCAGGAGTGACGGTTCAGTTACAGTTCCATGACTCAGATCTAGTACACGCGATGGACCAGCTGGTGTGGTATCGTGCAACGATTGATTGTGGATATTGAGAACTGTGACCTTCCAGCGAGTTGGACAACAGGAGATCATTTCCACAGGTCTCTGAGGCATCCTTCCTGCAGCAGCGGCTTCAGCGACTCTAGGTTAGGCGCTACTTGTTGAGCATAGGTGACGCCTAGTACTAGAGGTTGTGTCTCTAGGGGTCTCCGATAGAGTTGTGTTTTTCTTTTTAGGGGCACGGTTAGATCGTGGCTTCCGTTCTTGTGGCCACAGCAGGAACGGCATCAACACTTCTCTCCATTTTTCTCGCCCTTACGCTGAAATTTGTGAACACGACGAAAGATTCGAAAGGCTACTCCAGAAATGGAAACGGTGCCCGAACCTGTTCTTGTTTGATTGGAGCGAGGGCACTGGTCTTTCGGAATTTTCGAACTTTTTGTTAATTTCAGCTGTTTTCTAAATTGATAGTTGGGGGTTGGTGACTTTCCTGCTGGTGGAGCCCTACCCTTTCTGGTTGGTTGTGTTGGCGTAATTGGTGTAGTTTGGACGAGTAGAGTTGACTGTTCTTCTCTCTATCCCCAGTGTTTGGAATCCCTGTGGTTTTTCTAGCTTTTGGACTCGCTTTGTGGAGAGTGTGTGGCGACTGGGGAGTTGGAGGCCGTGTTGACGGATGCTTACCCTTGGCTTTGAGTGCCCTGTTGAGCCGTGTTTATTTCGAGGACGAAACTTTCTTTTAGTGGGGGAGGATGTGAGGACCCGAATCCCCACTTAAGAGTTTATGGTTGGAATAGTAGCTTCTGGGAGTGTTTGTACGGGTGTCGGGCCCCCCGGAAATGGATTCCTGGTGTAAATGGGAGCATGATTGCTTGCAGGAAGCCCATTGTGGGTGATTGAGGTTTCTGTGCGCGTTTTGGAATCAAGAAATGGACCCGGTGCGAAAAATGGATCAAGCTCACCTTCCCAGGAATTTTCGGCAAATTTTAGAAGTGGAATTTGACAGAACGGATAGCAGATTTGGATTCAGCGCGCGAAAACGGTCAAGATGGACTATTTACTTGTATTTTTCGGAGCCCGGACGCGAAAACACGGTTTTCGAGGTGATTTGGTACTGTTCCGGCGGCCGGAGAAGCGCCGGCGGCGGCGGCGGATAGTGGAGCGCGGCGGTTGGCGGCAGCGTTGGCGCCCGGTCCATCGCGGAGGAGTGCACCCGGGCGCTGGCCACGTGGCGGCACCCGGTTGGCTGGCGCAGTGGGCGCGGTCCACGGGAAAGGCGCGTGTACACGGTGGACCGGGAGTGGACACGTGGCAGCACGTGGTTGGGTGGTGTTGTGCGCGCGGACCACGGTGCGGGGAGCAGGTACCTCGGGCTGCGTGCCTGACAGGCGCGCTTGGGAGCGCGTGGGCGCGACGTGGGCGCGCTGACCCGCGGCTCCCGGCGTGGGCGCCACGTCTCGGCACCAGCGTCGGCCACGCGGCGCAGCGCCGTTGGCCCAAACAGCTCTTTGCTGTTTTGGTGGACGCGTGGCGGGCTGGGACACTTCCGGGCGTGAACAGTAACAAGCCGGGCCCGTTACTGTAGCAGCCCGGAATACCCGGGCGCCCGGTTTTTGGGCCAAAATCTGAAAGTTGGATTTTTTCGGGCTGGGCCTATAAATAGGCTGCTTGTTGGGACTTTTTGCCCCCTTTCCCGAGCTCCCCTGTCCTTGGCCCCTTTAGCAAAGTTGGAGATATTCGTGTTGCGCATCCTCTGGCAGAGGCTCGGAATTTTTGGAAGCCGCAGCATCGACGATTTTGGCATCGTAGCTCGTAGCGACGATCGTTCATCGGAGGCCCGTTATCGTCGCTGTTTGGTCTGAAAGGTCCACAGAGCTACTCCGATAGTGTTTTTGGACGATTCTTGTGGCAGTGGATTCACGAGAGGTACTTCTTCGACTATCGTGCTGATCATCTTGCTGGATTCAGAGTTTATGGCATGGTTTTCGAGACAGTTCTAAGTTGCTGTTTTGATGGTGGAGTTTTTGGACAGCAGCCCCTTGCCGGAATTTTATCTCTGCACTCGAGCGTCGGATCGAGACGAGCCTGTACACTTTTTGCATCTACTCGTCGCGAGGATTATCATCATATTTTTCAGGGATTTTTCTGAGGCTTCCTCGAAGGTATACTGTTTCCCCTTTTACTGTGCTGATTCTTATAGTTGTGAGATTGTGAAGTTTTGCGCACCCTGTGTTGTGGAATTTGTAACTCGGCATACGGGGCTCAGAATTGGACGTGCGGGCACCCGTTTCGAAGGTCTCGACGCGAGGATCGCCGTGGTATTTTCATTAAAATTTTTGGTGCATTTTTTTCAGGTGAAAAGTGGCATCTTTGGGACTGATTTTCAGATTGTGTGTATTTGGGTAAATTATGGAATTAAGTGTAACTGTTAGCTTTGTATTGTACCCAGGAGGGTTTGCGGGTATTGCTGGACCCATTGGATTTGGACAAATCAATTTCCTTGTATTTTTCAGCTGTGGAACCTTGGACAGTTAGCGTTTTCAGGTGGGTGACCCTGTCTCCAAGATTGATGGAATGTGCATTAAATCTGCTATAGTAGGACCATGCATGATAGTGATATTCCTGTGTAGCATGCTAGAATGTGACAGCTGTTGATTCTAGAGTTATTTGATGATCATGCGATCTCTTGTTTCCTGCTATCTGTAAAATTATTGTTGTCTTGGAACTTGACCTAGCACCCCCGTCATATGCAGCATGTTCAGCCAGACTGTAGAAAACTCCAACTTGGGCTAGGTTTATTCTGCTTTAGACATCCACACTTCTTATTCTTTCCTGGACATAGTGTTTTACTCGCCCGGGTAGTGGGCCGAGTGGTCGGGATTCCTTTAGTGTGGGATGCATATTACACTCGTGCTTGGGAGCATAGTGGAGTCTGGTAGAAGTAGTTGATTGATCATCTGTGGGGAGAGCCGTTTGGGTAAACGGCGGTCCCGAGATGTTTTGGTCTCTTGTTTTGTTGTCGCCACTGTGTCAGTGGCAGCTATATACCAGTGATAGCAGGACCTTGAACCCAGAACTATTTTTGGACACACATATGATTTTAGTCAACCAATGTTTTCTTCCGAGCATCGTAGAGTCGCCGAGTCTGTTCTTGTTTGATTGGACAAAGGCATTAGCTCTACGAGGCTTGGATATAAAACTTATTTTCAATTATTTTCCCAAAAAGAACTAAAAATCATTAAATATGGATTTCAATAAGAAATATCACCTTTTTCTGATAAATTTAACCACCCGAGATGATTCGAGTGGTCTGGGTTCCAAGGTCTGCCTTTTTTCCTTTGGGGACGAGAACAACGAAAGGCTATGCCTAGGACCTGTTCTTGTTTGATTAGGGTTGTAGGTTCTAGTCTTTCGGGGTTCCCGGACCCTTCTCTGCGTTTGTTGTGGAGTGTATCCTGTCTGTGAGTCTGCACGTTGGGTTGATGTTCTGTGGTTGGGAACCGTCGAAGTTGACGGTTGTCCCGGGTCGTTGAGTGTTGTCCGACCAGATTTGTTAGCCCTGAGTTGTGGGCCTATCCTGGCTGTAGAGCATCTCCAGCCAGTGGGTTTTGTGCTGTGAGCTGTCATAGTGACAGTGACTCTCAGCTGTGTAGTTTCCAGCCAGTGAGTGAGACAGTGATTTGTTGAGTCGGGTGGGATAGCACCAGATTATCGACTCGGGTTAGTGTATTGACAACCGCGAACTGTGGGCGGTTGGACCGATTAGTGTTATGCATCAGTTGGGGCTAGGTTTTGCATTGTGGATTGAGTGAGTCTCCACTTTGAGCATAGTGTCGACTTTTGCCTGATTGACTGAGATACATGACAGAGCTGTTGGACATGGGTTACTTATTGACTCGAGCGGGTCGCTCCCCTCGAGTGCCACTCCGGAGTAGGCGAGATCGGGTTGTTGTAACCGGCGTCGAGATTGAGCTTTAGACCGGGTTGTTGTAACCGGCGTTGCGATTGAGCTTTAGACCGGGTTGTTGTAACCGGCGTGAGATTGAGTTCTTCTATCATGACTTGTCGACGCCTTCCCTCTGGCTGGCCCAGATGTGGCAGTCATGGACACCCTACGGTAGACCGTCCTGTTGAGGATGTGCAGCAGTAGGTGGGCGCAGGTTTGACTGGACCCTATGTGGCAGTCATTATAGTTTGGGTTACTATAATGGCAGTCATTATAGTTTGGGTTGCTATACCTGAGAGTTAGTAGATGCATCATGTTTTTCTTCTGTTTCACTTGTTGAGAATCTAGATAGCGGCATAGTAGCTGTAGAGATATTCTTTTCCTGCTCTTCTTTCAGTATTTCATTATTTATCTTATGCCTCTAGTAGACTTAGTGGGCAGACCGTTGGGCTTGTTGACGGCACCCACTGAGAACTACTGTGGGATGTAGTTCTCACACCCGTCGTGGTATATTTTTCCCCAGGGACGTCTGCTCCTGTTTCTGCTGCTCCAGTTGCTGCTTCTACGGATCGAGGTGAGGGAGTCACGAGCTAGATCCCTACCAGTCGTTGTCCAGAGAGTAGATGTACCCTTATTATTTTGAGAGTTTCTTGTTGAGAGACTTGTAGCGAGGGAGAGAGTTGTACTTTTCTTTTTGAGTTGAGAGATTTATGTATTTTGGTGAGGGCTTTGTGTGGTATATTTTCTATTTCTAGCAGTTTATTTTCAGCTCTGATATCTGTTTAGTATAGTATCTTCCTTTTGCAGGTTTGACGCTTCGTCTATACGGGGTTCACCGTAAGGGCGGCGGATCTGTTGGCGAGCCCGGGTCGCAGTTTCGACCCCGAGGCGTGACAGATTAGAGTGGTATCAGAGCCTAGGTTGTAGGTCATTGAGGACTTAGAAACCCTAGGCTTGTGGTTGGACATTAGGATGACTACGTGAGAGTCGTGACTGTTAGCGAGAGTCCTGATTGAGTTTTATACCTCTCCCAAGGGATGGGATGAGTGATTGGCATGTTTGTTCTCCTAAGCGATTATGTTGGCTGCTGACAACATAATGTTATTGAATGGATGACATGTCTGAGACTTTCGCTGGATTGGGTCGAGTGTTGTTTGGTGCTGTCCTGATGTTTGCATGTGGATTGCAGGTGAGCTCGATGCCTCCCCGACGTAGGATGCAGACACGTTCTCAGCCTTCCTCCTCCCTTGAGCCTGAGAAGGAGAAATCGGCACTGGGTCAGCAAAGTGAGGTACAGAAGCTTCGGGCTCAGATGGCTCAGTTGTCAGAGGCTGTCCGGCGCCAGTGGGAGACCATGGATCGGATGGTGCGCATGATGGAGCAGACGGCACAGTCAGCTGTAGCACCCCTAGAGAGTTTCCCTGCACCATCTTCGTCAGTTGTGGCACCCCCAGTTGTACCAGCAGCACAGGCAGCCCCTAATGCACAGGGTACCAGTGGTCAGCCGTTCAGGACGGTAGGACAGTTGAACCCTGCAGAGCAGCGTGAGGTGGTTGATATGTTGACGAGATTTCATCAGTCTTATCCACATCGCTTTTCGGGGCAGAGTTCGGAGCGCGGAGAGGCGGTCACGGACGAGTTGGCTCCAGCTCTCGTAGGGATTTTGGGGGCGAAGCGCCCAGCACAGGATGTTGAGGGACAGACGAGTCGGCAGGGACCTATGAGACCATGGATCGGATGGAGCAACGATTGATTGTGGATTGAGAACTGTGACCTTCCAGCGAGTTGGACAACAGGAGATCATTTCCACAGGTCTCCGCGGCATCCTTCCTGCAGCAGCAGCTTCAGCGACTCTAGGTTAGGCGCTACTTGTTGAGCGTAGGTGACGCCTAGTACTAGAGGTTGTGTCCCTAGGGGTCTCCGATAGAGTTGTGTTTTTCTTTTTAGGGGCACGGTTAGATCGTGGCTTCCGTTCTTGTGGCCACAGCAGGAACGGCATCAACACTTCTCTCCATTTTTCTCGCCCTTACGCTGAAATTTGCGAACAGGACGAATGATTTGAAAGGCTACTCCAGAAATGGAAACGGTGCCCGAACCTGTTCTTGTTTGATTGGGGCGAGGGCACTGGTCTTTCGGAATTTTCGAACTTTTCGTTAATTTCAGCTGTTTTCTAAATTAAGAGTTGGGGGTTGGTGACTTTCCTGCTGGTGGAGCCTTACCCTTTCTGGTTGGTTGTGTTGGCGTAATTGGTGTAGTTTGGACGAGTAGAGTTGACTGTTCTTCTCTCTATCCCCAGTGTTTGAAATCCCTGTGGTTTTTCTAGCTTTTGGACTCGCTTTATGGAGAGTGTGTGGCGACTGGGGAGTTGGAGGCCGTGTTGATGGATGCTTACCCTTGGCTTTGAGTGCCCTGTTGAGCCGTGTTTATTTCGAGAACGAAACTTTCTTTTAGTGGGGGAGGATGTGAGGACCCGAATCCCCACTTAAGAGTTTATGGTTGGAATAGTAGCTTCTGGGAGTGTTTGTGCGGGTGTCGGGCCCCGGAAATGGATTCCTGGTGTAAATGGGAGCATGATTGCTTGCAGGAAGCCCATTGTGGGTGATTGAGGTTTCTGCGCCCGTTTTGGAATCAAGAAATGGACCCGGTGCGAAAAATGGATCAAGCTCACCTTCCCGAGAATTTTCGGCAAATTTTAGAAGTGGAATTTGACAGAATGGATAGCGGATTTGGATTCAGCGCGCGAAAACGGTCAAGATGGACTATTTACTTGTATTTTTCGGAGCCCGGACGTGAAAACACGGTTTTCGAGGTGATTTGGTACTGTTCCGGCGGCCGGAGAAGCGGCGGCGGCGGCGGCGGACGGCGGAGCGCGGTGGTTGGCGGCAGCATTGGCGCCCGGTCCAATGCGGAGGAGTGCACCCGGGCGCTGGCCACGTGGCGGCACCCGGTTGGCGGGCGCAGTGGGCGCGGTCCACGGGAAAGGCGCGGGTGCACGGTGGACTGGGAGTGGACACGTGGCAGCACGTGGTTGGGTGGTGTTGTGCGCGCGGTCCATGGTGCGGGGAGCAGGTACCTTGGGCTGCGTGCCCGACAGGCGCGCGTGGGCGCGCGTGGGCGCGACGTGGGCGCGCTGACCCGCGGCTCCCGGCGTGGGCGCCACGTGTTGGCACCAGCGTCGGCCACGCGGCGCAGCGCCGTTGGCCCAAACAGCTCTTTGCTGTTTGGGTGGACGCGTGGCGGGCTGGGAGACTTCCGGGCAAGAACAGCAACGGGCCGGGCCAGTAACTGTAGCAGCGTGGAATACCCGGGCGCCTGGTTTTTGGGCCAAAATCCGAAAGTTGGATTTTTTCGGGCTGGGCCTATAAATAGGCTGATTGTTGGGGCTTTTTGCCCCCTTTCCCGAGCTCCCCTGTCCTTGGCCTCTTTAGCAAAGTTGGAGATCTTCGTGTTGCGCATCTTCTCGCAGAGGCCCGGAATTTTTGGAAGCCGCGTTGTCGACGATTTCGGCATTGCAGCGCGGAGCGACGATCGTTCATCGGAGGCCCGTTATCGTCGCTGTTTGGTCCGAAAGGTCCACAGAGCTACTCCGATAGTGTTTTTGGACCATTCTTGTGGCAGTGGATTCATGAGAGGTACGTCTTCAACTTTCGTGTTGATCATCTTGCTGGATTCAGAGTTTATGGCATGGTCTTCGAGACAGTTCTAAGCTGCTGTTTTGATGGTGGAGTTTTTGGATAGCTGCCCCTTGCCGGAATTTTATCTCTTCACTCGAGCATCGGATCGAGACGAGCCCATACACTTTTTGCATCTACTCGTCGCGAGGATTATCGTCGTATTTTTCAGGGATTTTTCTGAGGCTTGCTCGAAGGTATACTGCTTCCCCTTTTACTGTGCTGATTCTTAAAGTTGTGAGATTGTGAAGTTTTGCGCACCCTGTGTTGTGGAATTTGTAACTCGGCATACGGGGCTCAGAATTGGACATGCAGGTACCCGTTTCGAAGGTCTCGACGCGAGGATCGCCGTGGTATTTTTATTAAAATTTTTGGAGCATTTTTTTCAGGTGAAAAAGTGGCATCTTTGGGACTGATTTTCAGATTGTGTGTATTTGGGTAAATTATGGAATTAAGTGTAACGGTTAGCTTTGTATTGTACCCAGGAGGGTTTGCGGGTATTGCTGGACCCATTGGATTTGGACAAATCAATTTCCTGGTATTTTTCAGCTGTGGAACCTTGGACAGTTAGCGTTTTCAGGTGAGTGGCCCTGTCTCCAAGATTGATGGAATGTGCATTAAATCTGCTATAGTAGGACTATGCATGATAGTGATATTCCTGTGTAGCATGCTAGAATGTGACAGCTGTTGATTCTAGAGTTATTTGATAATCATGCGATCTCTTGTTTCCTACTATCTGTAAATTATTGTTGTCTTGGAACTTGACCTAGCACCCCCGTCATATGCAGCATGTTCAGCCAGACTGTAGAAAACTCCAACTTGGGCTAGGTTTATTCTGCTTTAGACATCCACACTTCTTATTCTTTTTTGGACATAGTGTTTTACTCGCCCGGGTAGTGGGCCGAGTGGTCGGGATTCCTTTAGTGTGGGATGCATTTTACACTCGTGCTTGGGAGCATAGTGGAGTCTGGTAGAAGTAGTTGATTGATCATCTGTGGGGGGAGCCGTTTGGGTAAACGGCGGTCCCGATATGTTTTGGTCTCTTGTTTTATTGTCGCCACTGTGTCAGTGGCAGCTATATACCAGTGATAGCAGGACCTTGAACCCAGAACTATTTTTGGACACACATATGATTTTAGTCAACCAATGTTTTCTTCCGAGCATCGTAGAGTCGTCGAGTCTGTTCTTGTTTGATTGGACAAAGGCATTAGCTCTACAAGGCTTGGATATAAAACTTGTTTTCAATTGTTTTCCTAAAAAGAACTAAAAATCATTAAATATGGATTTTTTTCAGATCAAAGGGCTTTTAATAAGAAATAACACCTTTTTCTGATAAATTTAACCACCAGAGGTGATTCGAGTGGTCTGGGTTCCACGGTCTGCCTTTTTTCCTTTGGGGACGAGAACAACGAAAGGCTATGCCTAGGACCTGTTCTTGTTTGATTAGGGTTGTAGGTTCTAGTCTTTCGGGGTTCCCGGACCCTTCTTTGCGTTAGTTGTGGAGTTTATCGTATCTGTGAGTCTGCAGGTTGGGTTGATGTTCTGTGGTTGGGAACCGTCGAAGTTGACGGTAGTCCCGGGTCGTTGAGTGTTGTCCGACCAGATTTGTTAGCCCTGAGTTGTGGGCCGATTCTGGCTGTAGAGCATCTCCAGCCAGTGGGTTTTGTGCTGTGAGCTATCATAGTGACAGTGAGTCTCAACTGTGTAGTTTCCAGCCAGTGAGTGAGACAGTGATTTGTTGAGTCGGGTGGGATAGCACCAGATTATCGACTCGGGTTGGTGTATTGGCAATCGCGAACTGTGGGCGGTTGGACCGATTAGTGTTATGCATCAGTTGGGGCTTGGTTTTGCATTGTGGATTGAGTGAGTCTCCACTTTGAGCATATTGTCGGCTTTTGCCTCATTGACTGAGATACATGACAGAGCTGTTGGACATGGGTTACTTATTGACTCGAGCGGGTCGCTCCCCTCGAGTGCCACTCCGGAGTAGGCAAGACCGGGTTGTTGTAACCGGCGTCGAGATTGAGCTTTAGACCGGGTTGTTGTAACCGGCGTTGAGATTGTGCTTTAGACCGGGTTGTTGTAACCGGCGTGAGATTGAGTTCTTCTATCGTGACTTGTCGACGCCGTCCCTCTGGCTGGCCCAGATGTGGCGGTCATGGACACCCTACGGTAGACCGTCCTGTTGAGGATGTGCAGCAGTAGGTGGGCGCAGGTTTGACTGGACACTATGTGGCAGTCATTATAGTTTGGGTTACTATAATGGCAGTCATTATAGTTTGGGTTGCTATACCTGAGAGTTAGTAGATGCATCATGTTTTCCTTCTGTTTCACTTGTTGAGCATCTAGATAGGGGCATAGTAGCTGTAGAGATATTCTTTTCCAGCTCTTCTTTCAGTATTTCATTATTTATCTTATGCCTCTAGTAGACTTAGTGGGCAGACCGTTGGGCTTGTTGCCGGCACCCACTGAGAACTCCTGTGGGATGTAGTTCTCACACCCGTCGTGGTGTATTTTTCCCCAGGGACGTCTGCTTCTGTTTCTACTGCTCCAGTTGCTGCTTCTTCGGATCGAGGTGAGGGAGTCACGAGCTAGATCCCTACCAGTCGTTGTCCTGAGAGTAGATGTACCCTTATTATTTTGAGAGTTTCTTGTTGAGAGACTTGTTGCAAGGGATAGAGTTGTACTTTTCTTTTTGAGTTGAGAGATTTATGTATTTTGGTGAGGGCTTTGTGTGGTATATTTTCTATTTCTAGCAGTTTACTTTCAGCTCTGATATCTGTTTAGTATAGTATCTTCCTTTTGCAGGTTTGACGCTTCGTCTATACGGGGTTCACGGTATGGGCAGCGGATCTATTGGTGAGCCCGGGTCGCAGTTTCGACCCCGGGGCGTGACAAAGAGTCTATATGATGACCCAGAAGGGGACGGACCCACCGGAGGACGTCGCAGCAGGTAATACTCGAGTCTCAGATTATCGTGCTAGAACTTTTGTGTCAACTCCTGAGCATCCCGCTCTTTCACCTCGCTTCGCGTTTTCGCCCCTACCTTTAGTATTAGAAGAGATCCCCACCGTAGAAATAAGTTCGGTCAGACTTTTGGGCTACCCCTCGAGGCAAGTGGCTTTGTCCTTCCTGGCCAGCGAGGGTGGGGCGGGTTCTTAGGCTCTAAGAACTAGTGGGGTTTCCGTTAAGGGTTATCGGCGTGGCGCTTGGGACCAACGGTCACAGCAATCTTTAAGCGGTAGTTGACTGCTTGAAGTTCCAAGTGCGCCCCCGGGAACCAGGCTTACCGGAACTTGTGAACTTAGCTTGTAGGAACGCCTTCTGCTTCCTTTTCTTTTCGTCGTCGTGGGCAAGAAGCTTGACGGAGGGTAGTTGAGTAGCGTTCACGAGTCCTGTATGGATCTTGACACGAGAAGATAGGAAGTTATGCAACCGGAGTAATCCTCCAGACCCTCCGGGACCAGAAATTGTATGCCAAACCCAAGAAGTGTGAGTTCTGGCTCCACGAGGTAGACTTCTTGGGACACGTAGTCTCAGCATCGGGAATTGCGGTGGACACGAGGAAGATAGAATTAGTGACCAACCGGGCTCGGCCAACAACAGTGACAGGAATCCGAAGCTTCCTAGAACTGGCGGGGTACTACAGACGCTTCGTGGAAGACTTCTCAAAGATCGCCACTCCCCTGACACGACTAACCTGGAAAGGGGAGAAGTTCGTCTGGACGGCCCAGGGACAGAAGAGCTTCGAGGAACTTAAGGACAGACTCACACGGGCGCCAGTACTCACATTGCCGAAGCCCGGCGAGAACTACGAGATCTATTGTGATGCTTCTCGAAGCGGTCTTGGAAGCGTATTAATGCAACAATGGAAGGTCATAGCATACGCATCAAGACAGCTCAAGGATTACGAGCAGAACTACCCTACACACGACTTGGAACTCGCGGCAGTCGCATTTGCCCTAAAGCTCTAGAGACATTATCTCTACGGGGCGCACCGTAACGTGTGTTCCGACCACCCGAGCCTCCAATACCTGTTCACACAGAAGGAACTGAATTTACGGCAAAGGCGATGGCTGGAACTACTGACAGACTACGATTTGTCTACCCATTAACTCTCCGGGAAGGCAAATTTGGTCGCCGACGCCTTAAGCTGGAAGGGACAGACGGGAGGAACGGCGTTGAGCGCCCTTACCCAACAAGATCGTCTCATCGCAGAGTTCTCGCGATTGAGATTGGAGGTAGTGCCGGCGGGTGCGGTTACGCAACCCCTGTCTTTAGTAGTTAAGCCTACCCTGATCGGGAGGATCTTGGAAGGCCAGTCGACGGACACTCAACTGCAACTGGAGCGGGACAGAATATCTTCGGAACAAGGGGGCAATTTTATGATTGGCACTGATAATGTGATAAGGTTCCGGAGACGAATTTGCGTGCCCGATGTGCCAGAATTGAGGAAAAAAATTCTAACGGAAGCGCATAATGCCCCCTACACTGCGCATCCCGGAGGTACAAAGATGTACAAAGACCTGAGGCAGACCTTCTGGTGGCCCAAATTGAAGAATGATGTGACACAATTTGTGGCGCATTTTTTGGTGTGCCAACAGGTGAAAGCGGAACATCAGCGACCGGCGGGAAAACTACAACCATTGCCCATACCAGAGTGGAAATGGGAATGGATTACCATGGACTTCGTAACCGGTTTTCCGCGATCGCAACATGGACATGTAGTGATCCGGCCTTTCGGGGTATTTTTGACTTACATATAGTCATTTAAGCCTTTAAGTGAAATAAAATTATTCAATTCTTAAAAGTTGGCCATTGTGAGGTGCGGGTATTTTTCTGCGATAGAGCGCGGAAAAAGAAAGCCAACGGTGCGATCGGATCTGAAATCCGATATCGGGATCTCCCGGAATGGAATTCCTAGTGATACGGTGATTAAGTCATGCATCGGAATCCGTGCAAAATATCTTGCACCCGTTAGAGATAAGGTGGGTTATCTCGTAGGGGATAATTAATTAGTTAATTAATTATCCATGAGGGAAAATAGAATTCTCTTACGTACTAATTAAAAAGGGAATTAATTAAAGATTTAATACAAGCTATATAAGGGGTCCCGATTATCGGAAAGAAAAGAAAAGAAAAGAAAGAAATAAAAACCCTAATCGGTGAGAAGAGAAAGAAAAGAAAAGACGGAACCCTAGCCGGAAGAAAGGGAAAGGAGAAAGAGAAGGGGCCCGATCTTCCCGGACACCGAACCGAAGGCAAGAACGCGACCGGACAACCTTCCCGTCGATCTTTGGTTAGTAAAATAATTGTTATAATTTATTTGGGATTTTTCCGTCGTCTCTTTTGTTTGAGTTCTTGGTTTCTCCGTCGTATCCGTCACCGTCGCCGTCGTCGTCATCATGCTAGGGCACGGAATGGACGGCGGAGGCGCGCGGTGCCGCTAGGGCATCGCGCGGAGGAGAGCCATGGACGGCACCCATGCGGACCCGCAACCGCGCGGGCACCGCATGGGTGCCGCGCGGCTGCCACACGGGCGGCACCCGCGCGGACCCGCAACCGTGCGGGCACCGCGCGGCTACCGCGCGGGCCGGCAACCGTGCGGGCGCCGCGCGGCTGCCGCGCGGGCCCGCAACCGCACGGGCGGCACCCGCGCGGGCCCGCAACCGTGCGGGCACCGCGCGGGCGCCGCGCGGCTGCCGCGCGGGCGGCACCCGCGCGGACCCACAACCGCGCGGGCGTCGCGCGGCTGCCGCGTGGGCCCGCAACAGTGCGGGCGCCGCGCGACTGCCGCGCGGGCCCGCAACCACGCAGGCAGCACCCGCGCGGGCCAGCGACCGTGCGGGCACCGCGCGGGCGCCGCGCGGCTGCCGCGCGGGCGGCACCCGCGCGGACCCGCAACCGCGCGGGCGCCGTGCGGGGCCGCACCCGCGCGGGCACCGCGCGGCCGCCGCATGGGCAATACCCGCGCGGGCACCGCGCGGCCGCCGCACGGGCAACACCCGCGCAGGCACCGCGCCGCGGGGGCGTCGCCGCGGAAACGCGCCGCGCGGTTCCGAACCGCGCGGGGTTCCGGTGGGCGACGACGGCGGCGCGGGATTTCCGGTTCGTCAACCCGGACGGTGTTGGACTTTCCCGTCAAAAAGAGTAAATTGGGTCTTTTGTTTTCGGATGTTAGTACACGTTTTTTACTATAGTTATCCTTGCGGACTTTTCTTTAGGTCCAAGTGCGCAGCAGGGGTGCGCGAAAGATTCAGGTGTTCCGATTTCTCTTCAAATAGGTGGGTACGGTTGCTGTAAATACAACCAGTGCAGTAAGTGCATCTATCGTCATTAAAATGCTCTTAATTTATCTAACAAATTAGATGGACAGTTTAACCTTTCGCATAATTGTGTTTTTATCTAACAATTGAAGCGGCTACGGTCGCGATGCTCATGACACGCCGATCTCGGCAAATCCGTTTTCGGATGCTGCACGTACACAGGCGGATTGGCCTCCGCATGGGTGTACTTTTCCGGAAGAGTGGTCTCTTATGACCCGTGTTCCTCACAAAGGGGTGGGAGCCGTGAGGACCCCTTCGCGCCCGCTGGGAATAGCACACCAGCACCGTGAAGGGGTTAAATGCATCAAAAAGGTGTTTGCGCACGAGGGGAGACTTTAGTCTCTCCGACAAATAATCTGGGGTTGGTGCCCAATTTAATTGATAAATCTGGGGTTGGGGCCCAGCTTTATATGTGCAGGGTTTTAGCGAAATGGTTCCGGTGTATTCGGTTTGCTTCTTATTCCTTATTGATAATAGACATCTACTTTGTTTGTCACTGACATTACCCACTCCGTGACAGGTGTTACGAGGTGCGTTAGCCGGGAGGGCGGTGAGACTGCGTCGCGAGGGCCGTAGTCAGAACACTTGGTTTTTATTATCTCATTTCTCTTACGCTTAATTTAGTTAATTTGCTTGTGGGTCGTAATATTCGTGGACATGTATTACTTAGCGCTATGGATGAGGTGTACTTTTATATTTCGGTTCTTTTGGTGATGTTTTCTTATGTGGCACGTTTTCATGATAAACCAAATGACTTCGAAAAGGTTTTCTCAAAACGAAGTGCCGCGTGGGCACGGGTTTTGCAACCGCTGGCTTTATCCTTCTAAACACTGATGCCGCTTTAATATTCCGCTTGATGATGTATGTCTATTGTATGGTTGACGGTTGGTGTTTGATGTATGTTGTTGTAAATGAGAAGCCGTGCATATACAAAGGAGACTCTGTCCGTGGGCAGGGAGAATTTGTGTATGTGGCGGTCTGGCACGCACCGGGGATGAGGTTTAAATTACCTTGTTAAGAAGAAAAAAAAAGATACACGCGATTTTCCGCTTTGATAGACTCAAAAACCCCCGGGGGCGTGACAGGACATGACGCGATATGGGTCATAGTGGACCGTCTGACGAAATCGGCCCACTTTCTGCCTATCCACACGACGTGGACCCGAGACAGGCTAGCGCAAACCTACATCGACGAGGTGGTAAGATTGCACGTAGTACCATCGTCGATAACTTCTCATAGGGACACACGCTTTGTGTCAAATTTCTGGCGGAGCCTGCAGCAGGCACTGGGGACCAAACTGCAGTTCAGCAAAGCTTTCTACCCGCAGACGGACGAGCAATCGGAACGGGTGATCCAGATTCTCGAAGATATGCTTCGAGCTTGTGTGCTAGATCTGGGTGAGGGATGGTCGCGTTACCTACCCCTCGTGGAATTCGCCTACGATAATAGCTACCAAGCTAGTATTCAGATGGCGCCGTACGAAGCCTTGTACAGGCGCCGATGTCGATCGCCTATTTGCTGGGACGACTTGGGGGAGCGGAAGCACTTGGTGCCAGACCTTATAGAGGAAATGGAGGCAAAGGTGCGCCTTATCAGGCAGCGGCTGTTGACCGCCCAAAGCCGGCAGAAGAGCTACGCGGATCAGAGGCGACGGGAATTGGAATTTATGGTGGGGGAACACGTGTTGCTTCGTGTATCACCGTTAAGGGGACAAGACGGTTCGGCTTACGAGGGAAGCTGAGCCCACGGTACGTGGAGCGCGTGGGCCCGGTGGCATACCGGTTGGCCTTACCGCCAAACCTCAAACGGGTACACAATGTGTTTCACGTCTCGATGCTCCGAAAGTACCTTCCCGGCCCGTCTCACGTCCTCGATGCCTCTGCCGTCGAGTTGCGTGAGGATTTGAGCTTCGACGAAACGCCGATACGGATATTGGCACGAGAGGAAAAGAAGCTTCGCAACCGGACGATCCCCTATGTAAAGGTGCAGTGGAGTAACCACGAAGAGCACGAGGCGACCTGGGAACTTGAGACAAAAATGAGGGAGTGTTTCCCTGAGTTATTTAGCGAGGGTTAAGGTTAAGTTTCGAGGATGAAACTTCTTTTAAGGGGTGTGTGGTGCAATATCATAACTTTTCGTGTAACATTTACCCTCCTGCTAATAAAGTTTAAGTTATGGGAAACTGAATTAATGGGTTTACTTAAGTTGATAATCTTGAGGTGCGGGTATTTTTCTATGATAGAGCTCGAAAAACGGTGAACGGAAGTGCGACCGGATCCGAATTCCGACTTACGGATCCACCAAAAAGGGGTTGATAGGATCGCAGTAATCGAGGTGTGCATCAGAATCCGTGCAAGAGATCGTGCACGCTTTTCGAGAAGATAAGAAATTATCTCTAAGGAATAAATAAATAGTTAATTAATTAGGTATTAAATACCCGATGGATTTCTATGGTACATACTGAGAAAGAAGAAAATCACCCTTTCTGAAAAGAAACCCTAACCGAGAAAGAAAAGAAAGAAAAAGGGAAAAGAAACCCTAGCTGTTGGGTTAAATGTAATAATGGATCTAAATAGGGGAAAAAACACCTAGAGGGGGGGTGAATAGGTGTAAACAATAAACACTCAAAAAATCATTGCGCAATAAAAACCCAATGCGGAAATATAAATGAACACGCAAGATTTTTACGTGGAAAACTCCAAACCGGAGTAAAAAACCACGGGACCGATAACACGGTGAAATCCACTAGAATTAAACACGTACAAGGTGATATACCGTACTCACAGACGACTCAACCTTTTCCATACGCTCCTAGTTGATCTTCTCCGCTCGCTCCGCAACGCGTCTCGAATCCACGATCTGCGTCCAACGCCGAATCCACGGCGTCCAACGTCGAGTCCACGACGTCTGACCGAATCCACGGTCTTCACCCAGTAGCACGCTTTGAATCCACGAACGTACCTCGCTCCGAATCCACGAGAGCGGTTGCACCTTGAATCCACAAGGCCACGCGAGTCCACGCGCCGATTTGGGGAAATCGTTGTTTTTGGGTGGTGATGATCCGCCGAATACTTAGATCAAAGATAGATAGGAAATACCATCTAAGTATTCATTAGTTTGATTCAACTCAAGATGTGAGTATGAAAACCTAGAATCAAACTAATCAATATAGATGAAGAAACATAGAGTAATATCTAATGATTTCCTTTCTTCTCTATATGTGGATCTAGAGCCGTATAAGATGATATTTGATTATGACGGCTCTATGTGGATTATCTGGATTAACCCTAGAAAAAGAATCATAGGGTCTATTTATAGGTTAGAAACCCTAGGAAAAAGATAAGGATCAAAAACTGTCGTTTCTGGAAATTTTTACGACGGCGATCCGGATCGGATTAGCTGTGATCCGGATCGTCGTAACGAGTCAGGCAATTCCAGAAAAACGAAGGTTCGGGATCCGGATCGAAGTGCTTGATCCGGATCGTTCATACAGTTCACCAAACATCAACGTTCGGGATCCGGATTGCGAAGCCTGATCCGGATCGTTCAAGGAAAATGGTAAACTCAATGTTCGGGATCCGGATCAAGGGAAGCTACGATCCAGATTGAACTGGTGTATGAACGAACCACCTTCGGGATCCGGATTGAACAATCTGATCCGGATCCTGAACAAGTCTCATGTTCAGTTCTTGATTTTTATGCAATAAGAAATTCTTCCAAGTGTTTCTACACTACAAGAAGTATTCGGATCACCAAAAATATTTAGTTAAACTTACCTGATCCTTTTGAATTCTTCTTTCTTGAGATTGAGGTATATGATCCAAACTTCATTCATCTTCAATCTTCAAGACTTAACACTTTCACGAAATGCGCCAAAACAAAATCCTTAACAATCTCCCCCTTTGGCGGTTTCGTGACAAAACATAGATCCACTCAAGAAAATTCAAAAAGATATTTTTGTTGCTATCACCATACAACAAAAATTTACAATGGAGATCCAAAATAAAATACATGAGTTAAACTCCTAAAACAGACTCTAGACTTAGACATCTGTACTCTCTGCAAAAAGAAATCATTCTTGACAAAAGAAATCGTTAGATACCTCAAGAATTTTATATCATTCAAAAACCACATACAGAGATGAAGTTTATACTCATTTACACTTACCATGACATTTATACATTCAGATATGTAAACTGATCATAGTTAAAACACCAACATATCTTCTATGCAATCAAAATCCAAATGTCATGTTAGTGAACATCAACTTGTTAGTTATATTACATGCCCAAATAGTTAGTCGAATAGTTAGTCGAGGCATGCATTCAAACACAAATGAAAACCGAAAGTTGAAGTTCTACTTACCTTTCAAGTTGAGGTCAAGTTGAGGTTATACTTACCTCTATAGTTTCAAGTTTCTCACAACCACATTGTATCATTGTCTCATTGTTTATACTTCTCTCTTCCCCTTTTTGTCACAAAAATTAGCCAAACATACAAAATTTAAGGAGAGTTAAATAGTTCAAAATAAAGAAACTTGAGAGCTGAATAAAATAACATAAATGCAAAAACTTAAAACCTGCAAAAGAAAGATTAGAAACAAAAACTTTATGCAGAGTCGTCGGAGCTGATACACCCAAGCTTTTGAAACATTTTCTTGATCCGTTTGTTCATAGAAGCTTGCTCCTTCTTAACTTCTCTAAGATCTTGGACCATCAAAGCTTGTTCTTTCTTAACTTCTTTGAGATCCTCTTTCATTTCAGCGAACTCAATAGACATGCGTTCTTGCTCGTTTGAGAGTCGCTGTTGTTCCTTAAAGATTGAGCTAACCGACGCATCATCATCAGACGTTGATGGAGGTGCTGGTTGTGCTGCCGGTGCAGAGGTTGTTGCTTGTTGTTGTGCTCTTTGTCGGTGAGGAGGTATTATGGGTTCATCTGGCTTCGTCGAGAGAGACTTCACAATTGTCGTCTCATTGATTGTGCCCAAACTGTACATATATGAGCTTGTACTGGTGTCGACTTTAAACTTTCTAAGGATGCGCATAATTATCATTGGATAGGGGAGTCTCTCTGTGGGATGAGAATGTTCCACATAACGCGCCATCCTCTACCAAATGAGGTAAGTAATGTTTAAGTTCGCTCCCATTGATGCTGTGGGGTGTCCAAGAAGATAAAGAAATAACATCCTGTCCCATCGAAGAACCTTCGTATTCATGTTTGGAAGGATATTGTAGCAGACAATGAAGTTTATATAGCGATACTCTTTTCGAAGTTCTTTTGAGAAAACAGAGTTTCCTGTCGACCGAGTATCTGGAAGACATATTCCATCAACCACTACTCTCCAAGAGTTGTCGTTGAAGACTTGAGTTTTCAGATAATGAGCTCCATCAATTCTGGCCTTCATCCCTAACACCTCCCCAATCAATTTAGGGGTGACTTCGATCTTGATATTCTTGACCAATGTGTGAAATTCTCGACATCCTTGGTCCTGATTAACTAGACTTGAAGCGTTCTGATAGAACATCCGTACTGAGTGAGGACAATACCCAGTATTCTCAGTGAAGTTGCATATGGGTCCAAGACCGGCCTGGTCAAACAAAGTCCCAAAGAGTGTAGACCGTTCCTTCATTGCATTGACATCGACATGTCTTTCGCCAATGCATTCTCTCTTCTAAAAATCTTTGATTCTTGCGGAGCTGATGAAGTCCTGTGGAGGAGGCTGGCTGGCAACTGGTTGCTCAATGGAAATTCCCTGAGCACTGCCTCTTTTTCTTGCACCGGTTTTTCTTTTTGTTCCAATTGGACTTGGTTCCATTGGCGCTTTCCCTTTTTCAGCTGCAGTGGCCGGAGCCTTTGAGGTTTCAGCAGGGGCTTTCCCTTTGGAGACAATTGGAATAGTTCCCTCGACTTCGATGTTATCCCAGTCAATCGAGTCCGTCTCTGATTCAGTGTCAGAATCATCCTTAGTTTTCTGCGCTTTCTTGGCCCCCTTGGGCTTGACAGTGTCTCTCGTATGTACCATAGCAGCTAGAAGAAAAATGATCCACGTGATCACCAATGCTATTGGTTTCTTTTGAGAAGAAAATCCTGTGAGCAACAACTCAAGAACACGAAAAATTGTTAATTTTCAAAAAATTTGAAAAATTGTACCCAAACAATCATTATCATGTAGAGAGACTAAGAATCAAATTAGTTTTGCAAAAAGAAATTTTAAAATAGATCAATTGCATGATTTTGAAAAATTCCCATTATATGCCCTAAAACCGAAATTTTTGAAATCGAAGACCAAAAATCCGTTTATCTTGAGAATACCTAGCATATAATCAAAACTAATCTACCCAGAGTTCTTATTTCAAAAGAAATTTGATCAAAAACCATCCATAAACGAAATTGATACAAGAAATTCATCATGTTTTGAGGAGGAATAAGAAAAACGGTGAAAAACCGAGATTTTGATCAATAAAACTTACTTGGAATTGAAGAACTTGAGTTTGAAAGCTTCCAAGATGGATGAAATCTAGAGAGAGAAGCTCTGGAAACTTTGGAACAAAAGATTGGAGTAAAAGAAATCAAAACCCTTTTGTTCTTTATAAAACCCTAGCCGCGATCCGGATCAGTCCGTGATTACGATCCGGATCGGCTACCCGCAGTGAAAAACTGCGTTCGGGATCCGGATCGGCAGGTCCAATCCGGATCGTCTGCCCGCAGAAGAATATCTGCGTTCGGGATCCGGATCGGCAGGTCCAATCCGGATCGGCTCCAACTTTTTCTTTAAAAAATTTCAGAGAAATTCTAGAAAAACCAGAAAAATATTGTAAGCACTTTTGTGTATCAACTTTAAATGAAAATCATCGTTTCATACAACAAGAACTAGATTATACCAAATCTATCAATAACATCCAACAAATGAAACGAAAATTTATAAAAATTAAATCCCTTAAAGTTGAACAACTTCAATTACATCTAACTTGATCTTATGAGTAATGCCTTTATCAAATCATCAATTTGGTAAAGAAAATGAAATACAAAGATCAATAGATGTCTAACATCCCAGATAAATTAGATAATGTATCTAGTCAATTTATTGAAGAGAGTGGCTCTTTGAGCATCTTTCATTAAAAATCCCACCTTATACCAACCTTGAAATTTTGACAGAGTCAAGTATTTCAACATGCATTTTATTTAATCAAACTTGAAAAACCTTGCTTGGTATACATGTGGTAGATGCACACAGTACTCGGACGACCGAGGTGGTAGCTCTTTCCTCCATGTGGTGGTAGTTTTCACACTCCTCATTGGGATGTAACTCTTTCCACATCTTTTGAGCATAATACTTTTTCTTTGACTCCCCCTCAATTGGCTATCAATTATTTAAGATATAAAGTATTTAGCCAAAAATTGATCTCGATTTCATACTCGACTAAACAGTCAAATAAGATAAAAACTATACCAAGAGATCTGTCACGCCCCGGGGGTCTCGCTCAGCGGAAAGGAAAGAGTTGTTAGTTTGAGTCCCTTATTTTTTTTTTTGAAATTCAGTCCTCCCCGGCACGTGCCCAGATCCGCCGCATATACAGATTTACTCGAAAATCGGGCAGAGTCTCCTCTGTATATGCACGGCGTTGCGGCTATTACAACATCTCAACACCAGCATTCAGTTAATCACAACAGTTCGAGTATTCAACTAACAATGTAAACTAAATAGAATGCCCGCCGCCAGTCAAGTTGAAAGGATAAACTCACAGTTTTGAAAACAGGTCCACACGACCCAAGGTTTTGAAAACGGTTTGGAAAGATGCCATAAATCCGCAGGGTTTGGAAAACGGGTCCACAGGACCCCATATTTTTTAAAGATAGTTTTCGAAGTTCCTTTTTCTTTTCTAGTTACTTTGCTTTGGAAAAACGGCCGAACGGGCGAATAAAAGAAGCATAATATCAAATCCGATACACCGAAAATCAACATCCACACCGACCCCACAAGGGTATCGCGAACCACACCGTAGTCTACAGTACCAAATGAAATGCAAGGAAAAGTAAAGGAGATACAGACTAGGGCTCCTCACTGCCGGACCACTCCTGCCTCGACCTCCCCGTCGTCTACCGCTCACCCCTGAAAGAACCTGTCACGGAGTGGGTAGTCAGCGACATGCGATAATAATAATAAGCAGGAAAGAATGCCAAACCCAACAGTAAGACTATCCGGAGCAACCACTCGACTCACTGGAAAAAGTGACACGCGAACACCTGTAACACCTGTAATACCTGTAGCACCTATACACCTTGATCTCGTCGGGCACCTACCCCGACAGATCGCACCGCTCACACCTTGGGGCACCTGACCTCGTCGGACACCTATCCCGACAGGTCGCACCTCTCCCCCCCCTTTTGATGCCTCAAACCCCACACCTACGGGGGCCCCCACTACCTCACCTTGTGGGTTAACACGGGTCGAAGACCGCTTTCCCGGAAAAGAGCACCCTTTGCGGTGGCCAGACCGCGGGTGCGCGTGTCGCAACTACGAGCACAATGACCAAGATACAGGATAATATCGCAATCATAAAGACCGTCAGCATTAGTATCAATAATATGCAGTTAGTAACTATCCAAGAACACCGAGTCTATACTTAGTCTCAAAGGAACCCACCTCGAAGTCAGTCGAACGAGCCCCCCGAATGTAGGTCGATCCCGAACTCCCGCTAGTCTAGACTGGTGCTGAACCGCTGGGCCCTGAACAGAAACTGTAGTCAGAACTAGACTCACACATATCCAACCTACTGACACTCCGTGTACAGCAGCCTACAATTACCACTTAACCCCTAGGGTTTTACCCAAATACACTTTTACAATAATTTGAGATCCGTTTTCGTTCGTTCTCTTAACTGGGATATTATTTTTACGAACCGTCACTTCCAGTAAGTGACACTCAACCCGCTGAACACCGTGCTCACCCATTTGCAGCAGCACGGAACCCGAGGAAAACTTCGGGCCATAAAATACCTCTCTGACATCGCTTAAATGCATTTTCGTTTCTTCTGCTCAACGAAACCGAAAACCGGCGCGAGCATCGCATCCAATGACCCCAAATTAGCCAGGGGCTTACTTTCGCGGCTTCGCAAACAGCCCAGAACAGACTTTGGGCCATAACACCTACCCTAGAGCTTGACAACCTCACATCTAAAGTTTTACTGTGCCATTTGAAAATCTGCTCGAGCCCTATGCTCACAGCAGCTAAAAAACCCTGGGGCTTGCCCTATCTGTAACCCAGGTCTGCTGGATCGCGAGATCCAATACCTTCACCCTCAATCAAACCGCACAAGGCTCCATCTAAATTTCTACACAGATCGGCTTTGATCTGAAGTGAGCATCAAGCTCAGGGGACAATTTGGAGCAACTTTCATTTTATGCTCGAAACCAAATTCCAAACAAAATCTCTCTCAGGCATTTCATCAAACACCTAGGGTGCAACAATATAAAACAAGTAGTCCAACCCATGCCCGAGCTTGATCTCAGCAATTCCTGCACCTGGGCCCTTCTAACTTGGAAGGAAATGTTCTCCTAGGCTGCAGGAGCATCCCCAAGAAGTCTGGGGCATCTTGCATTCTCGGGTGGCCGAGCAACAAGATGAAGAAGACGATCATAAAACCCGAAAATGGCAATTTCCCATTCCGGGGTTCTGGGCCTCGAACAAGTGCACCAGCAGGTGCTAACATATCCCCCGAACTTACTTGGACCCGTGCCCGATGACGAGGTCACGGCGGCGACGGTGGCGGCCAAGCTCGGGTCAAGCTTGGGCTTCAACAATGGCGACTTTCCATCCATGGATTTCTGGGTGCAATGGACAGCACCCAAAGCTTCTAAAGGTTGCTTAATGAAGATCTGGGCAACCCATGCCCACCGGCAAGCGGCGGATGGCCGGCCGCCATTAACGCGGCCAACCAAGGTCCATTAATGGTGGAATCATAACCGGCCATCATGGGTTGCATGCAAAGGCCTCAACGAGTCTGTCTCGACCAGGTGGAGCTTTCTGGGCAAGTGTCCGGCGACCAACTACGGCGACGGCAGCGGCGGCGCAACCCCGACCAAAAACACAATAGCCCGAAACTAGGGCATCGCCCCGCCGCGCCCACGGTGCACCAAATCACTCCAAATTTGGAGGAGATGATCTAGGTGTTCTACAGAACATTCCTATCATTTTTTTTTCGAAGTTGAGCCATCGGGTGCAGCAAACCGCCGCGGCGGAGCTTTCATGCATTCCAGCGGGTGCAACTTCCCCGCCGGCGGCTGGAAGCATTCCCAACGTTGGGGTTCGGCAGGGATGATCTCTAGATGGTAAGGAATATGCTCCAAGTGTCTAGGTAGTAAAATAACTAACGAAAAACCTGGACTCACCTTGGTCGGAATTGAGGAAGAAGAAGGTGGTGGCAGCGGCGACGCGCGGCCACGGCAGTGCACCAGCCCACCTCGGCTTATCTTCTGGATGAAGTTCACACCCACAGAGAGGTCCAGGCACAGGTTAAAAGGTTTTGGAGCTCTCCTTCTCTTACAACCTCGGAACCAAGAATTCTCCTTGAAGATCCTTTGTTTTTCGGCGACCAGGGGCGACGGCGGGCGGCGCAGCTGTGCGGTAGAGGTAGCAGAGGGATCGTGGGAGTCGTGGGGTGGCTTCGGTTACAACAGGGGGCTGCGGCTAGGGTTCTAAAGCAACCCTACGCTGCTATATATGCATATTGCATAAAATGCCAAGAGACCCCTCCACCAGCATTATTTACAGCTAGGTCCCTCACTGTACACTCAAAATGCATAGACGACTCTCTCCAATAAATATCTCGCCATTTGATACATAAAATATAGGATTCGTCGTAAAATACTACAAATTTTTGCATATCTCATGCTTTTCGAGACAACCGGGTTGTCAAACTGAAAAATGGACACCACCACGACGTCCGGCTCGACGAAACCTATCAGGTAGCGATTTTGGTTCGCTAAAAATTAGCTTCATAATTTTTAAAATCCATCTTATACTGTAAATTGTACAGTTCGTCACGCTTTACGATGCTTTAGGCTCTTCAAACGGAGATTCCGTCAGCGCCATTGCGCTCAGAACGTCAAAATTAGCTAGAAACGTCTACTCATACTGCTAGGTTTGGATTATGGACAGTGAAATGGCCAACGACCGATCGAGAGTGTACCGAAATCAGGGGTTACTATTCACTTAAGTCGCGGGCCCCACTAGTTTTCTTGCTGATTTCCGGACGATCCGACCGTCGGATCAGCAAACGGTCTATACCATTTCCACTTGATTCGACGAGACGGTCGCACTGGCGACCTCAGATTTCCGAGATCAAACTCGGATCGAAAGGGCGGAAATTTGTGCATCGGAAACTGTGCAATTCGCGCACCGGTATGCAAATCATTAAGTTTTAGATCTGCTTCCTCGCCCGCAAGCACACTAGAATTTCTCGAGTGCTACATCACTCACACTTTAAAAGAAGTTTCGTCCCCGAAACTTAAATACGCCAGGAATCCAATACCTGGGGACGGTGGCCAAACATGTCCGACTTGCGCTTCCCGTGACCTTGCGCCCCTCGTGATCTTCTCATTTCTCGCTGGCACTAGGAGAGATTGCAGTTTTCCCGCGGGGCGCTGAAGTTTGGCCTTTAATTGATGTCCAACCCCAAAAGCGAGCCACGAGATGTGCTACATCCCTTGTCAATTTAAGCCACCAAAAGTCTACTGTTGATCCGCCCAGCTGTATAATCGCGGTTACCGGTATGTCTCCCGTCTGACCCTTGCCGCTCCAGGCGTCGACTGCTCCACTTGTCTTTCCGGAGGGCTCCGAAGAACGCAGGAGTTAAGGCCTTTACGACCAAGCAACTCAAGGCAACGTTTAAAATGCTTAGGAAGAGTGTGCTGCTCCAGTATCAAAGAGGGTTCTAGCACAGGAATTTGAAACAGAAGTAATACCTGCAAGTACGTCCTCCGGCGGGTCCGATTCCTGGCGGGTCATTGAATAGACTCGCCCGCCTGGTTGAGGCTGTCTTTCCTCCTCGCGCCGTGATGCCGGGGGCCTAGAGGGCGACCCCAAAGGAGCTTTCCCCCGCCCGAAAAACTGTGGCGAAGGCGTGGATGCGGCAGAAGAGGTTGGTCCCGTGGCAAGGGGGCAGTTGCGGCGAAAGTGCCCCTGCTTGCCGCAACGGAAGCAATGATCGACTCTCTGGAGGCAATCTAACACCTGGTGCGCTCCCCTACAGATCACACAAGGCCTGTCTCCTGGTCTCGGTCCTCCTGCAGGTGCGCTCCGTGATTCCGACTGTGGTCTCCACCGCTTGGGGGGTCGGCTCCCAGTAGAAGAACCTCCCCCGTAGCTCTGCTGTTGCCGCTTCCTATCCTCGTGCCGTGCCGGGGCCTCCCTCTTGGCGCGTGTAACTGCGAACCTGCGCTCGACCACGGTGGCCCGGTCGACCACTTGCTGGAACGTGTGCAAGTCGGCTGCCTGTACCACTTGAAAGATATCACTCCGTAAACCATCCACGAAAAGTTGCGCCTTGTGGGCTTTGTTACGGCATTTTGGTGTTGGCATATTTCGTGAGTCAAGTCAGTGAGTTGAGTCGGAGTCTTAAAGAGATCAAATTGTCAATCAGCAATCAAAGACTTAGAGAAGATTCAACAAGAGCTCAAGTTGACACTCAGTGTCTTGAATCTTGAAGATTGAAGTTGAAGAATTGTGGATCAGTTACATCAATCTCAAGAAGAAAGTATTCAAGAGGATCAGGTATGTTTAACTAAATAATTGTGGTGATCCGAATACTTTCTTATAGTGTAGAAACACTTGGATGAACTTTTAATTGCATAATAATCAAAAACTGGTGTTCGGACTTGTTCAGGATCCGGATCAGAGCCAACGATCCGGATCCCGAAGGTTGTTGCTTCATACAAGACTTCGATCCGGATCCATGCAATTTCCGATCCGGATCCCGAATGTTAAGTTTTCTGATTTGTATGAACGATCCGGATCGGGCCTTGCAATCCGGATCCCGAACCCTTGGTTTTCTGGAATCGTCAATCTCGTTACGACGATCCGGATCGCAATAAATCTGATCCGGATCGCCGTCCTGAAAATTTTCAGATAAGGTATGTTTTTTATTCTTATCTCTTTCCAAAGGTTTCTAACCTATAAATAGACATTTAGGGTTTCTCAAAAACGTGGGAGCTACGGCCGATCAATTTCTAAAACACTTGAGAGCAACCCTAGAGGCTAGGTTTTCATCGTTCTTCTTTATAGCCTCTTTTAGGTCAATTCGATGGTTCTTTCAAGAACATATCTTTTGTCGAATTGATCTAATCTTTGCTTAGAGATTTCTTCTACGGTTCCTCATTGAGAATCTAAGCAAAGGATCACCATCGAAGTCAATATTCTTATCGACTGAGTTTGCGTCGTGGATTCGACATGGCATCGTGGATTCGGTGTGCTAAAGGCGTTTCGTGGATTCGAAACGTGTGCTCGTGGATTAGAGTGGCGTTCGTGGATTCGAACGTGTGCAGTGGGCGTGCAAAATCGGTGGAGCGCGAGGTCCAAGAAATTGAAGGAGGGGTTAAATCCGTGGAGACGGTAATCACCTTGTTATTCTTCTTTTCTTAGGGATTGTTATTGCGTGGATATCCAACCGGTCAGCGCAAGGTCCGAAGAAGCTGAAGGAGGGGTTGAGTCCGTGGAGTCGGTAATCACCTTGTTATTCTTCTATTCTTAGTGGATTGTTATTGCGTGTTGGTCCCGTGGTTTTTCTCCTGGATTGGAGTTTCCACGTATATCTCGGTGTGCTGTTTTTATTTTCCGCATTGGTTTTTATTTTGCACTGAGATTTGGTTTTATAAGTATTACACCTATTCACCCACCCCCCCTCTAGTTGTTTGATAGTACCTATTTAGATCCTTGTGGATCCTATAATAACTCTACAATTGGTATCAGAGCAGGTTTTAGGTTTATCTATCATGTTGGGTGAAAGTGGTAATATTTATAGACCTCCTCTTTTTGGTGGGACTAATTATGCTTATTGGAAAGTGCGGATGAGAGCTTTTCTCATCTCAATTGATGAGCGTGTTTGGCAAACCGTGGAACACGGTTGGGTGCATCCTGTTGAGGAAGTAGGAAATTCTACTACCCCAAAACCTCGCTCTAGATGGTCCAAAGAGGAATTTGAAAGATCTTCTTATAATGGGAAAGGTATGAACGCTTTATTTAATTCTCTTTCCTCGACTGAGTTCACACGAATTTCCGCGTGTGAATCCGCGAAGGAAATTTGGGATATTCTCAAAATTACACATGAGGGTACTAATCTTGTAAAAATTCAAAAGCTCCAGATGCTTACAAGTCAATTTGACTCTATTCATATGGAAGAGCATGAATTGTTTACAGATTATTACACTAGACTTCAAGATGTAATAAATACATGTGCTAATTTAGGAGAAAAGATCCCGGAGTCGAAAATTGTAAGAAAGATACTTCGGACTCTTCCGGAACGGTTTAGGGCAAAGGTTACCGCCATTGAAACCGTTAGTCATCCGGATGAGATGAGTATAGAGGAATTAGTAGGTGCTTTGCAAACTTATGAAATGACTTTTCCTACTAATCAAGTTTCTTCCAAGTCTTCTTCTAAGCTTACAGGTATTGCATTCAAATCAACAAAGGAAGAAGATAGCGAATCAAGTTCCGACGATGAAATCTCTTTTGCCGATTTTGAAGAACAATTGGCGCGGATCGTAAAGAAATTTCGTCGGAAGTTTTGGAAGAATCGAACCGATGGATCTTCATCCACGAAATCTTCTAAAGGATCATCGGGTTCTAACTCCTCTAAACTCAAAAGCTTTGCAAAACCTTCTAAAGAAAAAGAAAAAGATGATTTCGAAGGGGAAATCCAATGCTATCGATGCAAAGGCTACGGCCATTTTTCAATGGATTGTCCTACTCCGAAATTATATAAAAAGAAGGCTTTGCAAGTGAAAACTTGGGACGATTCTACTTCTAATGAATCGACCTCAAGTAAAGAGGAAAATGTCGTTGCTTTACATGCCTCTCAAATTCCCTCTTCTAATTTGTGCTTATCATCTTTAGTCACTGACTCTACTCCTTTGATTTTGTATGAAACATCAACAACCGGCGGAGAGTCATCAAGTGAGGGGGAGTCGGACGAGGAAGAACTCGTTGAGGCATATCAACAACTTCTTGCGGAATCTAAGAAGATGGCCAAACATATCAAGAAGTTGAGGAAGCAACGACTTGAGAATCAAGACGAGAATCATGCTTTAAAGATCAAACTTCATGATCTCGAGGAGGAACGAGAGCTTTTATTGAATAATAATAAAATCCTCCAAGAAAAGATAAATCAATCGGAAACGGTCGTTAATTCCCATATTAACAAGATTGATTTTCTTGAAAAGCAGTTTGAGGAAATTCATGTCACCAACCAAGCATTGACCAAGCAAGTTCATCAACTTAAATCCGACATACAAAGGATTTCAACCGGTTCCAAGAAACTTGAATGTATGTCCCGATTAGGTCAAACAAGCAAGGTTGGTTTGGGATTCAAAAAGAACCAAACTGTGAATGCTTCAAGTTCCACAATGAAATTGAAAGGAAGAACTTGTCACTTATGTGGACTTGAAGGACATTTGGTGAAGAATTGCCCGAAAAAGAGAAAGAAGAGTCCTTCCGCAACTTCATCTACGGAGCGGACTCAACGGAATCAAATGACACATCAATTCAATGGAGTTCACTCAAACCACCAAAGGTCCGAGCCACAACATCAATCATACAAGTGGATCACTGCGAGGCAAAGACCTAAGGTGGACCAACAGTCAAAGCGGACAACCCCCGGCCACAACGAATCAAGACAACCCAAAATCCAGCGATTTTGGATTCGGAAAGGTGATATCTTTCCTTGTCTTAAGTTCTAAATAGCTTATGACTGTATGTAATGCTTTGATTGGTTTTCCCTTCATATCTTTCTTAATCTTTGCATTACATGTTTTTCAATGCTCTTTGTTTTTATACTTTGTTTTTGAACAAAAGGATTTTTAATGAACAAGTGCATTGAATAAAAAGGGTTTCACTTTTATTCACTCCAATTTAATTTTATATGGATTATCAACTTTACTCCAAAATCATAATCTTGAAGATACTTCATTATAGGAGTTTTTGATATTATAAGCATCAAATTTTAGAAATCATGTGTGATCTTTAGATGCTTAATCTATCTCGGTTGTGTGAGTTCATTGTGATAAACGTGAGACAACCGATAGACTAAAATTTGGGATTTAATTCTTTCACGTAAGAGATTGCATTCTTACAAGGGTATTGAAATGATTTGCAAAAGATGTGGAAAGAGTTACATCCGAAAGGAGTGTGAAAACTACCACCACATGCTGGAAAGAGCTGCCACCCCGGTCGTCCGGTTTGTGTGTGAAGCTACCACATGTTATGGATGCTTGATAGTATTTTATGAGAAAATCTTTAGTTGAAGCATTTGGAGATTTATATGCAAAACTCTTATATTTTGAACAATCTCCTGGTTGGTATAAGGTGGGATAGTTGAAAGATGCTCAAAGAGCCTCCCTTAGGTATTTTAGTGCTTATCTCAAATTTGAAAGGGTAAGAAATCAAATTGATGTCATTTGGAAATCTCTGTAAGTCATCTTTGTACATCCGTTACATCTTGATAGACTTTGGATCTCAAGATTATTTTTGATGACTTGTGTTTGATGAATATAACATGAAAAACGGTTTATAATGTTTTACCTTTATTTTTCATGATTTTGGAGTAAATCTTTTTAATTTTGTGAATTTAATTGGATTGAATGACATCTGTGTGAATTCACTGTTTAAAGCACTTAAATTGATTTCTTGATGGAATACAAATCGTTTTTTGAAAAGATTCTAAAATCTGGATTTGTTTCAAGAAATTATTTGATTTTTGCTTTCTGGTACAGGTACGGAATCTGCATTTTTGTTATATACCAGAACTGAGCTTTTATCTCTCTTTCTCTATGAACTAATATTGTTAGTGATTTCCTTTTGTCTAGTATGTTCACTGTTTGACAATTTGTGACAAAAAGGGGGAGAAGAGAAATGACGGAGATGAGATCATCAAGAGAGGATAAACGAAACGAAAATGGAAAAATGGGGGAGAACGGAAAATGATGATCGTATCACAAAGGGGGAGAACATAGATGCTCAAGAACATGGAGAACATGTTAGAGATGCTCAAGATAGGGGGAGACAAAGAAAAAATTGAAAGAGCCGAAAAACAAAAGAACCAAAAGGAAGACGGATCAAATGTAGGATTCTAATTTCTAACGACTAACGTTTGATTTTGTTTTGGAGTTTTGTTTTGCAGGAATTACATCACTTTAAGACTCCAAGTCCTAAGTCATAGAGTATGTTCTAGGACTGTTTGGTTCAAATGTAATTTTGTATTTATTGGATCTTTCACGCAAAGAAAATCAATGTTTTGGTGATGACATTGAGTTTCGACTTTTTGGTTTAAGATGAGTGACTTGAGCGCTTTTATGTATTTTTGGGTTTTGTCACGAAATTGCCAAAGGGGGAGATTGTTACGGCATTTTGGTGTTGGCATATTTCGTGAGTCAAGTCAGTGAGTTGAGTCGGAGTCTTAAAGGGATCAAATTATCAATCAGCAATCAAAGACTTAGAGAAGATTCAACAAGAGCTCAAGTTGACACTCAGTGTCTTGAATCTTGAAGATTGAAGTTGAAGAATTGTGGATCAGTTACATCAATCTCAAGAAGAAAGTATTCAAGAGGATCAGGTATGTTTAACTAAATAATTGTGGTGATCCGAATACTTTCTTATAGTGTAGAAACACTTGGATGAACTTTTAATTGCATAATAATCAAAAACTGGTGTTCGGACTTGTTCAGGATCCGGATCAGAGCAAACGATCCGGATCCCGAAGGTTGTTGCTTCATACAAGACTTCGATCCGGATCCATGCAATTTCCGATCCGGATCCCGAATGTTAAGTTTTCTGATTTGTATGAACGATCCGGATCGGGCCTTGCAATCTGGATCCCGAACCCTTGGTTTTCTGGAATCGTCAATCTCGTTACGACGATCCGGATCGCAATAAATCTGATCCGGATCGCCGTCCTGAAAATTTCCAGATAAGGTATGTTTTTGATTCCTATCTCTTTCCAAAGGTTTCTAACCTATAAATAGACATTTAGGGTTTCTCAAAAACGTGGGAGCTACGGCCGATCAATTTCTAAAACACTTGAGAGCAACCCTAGAGGCTAGGTTTTCATCGTTCTTCTTTATAGCCTCTTTTAGGTCAATTCGATGGTTCTTTCAAGAACATATCTTTTGTCGAATTGATCTAATCTTTGCTTAGAGATTTCTTCTACGGTTCCTCATTGAGAATCTAAGCAAAGGATCACCATCGAAGTCAATATTCTTATCGACTGAGTTTGCGTCGTGGATTCGACGTGGCATCGTGGATTCGGTGTGCTAAAGGCGTTTCGTGGATTCGAAACGTGTGCTCGTGGATTCGAGTGGCGTTCGTGGATTCGAACGTGTGCAGTGGGCGTGCAAAATCGGTGGAGCGCGAGGTCCAAGAAATTGAAGGAGGGGTTAAATCCGTGGAGACGGTAATCACCTTGTTATTCTTCTTTTCTTAGGGATTGTTATTGCGTGGATATCCAACCGGTCAGCGTAAGGTCCGAAGAAGCTGAAGGAGGGGTTGAGTCCGTGGAGTCGGTAATCACCTTGTTATTCTTCTATTCTTAGTGGATTGTTATTGCGTGTTGGTCCCGTGGTTTTTCTCCTGGATTGGAGTTTCCACGTATATCTCAGTGTGCTGTTTTTATTTTCCGCATTGGTTTTTATTTTGCACTGAGATTTGGTTTTATAAGTATTACACCTATTCACCCCCCCCCCCTCTAGTTGTTTGATAGTACCTATTTAGATCCTTGTGGATCCTATAATAACTCTACAGGCTTCGTCCCTTATGACGAAAGGGACGCAGTTCGCCAATCGCACAAATCTGCGCTGGTATTCCATAACTGTCTTGCTCCCCTGCTGGATGTGGTTCAAGTCGTCCTCTAGTTTCTTTTTGACGCTGTTGGTGAAGAAAGCCCCAAACAGCTCCTGCTTGAACGTCGTCCATGATGGAAGCACGGTGCTCTTGGTGGGGTCGGGGCGCACCGTCTTCCACCATAGGCGGGCGTTTCCCCCCGAGACAGTGGACCGCTAGGGGGACCCGCTCACAGTCCTCCATGAGCAAGTCTTCAAACAACTTTTCCATCGATCCCACCCAGTCCTCGACGACCCAAGGATCGGTCGTTTCTCCCTCGAAAACGGGTGGATCGTATTTCTTGAAATCCGCCAGGTTGGCTCGAACCCGCTCCCGCTCCGTCAGTGAAGCTAACCCCTCTCCCGCGACGGCGGCAGCCACAGTAGGAACGGGTGCGATCAGCGTCTCCCCCGAGGTGCCCCCGCCGAAGGCCCCCGGAGCTGGTCCCGTGGATGCTGCTGGGGGTGCTGCTACAGGCGTCGTCGTCTGGGCTGGTGCTGTCCCGGCCGCTGCTATCGGTGGAGGGGCCATTCCTGCCCCAGTCCCCGTCACTTGCGGTACTGCTGTTGGCGTGGCTGGCCCCTGTGGGGGGCCCGGTGCGACCGTCGCCGTCGCGGCCGGAAGCCGCTGCGTCAACTGACGCACATGATCGGTGAGAGTCGCCAGATTTCCCGCCATCTCTCGCAGTTGCTGCCGCAAGAGTTGGTTCTCCGCGGCCATCGATGCCGTCGCCTCCGCCCCTTCATCCCCGGCCGACGCTCTGGTTCGGACCATCGTCTGTACACACATACAACCAAAAACATCAGTCCTAGACCCTGCTAGAACAACATCCCTGCATCGAGAGAGAAGAAACTACACTTTCCCCCTCCCTCCCCCGATCACTCACGTCCTACACCCCTATGTCCTACACATTTCATTTACTCGAAGCTACGTGTGGAATTACCGTGGATGTTGGACCTTCACTGTTGTGATTAAAAGAAAACCGCTCTGATACCATCTTAATCTGTCACGCCCCGGGGGTCTCGCTCAGCGGAAAGGAAAGAGTTGTTAGTTTGAGTCCCTTATTTTTTTTTTTGAAATTCAGTCCTCCCCGGCACGTGCCCAGATCCGCCGCATATACAGATTTACTCGAAAATCGGGCAGAGTCTCCTCTGTATATGCACAGCGTCGCGGCTATTACAACATCTCAACACCAGCATTCAGTTAATCACAACAGTTCGAGTATTCAACTAACAATGTAAACTAAATAGAATGCCCGCCGCCAGTCAAGTTGAAAGGATAAACTCACAGTTTTGAAAACAGGTCCACACGACCCAAGGTTTTGAAAACGGTTTGGAAAGATGCCATAAATCCGCAGGGTTTGGAAAACGGGTCCACACGACCCCATATTTTTGAAAGATAGTTTTCGAAGTTCCTTTTTCTTTTCTAGTTACTTTGCTTTGGAAAAACGGCCGAACGGGCGAATAAAAGAAGCAGAATATCAAATCCGATACACCGGAAATCAACATCCACACCGACCCCACAAGGGTATCGCGAACCACACCGTAGTCTACAGTACCAAATGAAATGCAAGGAAAAGTAAAGGAGATACAGGCTAGGGCTTCTCACTGCCCGACCACTCCTGCCTCGACCTCCCCGTCGTCTACCGCTCACCCCTGGAAGAACCTGTCACGGAGTGGGTAGTCAGCGACATGCGATAATAATAATAAGCAGGAAAGAATGCCAAACCCAACAGTAAGACTATCCGGAGCAACCACTCGACTCACTGGAAAAAGTGACACACGAACACCTGTAACACCTGTAATACCTGTAGCACCTATACACCTTGATCTCGTCGGGCACCTACCCCGACAGATCGCACCGCTCACACCTTGGGGCACCTAACCTCATCGGACACCTATCCCGACAGGTCGCACCTCTCCCCCCCCTTTTGATGCCTCAAACCCCACACCTACGGGGGCCCCCACTACCTCACCTTGTGGGTTAACACGGGTCGAAGACCGCTTTCCCGGAAAAGAGCACCCTTTGCGGTGGCCAGACCGCGGGTGCGCGTGTCGCAACTACGAGCACAATGACCAAGATACAGGATAATATAGCAATCATAAAGACCGTCAGCATTAGTATCAATAATATGCAGTTAGTAACTATCCAAGATCACCGAGTCTATACTTAGTCTCAAAGGAACCCACCTCGAAGTCAGTCGAACGAGCCCCCCGAATGTAGGCCGATCCCGAACTCCCGCTAGTCTAGACTGGTGCTGAACCGCTGGGCCCTGAACAGAAACTGTAGTCAGAACTAGACTCACACATATCCAACCTACTGACACTCCGTGTACAGCAGCCTACAATTACCACTTAACCCCTAGGGTTTTACCCAAATACACTTTTACAATAATTTGAGATCCGTTTTCGTTCGTTCTCTTAACTGGGATATTATTTTTACGAACCGTCACTTCCAGTAAGTGACACTCGACCCGCTGAACACCGTGCTCACCCATTTGCAGCAGCACGGAACCTGAGGAAAACTTCGGGCCATAAAATACCTCTCTGACATCGCTTAAATGCATTTTCGTTTCTTCTGCTCAACGAAACCAAAAACCGGCGCGAGCATCGCGTCCAATGACCCCAAATTAGCCAGGGGCTTACTTTCGCGGCTTCGCAAACAGCCCAGAACAGACTTTGGGCCATAACACCTATCCTAGAGCTTGACGACCTCACATCTAAAGTTTTACTGTGCCATTTGAAAATCTGCTCGAGCCCTATGCTTACAGCAGCTAAAAAACCCTGGGGCTTGCCCTATCTGTAACCCAGGTCTGCTGGATCGCGAGATCCAATACCTTCACCCTCAATCAAACCGCACAAGGCTCCATCTAAATTTCTACACAGATCGGCTTTGATCTGAAGTGATCATCAAGCTCAGGGGACAATTTGGAGCAACTTTCATTTTATGCTCGAAACCAAATTCCAAACAAAATCTCTCTCAGGCATTTCATCAAACACCTAGGGTGCAACAATATAAAACAAGTACTCCAACCCATGCCCGAGCTTGATCTCAGCAATTCCTGCACCTGGGCCCTTCTAACTTGGAAGGAAATGTTCTCCTAGGCTGCAGGAGCATCCCCAAGAAGTCTGGGGCATCTTGCATTCTCGGGTGGCCGAGCAACAAGACGAAGAAGACGATCATAAAACCCAAAAATGGCAATTTCCCATTCCGGGGTTCTGGGCCTCGAACAAGTGCACCAGCAGGTGCTAACATATCCCCCGAACTTACTTGGACCCGTGCCCGGTGACGAGGTCACGGCGGCGACGGTGGCGGCCAAGCTCGGGTCAAGCTTGGGCTTCAACAATGGCGACTTTCCATCCATGGATTTCTGGGTGCAATGGACAGCACCCAAAGCTTCTAAAGGTTGCTTAATGAAGATCTGGGCAACCCATGCCCACCGGCAAGCGGCGGATGGCCGGCCGCCATTAACGCGGCCAACCAAGGTCCATTAATAGTGGAATCATAACCGGCCATCATGGGTTGCATGCAAAGGCCTCAACGAGTCTGTCTCGACCAGGTGGAGCTTTCTGGGCAAGTGTCCGGCGACCAACTACGGCGACGGTGGCGGCGGCGCAACCCCGGCCAAAAACACAATAGCCCGAAACTAGGGCATTGCCCCGCCGCGCCCACGGTGCACCAAATCACTCCAAATTTGGAGGAGATGATCTAGGTGTTCTACAGAACATTCCTATCATTTTTTTTTCGAAGTTGAGCCATCGGGTGCAGCAAACGGTCGCGGCGGAGCTTTCATGCATTCCGGCGGGTGCAACTTCCCCGCCGGCGGCTGGAAGCATTCCCAACGTTGGGGTTCGGCAGGGATGATCTCTAGAAGGTAAGGAATATGCTCCAAGTGTGTAGGTATTAAAATAACTAACGAAAAACCTGGACTCACCTTGGTCGGAATTGAGGAAGAAGAAGGTGGTGGCAGCGGCGACGCGCGACCACGGCAGTGCACCAGCCCACCTCGGCTTATGTTCTGGATGAAGTTCACACCCACAGAGAGGTCCAGGCACAGGTTAAAAGGTTTTGGAGCTCTCCTTCTCTTAGAACCTCGGAACCAAGAATGCTCCTTGAAGATCCTTGCTTTACCGGCGACCAGGGGCGGCGGCCGGCGGCGCAGCTGTGCGGTAGAGGTAGCAGAGGGATCGTGGGAGTCGTGGGGTGGCTTCGGTTACAACAGGGTGCTGCGGCTAGGGTTCTAAAGCAACCCTACGCTGCTATATATGCATATTGCAAAAAATGCCAAGAGACCCCTCCACCAGCATTATTTACAGCTAGGTCCCTCACTGTACACTCAAAATGCATAGACGACTCTCTCCAATAAATATCTCGCCATTTGATACATAAAATATAGGGCTTCGTCGTAAAATACTACAAATTTTTGCATATCTCACGCTTTTCGAGACAACCGGGTTGTCAAACTGAAAAATGGACACCACCACGACGTCCGGCTCGACGAAACCTATCAGGTAGCGATTTTGGTTCGCTAAAAATTAGCTTCATAACTTTTAAAATCCATCTTATACTGTAAATTGTACAGTTCGGCACGCTTTACGATGCTTTAGGCTCGTCAAACGGAGATTCCGTCAGCGCCATTGCGCTCAGAACGTCAAAATTAGCTAGAAACGTCTACTCATACTGCTAGGTTTGGATTATGGACAGTGAAATGGCCAACGACCGATCGAGAGGGGACCGAAATCAGGGGTTACTATTCACTTAAGTCGCGGGCCCCACTAGTTTTCTTGCTGATTTTCGGACGATCCGACCGTCGGATCAGCAAACGGTCTATACCATTTCCACTTGATTCGACGAGACGGTCGCACTGGCGACCTCAGATTTTCGAGATCAAACTCGGATCGAAAGGGCGGAAATTTGTGCATCGGAAACTGTGCAATTCGCGCACCGGTATGCAAATCATTAAGGTTTAGATCTGCTTCCTCGCCCGCAAGCACACTAGAATTTCTCGAGTGCTACAAGATCGTCGAGAGAGAAATTCATTTTGATCAAAACAAAGATGAGTTAATTGACATAAATGATCATTGCATCAAATGAAATATTATGACATCTAAAGCATAATAGATTTCTAAATATATAAAAGGATGCAGTTAAAGTCAATCAAACTAATGCTCAATTAATATTCTATGTCTAAGCATAGATAATGAACAAAAACACAAAAACAAAACCTAACATAAGCAGAAGTTTCAAAAAGAAGTTTATTTCAAGGAAAGCATTCCAATTGCTTTACGCAAATGAATAAAACGTTTTTGATCCAAAGGTTTTGTTAAAATATCAGCTAATTGATCTTCAGTTGAAATATATGACAGTTGAAGAGTATTTGATTCAACTAGCTCTCTAAGAAAATGATATCTAAGTTCAATGTGTTTTGTTCTAGAGTGCAACACAGGGTTTTTGGAAATGTTTATAGCACTAGTGTTGTCACAAAGAATTGTTACCGAAGTTGCTGAAATCCGGAAGTCGCTCAACACACTTTTCATCCAAATGAGTTCGGTTGAACAACTACCCGCTGAAATATATTCCGCTTCGGCAGTCGAGAGTGCAATGCAGTTTTGCTTTTTACTATGCCATGCAACAAGGCAATGACCAAGATAAAAACATGCACCACTCGTACTTTTCCGATCATCCACAGATCCTGCCCAATCGGCATCTGAGTATCCAATAATATCTAAACTTGTTCCCATAGGATACCAAAATCCGAAATTTATGGTTCCTTTAATGTATCGGATGATCCGTTTCACCGCTTTCAGGTGAACCTCCTTTGGTGCAGATTGATATCTCGCGCAGATCCCAACACCAAAAGATATATCCGGGCGACTAGCCGTGAGGTAAAGTAGACTTCCAATCATACTCCGATAAAGTTTCTCGTCTACATTCTCACTAAAAGATTCACTTCCTAATCCTTTATTGCTAGTTCCCATTGGAGTTGGAAAATCTTTACAATTTTCTAGATCAAACTTTTTGACCAACTCCAAAGCATACTTGGATTGACACAAATGGATGCCTTCGTCACTCTGTTTTACTTGCAATCCAAGGAAATAAGTCAATTCGCCCATCATTGACATCTCAAATTCGCTTTCCATGGTTTCAGCGAATTTAGAAGCATCATTATCCTTTGTTGCTCCAAAAACAATGTCATCGACATAGATTTGTGCAACAATGAAGTTATTTTGATAATGCTTCACAAAGAGAGTCCTGTCAGCTCCCCCTCGAGTATAGCCCTTATCCAATAGGTGCTTTGTTAGCCTTTCGTACCATGCTCGCGGTGCTTGTTTTAAACCGTAAAGAGCCTTTTTCAAACGAAAAACATGGTTAGGTAGTTTACAATCTACAAAACCTTTCGGTTGAGCCACATAAACTTCCTCATTTAAAAACCCATTTAAAAACGCGCTCTTAACGTCCATTTGAAATAATTTTATTTTAAAATGACAAGCTATCGCGAATAAGATACGAATGGACTCGAGTCTAGCTACAGGGGCGAAAGTTTCATCAAAGTCTATACCTTCTACTTGAGAGTAGCCTTGAGCAACTAAACGTGCTTTGTTCCTGATGATGGTACCATCTTCATTTTTCTTATTCTTGAAAATCCATTTGGTACCTATCACATTGTGTTGCTTTGGAGGCTTTGTTAATTCCCAGACTTTGTTTCGCTCAAACTGATGGAGCTCTTCCTGCATTGCTTTAATCCAGTAGTCATCCTGAAGAGCTTCATCGATGTTCTTTGGTTCGATCAAGGAAACGTAGCAAGCGAATCCGCAAACCAACTGTCTCCGAGTTTTGACTCATTCTTGTGGGTCTCCAATGATGTTTGATTCAGGATGATCCTTGGAGATTCGTAACGTTTGTTGTAACGGAGTACTCGGAGGTACATGAGATGATTCCTGCATATCAGATAAACTTGAAGAACCATTAGATGCATCATTAATATTGGAAGTATTATCATGAGAAGATGCACTTACAGGAGTATCATCATCAAGAGAGATATCGAGGGTAGATTTTTCAGATGCAAAGTGAAAAGCTTCATCTACTTTAACATTTATAGATTCTACAATCGTTTTAGATTCCATGTTAAATACCCGATATGCTCTGCTATTTGTAGAATAACCCAAAAAGATCCCTTCGTCACTTCGAGAATCGAACTTACCAAGATTTTCGCGATCACGCAAAATAAAACATCGACTCCCAAAGATACGAAAGTATTTGATATCCGGTTTTCTACTAAACCACAGCTCATATGGTGTATTTAAAGTTCCTGGGCGCAAATACACTCGATTAATGACATAGACAGCGGTGTTCACAGCTTCAGACCAAAAATGTAGCGGTAAATTCCGGCTATGAAGCATCACACGCACCATCTCTTGAACAACCCTGTTTTTGCGCTCAACAACACCATTCTGCTGAGGTGTATAGGGTGCTGAGAATTCATGTTTTATGCCGTTGGAAGTGCAAAAATCAATGAAATTAGAATTAATGAATTCTCCACCTCTATCACTTCTAACACGAATGATCTTTTCATTCTTTTCAATCATAATACGATGGCAAATCTCATGAAAAGAATCAAACGTATCAGCTTTCTCTTTTAAAAATGCTACCCATGAAAACCTAGAGAAATCATCAATCAATAAGAAAATATACCATTTACCTCCCAAAGATGGTTGACGGGTCGGCCCAAAGAAAGAAAAATAGGCTACATAAACTACACAACATTTAATCGTAGGAAGATTAAAGGCAAGGAAAGATTTCACCTTTGCATACCCAAACCTTTTGAGTTTTAGAGTATGTTGGCAATGGTTGAGAAATTTTCCTTGATGAAGACGTCTTGTATGATTGATCTTTTTCTTTTGTCATCGTCTTGCTTGAAGTACTACCAATGTTCTTTTCTTTTGAAAAGTCCTTCTTTGATTTCCGGGGAGTGAACTCATTGGTAGCAGTTGCAAGATGTGATTGATTTGATCTTTGAGCTCCAATCTTGCAATTTCTTTCAATGTGCCCCTCAACATTACAACGAAAACATACCTTAGTGCTTGACGATTCCGAAGAGGTGAAGTAGGCTTGTTGTCGTTGCTTGTCGTGAATTCCAGTGTCGGAAGGGGAGATACCGACTGAGGCACAAAAACTGTCCCAACCGAACTAAAGTTGTCTTCAGTTCGATTGTATCCGAGGCCGAACTTGTTTGTTTGACCGAGACCAAGAAGCTTATCCAACTTACTCCTTCCTGATGAAAATCGCTGTAAGTCATCCTTGAGTTGGAGAATGGTCTCTGTCATTTCCAATTTTTCCTGTCGAGCCTCGCCGTTGAGCTTCAAGAAGTAATTCGCTTTGTTCACCATATCTATATAATTCTTCTCGAGTTGCTCATGGACTCTTGAAGGGAAACATTTGCTTTTATCAGATTATCCCTTTCCACTTCAAGATCGGTCGAGAGAGAAGTTACCCTTTTTACTTCTTCTTCGAGATCCTGTAATCTCCCTCTCAACCCCTTGTTTTGTTTAGCCAGTTTCTTTGAATCCCTCAAAAGTCTGTGGTAGGCTAAAACAAAATCTTCACCTTCAGAGTTACTTGATTCATCATCCGTTGCAGTTTTTTCAACCCGGGAGGAGTTGGACAATGAATCTGAAGTACTTGCCATTAAGCACATGAAGGGTGAAGATGTGGACGCGTGGAATGCCATTGCGCTTTCTTCTTCATCACTTGAGGATGACTCATTTGACGTTGAGTTGTCATCCCATGTGTGTCACGCCCCAGGGGTTTTACTTTAGCGGAAACAATACCTCAAAGTACGCGTAGAGAGCGTACAAATTTTTTTGTTTAAAAACCTCCTTCCCTGGCGCGTGCCCAGACCCGCCACATATACAGATTTACTCGAAAAATCGGGCAGAGTCTCCTCTGTATATGCACGGCGTCGCGGCTGTTACAATAGTCGAACATAAGCAATCATTTTCCCATTTAATCACAACAGTTCGAAGTAGTACGGTGCATGAGGACTAAACAATACCCGTGGCCAGTCAAGTTGAAAGTATAAACTCACCGTTTTGAAAACAGGCCCACACGGCCTTAGGTTTTGAAAACAGATTGGAAAACGGCATAAATCCACAAGGTTTAGAAAACGGGCCCAACGGGAACAATAAAGGAAACAGTAGTGCATAACCAGAAAGAAAGTACTCAACATCCACACGACCCCACAAGGGTATCGAGAACCACACAATAACCTACAATTCCGAATGAAATGCAGAGAAAGTAAATACAACAGCATACTAGGGCTCCCTCAGCCCGACTGCTACCACCTCGGCCTCACCGTCGCCTACCTCTACCCCCTGGAGGTACCTGTCACAGAGTGGGTAGTCAGCGACACTATCATAAGAATAGTACTAAAGCAGTAAAGTAATACCAAGCCACAAAAGTAAGACTAGCCGGAACAACCGCTCTACTCGTAACGGTAACTCGCAACCACCTGTACCACCTGTAACACCTGCAACCCCGGTATCACCTGTAACACCTGACCGCGTCGGGCACCTATCCCGGCGATCGCACACCTGACCACATCGGGATCCAATCCCGACAGGTCGCACACCTGACCTCATCGGGATCCAATCCCGACAGGTCGCACACCTGACCTCATCGGGATCCAATCCCGAAAGGTCGCACCGCTCGCACCTCGCTGCCTCAAACCCCACACCTACGGGGGCCCCCACTACGTCACCTCGTGGGGTAACACGGGTCGAAGACCGCCTTTCTGGAAAAGAGCACCCTTTGCGGTGGCCAGACCGCGGGTGCGCGTGTCGCAACTCGAGCATAAGTAACCAAAACACGGGGTAATATAGTACATCATAGAAACCGTCAGTGTTAGTACCGATTAACAATAAAAAGCCCCTTTCGGTTTACCAACACAATACTCTGCCTCGACCGTAAACCCACCTTGTTGTCGCGCTCCTGACTGATGTTAGGTTCTCTCGCGTCTCGGGTGCCCGCCCGGACCTACACGAATCTGTCATATAGGAGTCAGAAACTTAAGACTTTGTCAGATTAACGACTAGAGCACCCGGCGCCCCCTCACCTTGCGTACAATTCGCACACGTACGCGCCTGGCCCCGCACGGCTGGGCGGCGTACTAACTGCGTGCGGCCGTCCGCATGCGGTGACGCCCGCACCCGCATGCGGAGGCGCCCGCAAGCGGCGGCGCCCGCATGCGGCAGCCCGCATGCGGTGCCGCCCGCACCCGCATGCGGAGGCGCCCGCAAGCGGCGGCGCCCGCATGCGGCAGCCCGCATGCGGTGCCGCCCGCACCCGCATGCGGAGGCGCCCGCAAGCGGCGGCGCCCGCATGCGGCAGCCCGCATGCGGTGCCGCCCGCACCCGCATGCGGCGGCGCCCGCAAGTGGCGGCGCCCGCATGCGGCAGCGCCCGCAAGTGGCGGCGCCCGCATGCGGCAGCCCGCATGCAGTGCCGCCCGCAAGTGGCGGCGCCCGCATGCGGTGCCGCCCGCACCCGCATGCGGAGGCGCCCGTAAGCGGCGGCGCCCGCATGCGGCAGCCCGCATGCGGTGCCGCCCGCACCCGCATGCGGAGGCGCCCGCAAGCGGCGGCGCCCGCATGCGGCAGCCCGCATGCGGTGCCGCCCGCACCCGCATGCGGAGGCGCCCGCAAGCGGCGGCGCCCGCATGCGGCAGCCCGCATGCTGTGCCGCCCGCACCCGCATGCGGAGGCGCCCGCAAGCGGCGGCGCCCGCATGCGGCAGCCCGCATGCGGTGCCTCCCGCACGCGGCGCCGCCCGCATGCGGATGCACGCGGCGCCGCCCGCATGCGGATGCACGCGGCGCCGCCCTCATGCGGCGCCGCCCGCATGCGCGGCTCCGGTAATGGCGCCGACTCCCCTCCCTTTTTCCTAAGGAAACCAAGAAACGACCAAATCAAGAACCCTAAGCCATGCTTACCTGGGTTTCGTCGGCTAGGGTTGATCTAGGGAATGATCGTCCTGTTCTTGGGTGAAGGGTATGCCGGCGATCTTCCTTCTCCTCACCCGCTCCGCCTTGCTTCTCCTCTCGATCGATTGGGGAAAGGTAAGGTTCGGTTAGGAAACTGAAAGGTTGGGGAAGTGGGTTTTCGTTCCTTTGGGGTTTCGTACGCAGGGGGAGTTAAGGGGAGTTGTAGGGAGTGGCCGGTAGTTGGGGGAAATGGTGGGAAGTTGGGGCGGTTCGTGGGGAGTTGTGGGGAAGTGGTGGGAAGTTGGGGGCGGTTCGTGGGGAGTTGTGGGGAAGTGGTGGGAAGTTGGGGGCGGTTCGTGGGGAGTTGTACGATGGGAATACGCGGGAGTGATTAAGGTGGCGGGAGCGGTTAAATTGGGTAAAGGGAATGAACCCAGTTCAAGTTAAAACGGGTACAAGTCGGGTGCGAACCAGAGTCCGGTCTGTCTGAAAAACCGCGTTAACCACCTGAACCGTTAGTTACCTTCCGGAATTTATTCCGGGAGATTCCGGCGTCGGAATTCAAAACCGATTTCGCCGCCGTTCTCCGTTTCGCGAGCCCTATTAACTAAAAATACCCGCGGGCCCCGACGGTCTGTCCGGAAACAAGTAATTATTCGATCACCCTTCAGCCCCCCGAAACGAAATGCGGAATTAACGAAACCAAAAGTAGACCCTTAAAATATTTTAAACCAGCGGCTACTACAATGTGACGACTTGCATCGCTTTCTTCTCCGACGGATTCTTAGTTGGACACTCCGTTGAGATATGGCCATATCCTCGGCACTTGAAGCATTGGACTTGTCCCTCTGAACTTTTCTTATCCTTTGAAAAGTTCTCTTGCTTTCTTGACTTGAAACTTGAAGTACCCTTGCCTTTCTTCGACTTTCCGAAGGATGGAGTTTTACTTGAATTACCCCTTCGAAAGTTGCGGCGAAACTTCCTTGTCAAGAGAGCGAGCTGCTTCTCAAATTCCTCCATAGATAGGTTCTCGTCATCGTCTGAGGAGGATGAATCCGTGTCTTCTTCCTTTGTTGTTTTCAAAGCATAACCTGAAGACTTAGAAGAGGATGCCTTTCCCGAAGAATAGTTAGTAGTAAATGTCATTTCATAAGTTTGTAATGAACCAACTAGTTCTTCTACACGCATTTCGTCCAGGTGTTTAATAGTTTCAATGGCTGTAACCTTTGGGCGAAATCGTTCAGGAAGAGTTCTTAAGATCTTTCTTACAACCTTAAATTCTGGAATCTTCTCTCCCAGGTTAGCACATGAGTTTACGATGTCTAGCAATCGTGTATAGTAGTCCGTGAAAGATTCATTTTCTGCCATGAAAATAGAGTCAAATCTGCTCGTAAGCATTTGCAGCTTTTGAATCTTCACGAGGTTAGTTCCCTCATGTTTAACCTGAAGAACATCCCAGATTTCTTTCGCAGTCTCACATGCCGAGACGCGAGAGAATTCAGTTTGAGATAAGGCATTAAAAATAGCATTAATTCCCTTGCCATTGTAAGAAGATGAATCTAACTCTTCCTTGGTCCACTTCGACCTAGGTTTGATGGTGCAAACATCAGCAATAATTTCAGTTGGATTAGACCATCCTAATTCAATTGATTGCCACACCCGTTCGTCGATGGAACTTAAAAAAGCTTTCATCCGTACTCTCCAGTACGCATAATTTGTTCCATCAAAGAATGGGGGTCTGTTGATGTTTCCACCTTCAACCATTGTTTACAACCCTATTCCCCCTCTGATACCACTTGTTGGGTTATATGTAATAATGGATCTAAATAGGGGAAAAAACACCTAGAGGGGGGTGAATAGGTGTAAACAATAAACACTCAAAAAATCATTGCGCAATAAAAACCCAATGCGGAAATATAAATGAACACGCAAGATTTTTACGTGGAAAACTCCAAACCGGAGTAAAAAACCACGGGACCGATAACACGGTGAAATCCACTAGAATTAAACACGTACAAGGTGATATACCGTACTCACAGACGACTCAACCTTTTCTATATGCTCCTAGTTGATCTTCTCCGCTCGCTCCGCAACGCGTCTCGAATCCACGATCTGCGTCCAACGCCGAATCCACGGCGTCCAACGTCGAGTCCACGACGTCTGACCGAATCCACGGTCTTCACCCAGTAGCACGCTTCGAATCCACGAACGTACCTCGCTCCGAATCCACGAGAGTGGTTGCACCTTGAATCCACAAGGCCACGCGAGTCCACGCGCCGATTTGGGGAAATCGTTGTTTTTGGGTGGTGATGATCCGCCGAATACTTAGATCAAAGATAGATAGGAAATACCATCTAAGTATTCATTAGTTTGATTCAACTCAAGATGTGAGTATGAAAACCTTGAATCAAACTAATCAATATAGATGAAGAAACATAGAGTAATATCTAATGATTTCCTTTCTTCTCTATATGTGGATCTAGAGCCGTATAAGATGATATTTGATTATGACGGCGCTATGTGGATTATCTGGATTAACCCTAGAAAAAGAATCATAGGGTCTATTTATAGGTTAGAAACCCTAGGAAGAAGATAAGGATCAAAAACTGTCGTTTCTGGAAATTTTTACGACGGCGATCCGGATCGGATTAGCTGTGATCCGGATCGTCGTAACGAGTCAGGCAATTCCAGAAAAACGAAGGTTCGGGATCCGGATCGAAGTGCTTGATCCGGATCGTTCATACAGTTCACCAAACATCAACGTTTGAGATCCGGATTGCGAAGCCTGATCCGGATCGTTCAAGGAAAATGGTAAACTCAATGTTCGGGATCCGGATCAAGGGAAGCTACGATCCGGATTGAACTGGTGTATGAACGAACCACCTTCGGGATCCGGATTGAACAATCTGATCCGGATCCTGAACAAGTCTCATGTTCAGTTCTTGATTTTTATGCAATAAGAAATTCTTCCAAGTGTTTCTACACTACAAGAAGTATTCGGATCACCAAAAATATTTAGTTAAACTTACCTGATCCTTTTGAATTCTTCTTTCTTAAGATTGAGGTATATGATCCAAACTTCATTCATCTTCAATCTTCAAGACTTAACACTTTCACGAAATGCGCCAAAACAAAATCCTTAACACTAGCCAGAGTGAAAAGAAAGAAAGAGGAAAAAGTGAAACCCTAACCGGAAGAGAAATGGAAGAAAGAAGGAGAAAGCGGAGGGACCCGATCATCTCCGACGAACGTGCCAGAGCCGGGAGCGTGAACGGATCGCCTTCTCCGACGAATCACGGTAAGCGATGTTCCTTTCGGTTTTAGTTTCGAGTTTTGTTGTCGTCGTTTTGGTTTTGCCGTTCTTGTTACCCTTACCGCCGCCGCCGCAAAGCCCTAGGGCGCAGCCGCCGCCGTCGCCGCCGCCGCAAAGCCCTAGGGTACCGCTGCCGCCGTCGCCGCCGCCGCAAAGCCCTAGGGCACCGCCGCCGCCGCACCGCGTGCGGTGCCGCGCGAGGCAGGAGCCCGCGCGGCTACACCGCACGCGGCGCGCGCGCGTGCCGCGCGGGGTTGGAGTCCGCGCGGCCGTGCCGCATGCGCCGTGCAGGCAGGAGCCCGCACGGGCTCCTGCCCGCGCGGCTACACCTCTCGCGGCACGTGCGTGCCGTATGGGGCTGGAGCCCGCGCGACCGCGCAGCATGCGGCGCGCGGGCTGGAGCCCGCGCGGGGCCGGTGCCCGCGCGGCCGCATGGCATGCGACGACGCGGGGGTGGCCGAGTCGCCCGTCGCGCGTCGTCGCCACCGCCGTGCCGAATTGTGGTTAGTGTTTTTGGGTTTTTGGACTCGGTTTATTTACCATTTATGTTTTCGATCTGACAGCGGTTCTTTGGGGACTATTTTTAGGTCCGAGTGCCAATTGTGAGTGTGGTTCGGTCTCAGGTGTTTCGGTCAGCACATTCGAGGTGGGTACCTTTGGTTATTTTCGGTGTAATGTCATTCCCGTGTATTTCATATGATTAAAGTAGATGTTTTGGTAAACTGTCTAACCCCATTGCATGTAAATCCCGTTTTGTATTCTAACTGAGGCGGCTGAGGTCGCAGTACTATTTTATGTTCTAACTGAGGCGGCTGAGGTCGCAGTTTCGTTTATGTGCTCGTATTGCTTACACGCACACCGGCGGTCTGGCCACAGCACAGAGTGTATTTTTCCGGAAAGATGGTAAGATTACCCGTGTACCCCACGACTAGGGAGGATGGGGACCCCTCAATGGGAAGCGACTGCTACTTGGGCAGTAGAGGGGTTGGAGGCACCAAGAAAGTGAGTACGGTATCTGGGGTTGGGGCCCAACTTGTTTTAATTCTGGGGTAGGGGCCCAGCATGTTTTCTATCTTGGGTAGGGGCCCGGTATGTTTTCTATTTGGGGTAGGGGCCCAGCGTGTTTGTGACAGGGATTTAGCGATTCATGAGGTGGAAGTGAATGCTCTGGAGTATCGGTTTGTCTTTTCAGTTTATAGCATTTACTTGTTATCATCTACTTTATCAGTCACTGACTACCCACACTGTGACAGGTCCGAGCAGGGGTGGGAACCGGGACGACGGTGAGGCATCGGTTAGAGGACCCTAGCCATTGAGGCTATTAAACTTTACAGTTTTATGGTTATCTCTTTTAGTGTTTGGTTAGTATATTTGCGATTACTCGTGTTGGGTCTATTGTGGATGTTGGATTGAGATCTTAGCGTAGGAATGATTACTTATGACTGTGATTGTTGAGATGTGTGATTGCGACTTGTTTTCAAATACAAACATGGGTTCGAAAGCGTTTTCAAACCAAGTGTCGTGTGGGCACTGATTTCTAAACTCGTGGATTTATCCTTTCAAGAAAAGTTGCCGCGTAAAAGAGATTGCAAAAACGTTTTGTAAAATCGGGTGTCGAGTGGACACCGACTTTCAAACCTATGGGTTTATGCTGTTATTTCAATATGATAAATGTGACTGTATGATTAAGTGTGATCTCTCCGTCTTAATGCTCAATGATTGCATGGTTAAAGTAATAGTCGTGTTCGGAACGCCGTGCATATACAAAGGAGACTCCGCCCGTTTGGGGAGTGAATTTGTGTGTGTGGCGGGTCTGGCGCGCACCGGAGGCAAGGTTCTTTTAAAGAAAAAAAAATAATACAGTTACGTTTTCCGCTATTTTCGAACCTCCGGGGCTTGATAGATGCCTTGGTGGCCCGGTCCAGTGCTTCGTGTTTTCGGTGATGTTTCCTACGGTTGGCGGCGGCAGCCACCCGTCTCTACCGACGGGGGTGGCGGCTTCCCAACCCCGATGACGACGGCGGCGGCCTCCCATCTCTACCGACGGCGGTGGCGGCTTCCCGTCCGGTCATAATCCTCGCATCACACGCGACACCCGACACCACCAGCGCCCAAAAGAACCCATCAAGATCCATGAAACATCATCTAAAATCCATAAGAAACCTCTAAAACCATCACGACACACCTTAGGGTCGGAGAAGGTAACGACATGACGCCGGCTCCTCCCTCTGCTCTCCGGTTTCCCGTCGGTTTGCCGCTCCCTTGTCCGGTGCTCCAACAAGACGTCAATTCCTACTCCCGTGTTCCGACGAAGCCTTCGAGGAAGAAGACGAAGATCTTTCTTGTTATGATTAAAACAACTTGCGTTCTATTCTCTCTTTGAGTGTGTAAAGTAGAAACCCTTGCCCGAATCCTTTATTTATAAGGGGTCCGCAACAATAATAACTACTTTCTTAAATTTTCCAACAACCCTTACCTTGTTATAATAATCTCGATCTTTTGTAATTAATACCATACATTCCTCAATTCGTCTTTTACACCATTCGGAAATCGCCTCCAATTGGCACGGATTTTAAAGCGCCTACAACCGAAGTGAGCATTCTAACCCTTTGCACATTGCAACCTTAGGAAGAAGATAACGGGAGTTCCGCTCACCGAAATTTAGAGCTGTTCGCACCGCCGTGCTCCGTTTTTCGAGCCCTACAAGGATAAAAATCAATCCGACCAAAACAAGGTAATGAAAACACAACGAAAAATACCGTAAATTCCGAAGGTAACTCAAACGGAAATCGTGGACACTACACTCATACCATTTTTATTTATACTTGTTTATATACCGAAAATCTTGTGTATTACAAAAACGAACTGTTGCAAAAACATATAATATAAATATCGAGACAAAATCGCTGACCGCGTCCTCTCCCTCCTGACCATCAAGACTGTACAAGATATGCCGGAGTATTCTTCTATCGGCGTGCTTATAATCGCCATTAAAGTATTTATCAAAAATATTCGATTTTATCATCTTATTCGCCCATTCAATCGGCTCCCCTTGGGTCAGTAGCCCAACCAAGATGGCTATTTCATCCGCAAGTAAGGGAATGAAAGTTTCTCCTATTGTAACTCCTCTTTTCTCATCATCCCAGAAACAGAGGAGAGTATCGACTAATACTAGGTCTTGCTTTAGCGGTGGGAGGTTGAGGTATGAAACAAATGGCGTTGTTCTCAAGAGTGTCATTTGCTCCATAGACATAACTTCCCTAAATGCTGGGCCAGCGGCCGTATAGTTGCCCTCAGTCTTGGGAGACTCTTCTATAATCATCGTATTATGTAAATGGATTGGAAAACATCTTCTAGAAACAAGTTCAATCTTCATCGTCCACTTTTCTCTATCTTGAACTGCTCTCTCTATTCTTTCTTCATTAATCATGGAAGTTCTGCCTTGACTACTTGTGAGGACCCGGATCTCCGCGATAGAATTACTATTTGATCAGCAGCTTCTGGAGGTTCATGTTGGGTGTTGGAGGTGTTTGTGTGCATATCAGACCCAAGAAATGGACTCAGTGCGTAAAATGGATCACGAGTGTATTCGGATGCCCCGTCAAATTTTAGAAGTGGTTTCGCACGAAACGGATATAGGATTTGGATTCAGCGCGAAAAAACGATGGAAATCGACTACTTGGTTGTATTTTTTTGAGTCCAGACGCCTGAAAACGGACACCCGAAAGTTTTCAGTGTTTTCGGGTGCATGGTGGACCGGTAGACCGAGGGCTGTGCCACGTGGCGGCTTCCCAGTGGTGCCGTACACCACGTGGCGGATCGGGAGGCACGACGCAGTGGGCTCAGCCCACGGGAGCAGGCGCGGGCAGGCGCGCGGGCAGCCGCGGCGCATGGGTGACCGGTGTGCCACGTGGAGACTTCTCATTGGCCCGCTTTGGACAGGTGGCAGGAAGGGATTGGCTGGCACACCAGGTGCGGTCCACGGAGAAGGTGCGGCAGGCCTCGGGATGCGTTCGCGGTAGGGGGCAGGCTGCGCGGCAGGCGCGCACGTGGGCGCGCCGACCGATGCATTGACGCGCGGGAGGCGGGCGCATGGGCGTGCCACGCGTTGGCGCGTGGTTGGCGGGCGCCAACCACTCGCGCGGTGGGTGCGGGCCACGCGGCGCGGCGCGGAGGGCCCGGTTTGCTGTTTGCTGTTTTGGGGCGACGTGCCGCGAGGAGGAAGATCTGGGCACTGGATGAATGACTCAGATTGGGGGAGTGCGGAGGCACTGTAGGCGCCCGAATCTTTCGGGCCCCTGGAAGTTGTGCCCCAAAGTGCTGTTTCTTCTTTGGATTTCAGCCTATAAATAGGCAGTGGGGAGCTTGAGTGCGGGTTTTTGGAGATTTTGGGAGCCTCCCCTATAGCAGAGACCTCCTACCTTGTTTCCTCTACACTCCCATGGATCTTGAGTATTTTTGGATGCCGCGGCATCGGCATTTTCTGCGACGCGGCACACTTCGACGCTCCTTCGATTTTGGCTTCTACCGTCGCATTTCAGTGCCTGAGGCCCCCTTGATCACCCCGATAGAGTTTTGAGCAGATTTTCATTGCAGCGCGTTCACGAGAGGTACGCCTTCAATTTCCGTGTTGATCACTTTGCTCCGTTTTGTGTTTTTGGTGGTGTTCCCGAGGTATCTTATGACCCCCTTGTACTGCTGCGAGGTATGGGACAGCGATGGAGTATTGTTGGGATTTCTCGGCCTACGGGCATCGGATCGGAACGTTTGAGGACTCGATCGGCATATACGCTTCAAGAGGAACGTGACCGTATTTTTATCGGAATTTTTGGAGGACTCTTCAAAGGTGATATTTAAGCTTCTTCATGGCTGATTTTTCGCAGATTTGTGATTGCGGGTAGTTTGGCTTAACACATTGTTTTGGGTGTAACTTGGCCTACAAGTGTCGGAACGAGGAGTTTAAATACTCGATTTGTATCTACTCGCCGCGAGAATCGCAGCCATGATTTTTTTGGATTTTTCGGAGGACCGCGCACAGGTGAAAAATCTCCTTTTTCTGTGCTGGTTTGTAAAAACAGCAAGTGTTGTTTGGGGTGTGTTTGTGGTGTTGTTTGATTGTTGGCTGTGATGTTGGTTGGAGCAGAGGCTTGCGCGACCGTGTACCGAGGGTGCGGTTTCGGCAGATTTTGTTAGCGAGTGGCTACGCCTTCACCGACTTCGGCTTTGCCTGCGGAAAGCGATTCAGGTGGGTTGCTTCGTCTCCAGAATCGGTGGACGGTTCTCTAATTCTATCTGTTAGAATGCATGCATGTTTAGGGTACAATATATGTGATTGAGGGGTAAGCTTAGTAATGGTAATTGTAAAAGGAATTGCAAGATTTATATTCGTGTTATGTCTTATGACAATTGCAATAGTGGATATCAATGTTGATGATTAGTGAAAGCTTACCTAAGGGAATGTTACCCTATGTGATTATTAGCATGCCATGTTAGCACATAGCTTTTATGAGATTTGATTATGCGATGGGGTAGGATTATGTATCTATGTGCGGATATCACCTGAGATGATTTCTTATGAATCATGGATTATGGACAGGTGTAGTTGATTAGTGATTTGGCATGTTGGTTATACCCTTGTGGAGTTAGTATGTGATTTGCTCCCTTTTATCTTTCTTGAGGACAAGTGCATCCTTGTATGGACATCTAGATAGGCAATCTTTTACTGCTACACTATCATGTTGGAACTTGACTTAGGAAAAATCATGTTTGCTTCTTTTCTCCTTATTCGTTAGTCAGGTGATTCATGTTGCTCGGGTTCGAGCAGGGGTTTGGGATAGTGTATTCGAGACTTCGAGTCTAGGACAGGTTGGACTTGATTGTAGGTTGTGGGGTGTTGCGGCAACCGCGGATATTGGGCGGTTGACCGGATGCTGGTTATGGTGCCAGATTGTGGATGGTAGGGTATTACGGCGACCGCGGATATTGGGCCGTTGGCCGGGTGTCGGTTGTTGTACCGGATTGTGGATCGGGGGGTATTGCGGCGACCGCGGCCATTGGGCGGTTGACCGGATATTTACTTGTGCATCAGATTGGGGATCATATTTCTCTAATAGATGGAGTTTCCCACTTTTTGTGTACTTTTGCATCAGATCGGGGATCGGGTTTCTTTAGTGGATGGATTTTTCCACTTCGATCAGAGTCGTGATCCAGCCCTGCTATATTGAGATACTTGACATGAGTTACTTATTTACTCGAGCGGGTCGCTCCCCTCGAGTGCCACTCCGGAGTAGGCGATTTACATAGCGGCCAGTGAGTACCGGACAGATGAGTGCCGGTCAGTGAGTGCCGGACAGATGAGTGACGGTCAGTGAGTGCCAATCTGTTAGCATATACTTGAGACAGTTTGAGCAGGCAATGCCAGTTTTTACTGGTCCATTGATTGGGTTTATTTCAGGAAGGTACTTTCATTGTTGCACTCATGCCTGGGGGCTGAGTAGAGTCTAGTAGTTGTGATTGGACCAGTGCTAGTGTTGTTGGGAACCGTTTGGATTGACCGTGGTCCCGGATCGTTGAGAGTACTTCGACAGTTGTGCGAGATGTTGAGGATCTTGAGTCTATCCGTTCTGAGAGAGAGCGTGGATTTTGACTATAGCCTGCATGTGCCATTATTCGATAGCGAGTTAGTCCGATGGGACACCCTATGTTGATGCACTAGGGAGGCGCAGGCTTGACTGGACCAGATGTGGCAGTAAGCTCGATTGGGTCGATTGAGCACCTCGTGTGCGAGTGGTCGCATATCTTTCATCGGTTTTCCCCATTGAGCATTTAGGTAGAGGCATGGTAGCTGTAGAGTACCTCCAGCTTTCTTGTTTAGTTTTTACTGCATCGTTATCTTATGCCTCTAGTAGACTTAGTGGGCAGACCGTCGGGACTGGTAGCGGTACCCACTGAGAACTACGTGTTGGTGTAGTTCTCACACCCGTTTGGGGTTTTCCCCCTCCTTTTCCTTTCTTCTCCTTTGTTTTGCAGAGTCATTGTGGGTGTTGCTGATTCTGTTGTTGCTGTTCGAGGCGAGGGAGTCGCGAGCTAGATCCCTACCTGTCTTTGGAGAGTAGTTGTACCCCCACTTTGGAAACTTGTAGTACAGTCGGTAGATTATTTTATTTCCACTTTTGAGAGACTGATGTATTGTGAGGATCTGACTTGTACTGAGAGCCTGTACACTGATGTATTATTTTTAGTTTACCTCCCTGTTGAGTTCTGGGTTATTGTATCTGAGGATATTGTATGATTATCATTTTTGGGAGATGGATTTTGTATCATTATTTTCAATTGTAGAGCTTTGGATTTGAGATTTACAGCAGTTTATTTTTAGCTATGATATCTGTTTAGCTGTAGTTTTTCCTTGCAGGTTGGACGCTTCGCCTATGCGGGGTTTTCGTATAGGTGGCAGATCTGTTGGCGAGCCCGGGTCGCAGTTTTGACTGCGGGGCGTGACACTACTAGTGGTGGCCTCCTCGGCCAATCTATTCGACGACATACCTTTGGTAGAAATCATATCTTCAGCTGTATTATAATCTGCATATCAGTTTGCATTGATAAACGCACTATAAAGCATATCAGTTTTCATTGATAAACACATATTAGTAGAACATGAATATAGGGACTGTTTAAAGAGTTATATATGGACTGTTCAAATCAAGGAAAGCCTACAAGTGTTCTCTTTTGTCTATATCACTGTACAGAACCCATATATAGCTGTTCCCTAAAATAATTGACAGCGCCAACTTTAGACTATCTTTAAATCTCTACTATCTTTAAATCAACTCAATACAAAAGCATATCAGTTTATATTGATAAACTCATATATTAGTACAACATGAATATATGGACTGTTCAAAGCAATATGGACTGTTTACAGAGCTATATATGGACTGTTCAAAGCAAGGAAAGCGTACAAGTTTTCCCTTTTGGCTATATGACTATAAAGAACCCATATATAGTTGTTCCCTAAACCAATTGACAGTGACAACTTTAGACTATCTTTAGATCTCTACTTGAATTTGGACTGTACATCTTTGCCCCTTTCTTTAAATCAATTCACATCAATGATAACAACGATATATGGTATGTACTACTAAACCAATGAAAACAAAATGATGCAAGAGAGCCTTAAATCAGTAAGAATCACAAGGCCAAACATTGCAGGATTATTCTTATAACTTTATCAGATTTTGTACTAATTCTTAAATCCTAAACCCTAAACAAATATATCACAGATTCACAGAACTTCATAACAAATATATCAATGACATGAAAGTTAGTCTTAAACCAATATTTTTTGCTCAACTCAAGCAACAAATATTTCAAAATATTGACCAATCATCCTACTTCCAAATACAAAAACAGTTTAAATTACTAGCTTGAAGTAAAGGACTTGCAAAGACAAAATAAGAAACTGAAATCACAAGAACTTCAAACTAAACCCTAAAACCTAAATGCTAAACCCTAAATCCTAAACTCGACGGATTGGAGATAAAAATTGTTAAGGAATTTGTGTTGGAGTATTTCGTGCAAATGGTTAAGTCTTGAAGATTGAAGATGAAGAACTTTGGACCATATACCTCAATCTCAAGAAAGAAGAATTCAAAAGGATCAGGTACGTTTAACTAACTATTTATGGTGATCCGAATACTTCTTATAGTGTAGATGTCACGCCCCGGGTGTAAACCAGAACCCGGGCCGGCCAACAGATCCGCCGTGCACACGAAATTTTCCATGTACACGAAGCGATGGTAACCTGCTCAGATAGATAATACACAAAAAAAGAGCATAAACAGAGCTGAACTAATAGAACTAAAGTAATCTCAGACTGAAATAAACTACAAACTGAAATAAAAGTACAATATACTCCCCAACTCCCATAAAGATACAAACAGCTGGCCAAAGCCAGACCCAAAAGTAAACTACTGAAGTCTGAGATACAAAAAGGGGGTATAATGAAACCTCGCTAGTCTCTCGCTCGGGGTAGATGATCTAGCTAGTCGGCGATTCTCTTGCCTCGATCTGCCGCTGAAGGCCCAGCAGCCCGCGCAGATGACTCTTCAAAACAAAGGGAAGAAGACAGAAAACAACAATGGGGGTGAGAACTACTAGATAAACCAGTAGCCTCCCCTAGTGGGTAAAACCTCTAATGCTGACGCACCCACTAGGAATAAAGAGGCAAAAGGAAAGAACAGTGGTATGCAGTACAGACTGCTGAAAAAGGAACTAACACTACTATGCCTCTAAATGCAGTGCCAAAAGATAACTGTATAAATGCAACTATAAAGTTGACTGCCCAAAGAAACCCAATCAGAGGGCCAGGAAATACTGGCACTGCCTGCTCTGTCATCACTCACCTCACCAACTGTGCCCGGCGCTCGGCACGATGTAAAGCCTACTCCGGAGTGGCACTCGAGGGGAGCGACCCACACGAGTAAAGTATCTCTGTATCAAGCATCTCTGTAACCAATGTCTCACCCTAGCAGGACTGGATCATGACCATGATCAAAGTGGGAATACTCCATCCACTAATGCAACCTCGATCCCCAATTTGATGCGATAATAACATCCGGTCAACCGCCCAAAATCCGCGGTCACCGCTGAACCCATAGACCCTAATCTGATAAGGTAAGAATATCTGGTCAACCGCCTAATATCCGCGGTTGCCACTATGCCCCATAATCCCCAAAACGAGTCTAAACTGTCCCAGACTCAAGATCCAACTACACCATCTCAAGATCCCGCTCCTACTCGATCATCATGCATCGATAGAGGAGAATTATAACAATAAAGCATGTTTTCTCCTAAGTCAAATCCCATAATAAAGCGCTGCAGTAAAATAGTGGCTTAACTAGTTGTCCAAATAAGCATGCCAGTGTTCTCTTTTAAAAGCATTTGAAAGGTGATTAAGGTTTCTTGTAAAGAATCAATTTAAAATATTAAAGGGTTATTTATTTGCATGCGGATTAAGATATAGACAATTTTCCAACTTTATTGTCCCAGATTTATCACATAAAAGCTATCACTTAATTTAGGGGGTCAATGCAATAGGTTCATATACCACAAGTTAACTATCACATTTAATATTGGGAAACTCTACTATTCCTAGTGTGCAAGTCAACAAAGAGGGAAACGCAACCACCCACCTCGAAAAGCGTGCACAAAACACCCAAAAATACCAGCTGTCCTCTAATCACACCGTCTGCTGAAACAGTAACCTACAATATCACATAAGTGTACACGGTGTAAAAACTACAAGTTTCAAACACATAATTGCTGTTTTTACAATCAGCACGCAAAACGAGGAATTTCACCTCTGTCTCGAGCTCCTAAAATCTCAAAAAAATCACGGTTGCGTTCCTCGCAAAAAGTAGCCCAAAATCGACTCTTGAATCGCCTCGATCTGATATTCCTACGCTGAGAAATAAATCGTCGAAGTCATCGCTGTCCAAAAACCCAAGTAGCAAAAGAGGGGGTCAAAACACCTCGGGAATCATGCCAAGGAATCGGAATCCAGAGAAACCACCAACACGGAAAACGAAGCCCTACCTCTTAGGAACACACCGGCGAAGAAATCGTCGAAAGAGGACTCCTGTACTGCGCAGGGGACTCCTCGGATTGAAATGCGATGATAACGGGCCGAGATTGGGGGAAAAACGGGGCACACTGTAAAATCCGGATCGCTGCTGTCGAACTTCCAGAAAATCTGGGAACGCACCACGAGGTAGAAAATAAGAAGATGAAAAACTTCTCTTAAGGCCCCTCCCACAGGTTCCCTCTCTATCTCTCGGAAAACCGAGAAAAAGAAGGGAGGGGAGGCCTTTAAATAGGCCCACAAAACAATTGGATTAATTCCCAATATGTCCCGGAATTCGGGCGCAAACAGTGTGGCCCGCCCAATTCGGGCGCGCACAGTGCGGCCCGGCCCAGCAATTTTTGGGCGCGCACAGTGCAGCCTGGCCCACGCCCCGCTCGCACAGCGGATCGGCCGCACCCTTCGCCCGTCCGACCCGCCCCCAGGGCCCGACACGTGTCCGCCAAACAGGCGGCAGCCGTGCGGCCCAACGGGGAAGCGCCACGTGTCCCCCGTGATTGGCGGCGCGGTGGGCGCGCCCGCCAATGGTGCGGCGACACGTGGCCCCCCCGCCCGACACGGCTGTCGGCAGCCGCCGCCGCCCACGCGCGCCCACGTGCGCCCACGTGCGCCCACGTGCGTACGGCCGCACCCGGGCAGCTCTGTGTGCGCCACGCGCACATGAGCCGACCAATCCGGGGCCGCCACGTGGCGCGCCCCGGTCCACCGTGCACCGCGCACGCGCCGCACCTGCCCGGCCTGCCCCGCGCGCCGAGCGCACTACGCCGGGCCAATCGGGTGCCGCCACGTGGCCCGCCGGTCCACCGTGCACCGGCGGTCTACTCCGTGGACCGAGAGTGGTGCGCCGGCCCAATAATAGGCTGCCACGTGTCCCGGGATGGTCCACGGCTCCCCCCATGCACCAATTTGCGCAGAAAACTTCTGGGGGTCCATTTTTGGGCATCCGGACTCCAAAATAAATAAGTAAATAGCCGTTTTCAAGCGTTTTTCCGCGCTCAATTCAAATACGGCCTCCAATTAGCCTGATTCCACTCCTAAAATTCGGCAAAGGCAGCCGAAGGTCAGGCTTGCTCCCAAATCCTCTCTGGTTCCAAACAACATATCACTTTGACATGTTGGGGCCCCACACACCACTAACAGGTGTTCCACACCCCGAAACAGGGGAAAAACACAGGGGAAAACTGGGACACTACATCCTCCCCCACTAACAAAAGTTTCGTCCTCGAAACAAAAATCATACCTCAATCCTGAGTCTCGAACAGGTAGGGGTAGGCGTCCATCATCGCTGACTCTAGCTCCCACGTCGCCTCGCGCTCATCATGATTGCTCCAGAGGATCTTCACATAGGGGATGGTCCGATTGCGTAATTCTTTCATCTCCCGATCTAGAATTCGCAGTGGGCGCTCCTCATATCTCAAATCCTCGCTGACCTCGAGTGGTGCAAAGTCGATGACGTGCGACGGGTCGAAGACGTACCTCCTCAGAGTGGAAACATGAAAGACATCGTGGACACCAGCCAGTCTCGGGGGAAGTGCAAGTCGATAAGCAACTGGCCCGATACGCTCCAATACCTCAAAGGGTCCAATGTATCGGGGACTGAGTTTCCCGCGAATACCGAACCTCCTTATCCCTTTGGACGGCGAGACTTTCAGAAATACATGCTCTCCCACCAGAAACTCTAAGTCTCGTCGCCGAACATTAGCATAGCTCCTCTGTCGACTCTGAGCGATCTGAAGGTGCTGTCGGATCACTCTGACCTTTTCTTCTGCCTCTAGCAACAAATCTGGTCCCAGAGTCCTTCTCTCCCCCACATCACTCCAATATAGCGGTGATCGACATTTGCGTCCGTACAACGCTTCAAACGGAGCCATTTGGATGCTCGCTTGAAAGCTATTGTTGTACGCAAACTCGGCCAGTGATAAGTGTCGAATCCATCCACCGCCAAACTCTAGGATACAAGCCCTCAGCATATCCTCAAGGATCTGAATCATCCGCTCTGACTGTCCATCAGTCTGTGGGTGGAAAGCTGTACTAAATCTGAGCTGAGTCCCCAAGGTAGTCTGTAAACTCCCCCAGAATCGCGAAACAAACCTCGGGTCTCTATCTGACACTATGGAAGCTGGCACCCCATGTAACCTCACTATCTCATCCAAGTATAATTGGGCTAGTCGTTCGAGTGGCCAAGTAGTCTGTATAGGCAAAAAGTGCGCTGACTTGGTAAGTCGATCCACCACTACCCAGATAGCATCTGCACCTCCTTGTGCCCTCGGTAATCCGACCACAAAATCCATCGTGATGTGGTCCCACTTCCACTCGGGAATTGGAAGACTTTGTAACTTGCCAGCTGGCACACGATGCTCAGCTTTTACCTGCTGACAAGTTAAACACTGAGACACAAACCTCCCAATATCCCTTTTCATGCCATTCCACCAGAAGTGTGTCTTGAGGTCCTTATACATCTTAGTCCCCCCAGGATGAAGGGTGTAAGGTGTATAATGGGCCTCTCTCAATATCTGCTCTCTGATCTCAGAATCCACTGGCACACAGGCTCGATTCCTGTACCTCAGTACTCCCGCAGTATCAACTAAAAAATCCCCTGATCGATCCCTCGGAATCTGATCTCGAATCTTGGTCAAATGGGGGTCCTCGCTCTGTTTCTCCCGGATCCTCTCGAGTAGAGTGGGCTGCACGACCAAAGACATCAGTCTAGCAGAGACCCCAGGGGATACAACCTCTATCTCGAGCCGTCTCAACTCCTCTAATAGTGGCGCCTGCTCTGTAATCAACATGGACAAACTCTGCACCGCTCTCCTACTCAAAGCATCTGCAACCACGTTGGCCTTTCCTGGATGGTAAAGGATATCCACATCGTAATCCTTCAGTAACTCTAACCATCTGCGCTGCCTCAAATTCAGTTCCTCCTGCGTGAACAGGTACTTTAGGCTCTTGTGGTCGGTGTAGATTTCACAGTGCTCCCCATATAGGTAATGGCGCCAAAGCTTCAGTGCAAACACCACGGCAGCAAGTTCCAAGTCATGGGTAGGGTAATTCTTCACGTAATCCTTAAGCTGTCTTGATGCATAAGCAATTACCCTCCCTTCCTGCATCAGCACGCATCCAAGTCCACTGTGCGATGCATCACTGTAGATCACATATCCTTTCCCCATAACAGGGAGGGAAAGGATAGGAGCAGTCATCAATCTATCCTTTAGCTCCTCAAAGCTCCTCTGGCAGTCCTCACTCCAGATAAACTTAACTCCTTTACGCGTCAACCGAGTGAGGGGTGTGGAAAGCTTCGCAAAGCCTTCCACAAACCGACGATAATAACCAGCTAACCCCATGAAGCTGCGCACCTCAGATACAGTCGTCGGTCGGGGCCAATCTCGAACTGCCTCAATCTTCGCCGGGTCTACTGCTACACCGGCGGCGGAAATCACATGGCCCAAGAAAGCTACCTCCCGAAGCCAAAACTCGCACTTTGACAACTTGCCATACAACTTCTTATCTCGTAGAAGTTGTAGCACAGTCCTCAAGTGCTCCTCGTGCTCGGCCTCGCTTCGGGAGTAAATAAGGATATCATCAATGAACACCACCACAAAACGATCCAGAAAGGGCCAAAATATCCTGTTCATCAAGTCCATAAAGGCGGCAGGGGCATTAGTCAATCCAAACGGCATAACTGTAAACTCATAATGTCCGTACCGTGATCTGAAAGCAGTCTTAGGAATATCCTCGGCCTTCACCTTCAGTTGGTGGTAACCAGACTGTAGATCAATCTTGGAAAATACACAAGACCCTTGCAGCTGATCAAAGAGATCATCGATGCACGGCAAAGGGTACTTGTTCTTAATGGTCACTTTGTTCAACTCCCTATAGTCCACACACAACCGAAGTGACCCATCCTTCTTTTTCACGAATAGCACCGGTGCTCCCCAAGGCGACACACTTGGTCTAATAAAGCCCTTATCCATTAGATCTTGCAGCTGTGCTTTAAGCTCTCGCAGCTCAGCCGGTGCCATCCGATAAGGAGCCTTAGAGATTGGCGCAGTTCCTGGAACTACGTCAATCACAAACTCAATCTCTCTGTCTGGCGGCATACTAGTCATCTCAGGTGGAAAAACATCCGAAAACTCGCGGGCAATAGTAATATCCCCGAGTCCCAGTGTCGCCGTAGGCCCCTCAACAACACTAGCCAAAAAGGCTACACATCCTCGATGAATCATCCGCCTCGCTCGGGAAGTCGAAACCACAGAGGCAAAGAAAGCACTCTGACATCCCCGATATACAAACATCTCCTGGCCTGGCTCTCTAAAAGTGACAGTCCTCGCGGCACAGTCAATAGTCGCGAAATACCGAGCCAGCCAGTCCATCCCAAGAATCACATCAAAGTCCCTCAGCTGTCTCAAGACCAACAGGTCTGTTGGCATAATCCAGGACTCGATCTGCATCGGGTAGGACCAACAACACTCCTCTACGTGCAAAGTGTGATCGGGAATCTGAACCTCTCGTGCACGTGGCAAAAATCCTACTTCTAACCCATGTAATGATGCAAAAAATCTACTAATGAAAGAATGCGATGCTCCAGTATCAAATAAGGTACGTGTCCTAATGCCAGAGAGTAAGGTGATACATGCCACCATATGGTCCGCTGCTGAAGAATCCTCTACCTGTGCAGCATACGCTCGCCCACTCTGAGCTGGAGGGCGATAATCGGTGGGATGGGAAGAAGATGGCTTGCTTGCTAGAGCAAAAGGTCGCTGAGCCGTCGACCGCTGCTGCGATGATGCTGGGGCAGATGCTGAAGAAGGAGCGGCTGAAGTCGAAAAGGGGCACGCAGCTCGAATGTGCCCTGGCTGTCCACATCCGTAGCAGCGACCCCACCGCTGGTCGCAAGTGCCGGGGAAGTGCGGACCTCCACAGAAGATAAAACTGCTGGGAGCCCGTGACTGTCGGGACTGCTGCTGCTGAGACTGTCGCTGTCGCTGTGGCTGCCGCTGAGACCCGCGCTGCGACGACTTGCGATCTCTGCTGCTGCTGCTGCTGCGGGGGGCCTCTGGGACCCACTAGGCCCTCGCCGCTCCGAACGCCCACGGCCTGGGAACTGAGGCGGTGGCGGTCGGGGCGGCCTCCAAGTACTGGCCTGTCCCCCCTCGTCCTGGGCTGGTCGCTTTCTGTCGGAGCTCTGAGCGACAGCGGCCCTCTGTCTGGCCACCACCTGATCACCTCTCTCCACCCACTGTGCATGCTCTGCGGCTGCCTCCAGAGTCTGAAATCGCTGAGCATGCACCAGTGTATAAATCCCTAGACGGAGGCCTCCCACGAACAACTCAACCTGGTGCGGACCGTCACGAGCGACGAAGGGCACACAGTTCAGCAACTCCGTGAACTCCTGGAAATAGGCATGAGCCGATCGATCGCCCTGCTGCAGGTTCTTCAAGTCGTCCTCCAACTTCTTCTTCACACTGGTCGAAAAATAGGTGTCCAGCACCATCCGTCGGAACTCCTCCCAAGGCAGCTGCCGAGTAATCCGGAACTCCAGGGGCTCTACCCGCTGCCACCAAAAATCAGCATCTCCGTCCAAACAGTGCACCGCCATGTGCACTCGATACCTCGGGTCGATGAAGAAGTCCCGAAAAAGCTTCTCCATCGCAGAAAGCCATCTCCCAACAGCCCAGGGCTGCGCATCCCGCCCTGAGAATCTAGGGGGTCCCCGCTGAACAAACTTGGAGAGTTGTTAGCGATATCCTGCCTCCTCCTCCGCAGTCAAAGGCTGAATAGCTCTAGGAGCCCCGCTACTCGAAGATGGCGCTGACGGCACAAAAGGTGCAACAGGAGGCACAAGGGCCTCAGGAACAGCTGGGGATGGTGCCTCTCTCTGGGCAAGGAGCTGCTCAAACCTCTGCTCCTGGCGGCGCTGACCCTCCGCCAATTGGGCCACCAAGGCCCTCAACTCAGTAAGCTCGGGGGGTGTAGGCTGCCCTGGCTCATCAGGGGGTAACGGGACACCCCGAGTAGGGATCCGACGTCGGGGAGGCATCCTGCCACAAGAAATCACGAATAAGTAACATAACCCCACACGACCCAATCTAGCGAAAGTCAAAGACATCCCCCAATTTCTGTGACTTTATGTTGTCTGCAGCCAACATAACGGTCACCAGAAATTGGGTATGTCGATCCCTCTTCACTCACTGGAAGAGTCCAATAAATAAATCAACGACTTTCGCGAAGTGTTACGCCTCTCGCGTCCTATCATCCTAGAGTCTGCCAAAAGCCTAGGGTTTCCTAAGTCCCAACTGACCTATCCCTAAGCTCTGATACCAACTTAATCTGTCACGCCCGGGTGTAAACCAGAACCCGGGGCCCGCCAACAGATCCGCCGTGCACACGGAATTTTCCATGTACACGAAGCGATGGTAACCTGCTCAGATAGATAATACAAAAAAAGAGCATAAACAGAGCTGAACTAATAGAACTAAAGTAATCTCAGACTGAATAAACTACAAACTGAAATAAAAGTACAATATACTCCCAACTCCCATAAAGATACAAACAGCTGGCCAAAGCCAGACCCAAAAGTAAACTACTGAAGTCTGAGATACAAAAGGGGGTATAAATAAAAACCTCGCTAGTCTCTCGCTCGGGGGTAGATGATCTAGCTAGTCGGCGATTCTCTTGCCTCGATCTGCCGCTGAAGGCCCAGCAGCCCGCGCAGATGACTCTCAAAACAAAGGAAGAAGACAGAAAACAACAATGGGGGTGAGAAATACTAGATAAACCAGTAGCCTCCCCTAGTGGGGTAAAAACTCTAATGCTGACGCACCCACTAGGAATAAAGAGGCAAAAGGAAAGAACAGTGGTATGCAGTACAGATGCTGAAAAAGGAACTAACACTACTATGCCTCTAACTGCAGTGCCAAAAGATAACTGTACTAAAGCAACTATAAAGTTGACTGCCCAAAAGAAACCCAATCGAGGGCCAGAAATAC